>CM061142.1:259680627-259938820 GCA_030789695.1 Scilla litardierei | reverse complement strand
TTAGTGCTCATCACTGCTTAGTGGGACCTTTAGCATTGATTATGGTGGTGGTGTTGTGCATGTAAATAGATAGTGATTGTGGACCCGTGTGTGCGAATCTCAAAGCACCACTAATGCGTGAGTGTGCTTACCCTTAGTTTATTGATAGTGTGATTATCTATTGTGTTATATGTGCGTGTACGGTGATACGTGACATATATGTATATAGTGGAGTATAGATCAGTAAGTGTTATATTTATACTTAGGCGAGTGATTAGCTATATCGTTAAGAGAATATCTGAGCGTGATTGATTTAGTTTTGGCTAGTTACTAAGAGTATATGTATCTTAACCGTACTTGTTAATGGTTGTAATTGTATGCTAGTACAGTGATACGCGTGTTAGATGTATGATAATAGGCGTATATATAGTGGTGTGTGCAGATTTATTATGTGATCTATATGTTAGTATGTCTGGCGTGTGCTCGTGTGTATATGTGTACGTGGTTAGTTATAGGTATATATATATATATATATTGTATGAATTAGTGTGTTTTATGTATAGTGGGATTCTAATATTACCCCTACGGGATGATGTGTGAGCATGTGCATACCAGGAGGTATGCATGGCCGTATGTTTGTGACTACGTATATGTGAAATTATGAAATAATGTACTTGCCTATGTAAATTACCATGGTTGTGAATACCGGTATGTGTATATAGCTACTCTATATAGATACGAGATAGGCGTGTAGTAATGTAAGTATGTATATGTACGTGAAATAAACGTATGTATAAGTATTTGAAAGTGCGTGATATATGGGTAAGTGTATGCAAATGGGTGTATATGATCTCATTATGATGTATGCATGACTGGGATAGAGTGACATTGGTGTCTAAGTCCGCTCACCCCTAGGTCGGCCTACTTAAGAAGTCTGAGGACGGACTTGATCCTAAGGTGGGTAGATCACTATGACCCTAGTGCTAGGAGTAAGGCTTATACGATCTGTGTATGGTGTAACGTATTACGTGCATGTATATACGTGCAATGATTCATATTATAATGTGTATATGGTAATGTGTGGTATGTAAAAGTGGTTGTACGATTGAAGTGTTAATAGACTAGAATGATTGTATTTATGTGTTTGAGGCATGTTTAATTGACATGTGGAACTATATCATTATAGATTGTGAGTGTACAAGATATATGGTAATGCATTGTGTATTGGTAATAATGTGAGTGTGCAAAGTGATGGCACACTTACAGCTAGTAATTTGATGTGGTGGTGTAGTAAAGTGTTACTGCTCACCCGAGTATAATATTGGTTGGATTATATTTGTGGGATGATATTAGACAAGTTATGTAAATACGTAATTGGTAACGTGTGTATGTGTATAGTTACTACTAGTAGCATTGGCGTTGTTCTGTATTATCGGTGGTAATACTTTTGGTGTTGATATTCGTGTTAGAAATACTACTTATATATGGCATGACGGTTGTTATGGTATGTATGCATTAGAAGAGAGATACGAGCGTTAGCCTTACATTTTTCAGTGTCTTAGTCGATTAGATTCCGAGGACAGAATCGTCTTTAAGGTGGGTAGGATGTAACGACCGGTTTTATCGGTACGGTTATCTGTATTTCTCTCGTGTGTATTTCTTTCGTATCTGTAGTAGACGTATCTGTTCCCGTACCAGTATCCATTCTTTTTCGTACTTATTATTATTATTATTATTTTGTGACACTTAGTTATTCATTATTATTATTATTGTTATTATTAT
Source organism: Scilla litardierei (assembly GCA_030789695.1). Classification (NCBI taxonomy): domain Eukaryota; kingdom Viridiplantae; phylum Streptophyta; class Magnoliopsida; order Asparagales; family Asparagaceae; genus Scilla; species Scilla litardierei. Next base: position 259,937,059 of record CM061142.1, on the reverse strand, counting down.
TACTACTATGTTGTAGCACTTGGTTATATATTTTTATTATTATTATTGTTATTATTATTACCATCCTTTTCCTTTTTAGCATCTCCCTATTATTATAAAACCCAGGCTATCACCTTAGCCACTGCCCACGCATTGCCATTGAACCCTACTTGCTTCTATAAGAAACAATAATACCAAAACCCTACAGCAACCAGTCACGCACACCTCCTATTAAAAAAAGGAAAAGAAAAATAACCCTAAGCCTAACTTAGGCCTGCCACACACACACAGCCCCCACACCAATGTATACATTATAAAACCCTATATTTCTATACTAAAAATCCCAAGGCTGTACAACCCTCACCCTATTTCATATTATTTTAAAGCCCAAGCCCTCATTTCAAGTGCCCTAGCCTACAAGAGAACCTAGAAGCCCTACCCTATGTTAAGACCTATTCAATCAAAACCAGAGCACCAACCCTAGAGGCCTAAAAATCCTAGCCGCCTGTTACGCCTCAACCCCCTCACACTTTATAATCGGAACATTAATTCTCAGCCTTACGTATTGTTGCCTCACCCACCCTACATTATAATATATAAAAACTAGGTTAACATTTCCTCACCCTCAACTTGAGCAGCCGCCGCCTGCTACATCATTTCTTCCCCTCGCCCACGAGACAACGCGAGACCCCACCCGCGAACACAAGCCCACGGCGAATCCTTCACCCTCCGACCTTAGCCCGCGGCCTCGCCATCGCCCAACCACGCGGCCAACACCCCGCTGCCCATCTCCCTTCCGCCTGCCACATCACCCCCGCCGGAGCTCCGATGCCCAACCTCCCCCGGCAGTCCAGAACGCCGGCAAACCCCGCAACACGACCCACGCCCTCGCCTCAGCCGACGCCTCTTTCCTCCGTGCCCTCCTCCCCGATCCGACCACAAACAGACCCAGTCGCCTCCACTGCGCGGCGTACCTCCGAACAGCCCCGAACCCAATCGAGCTCCGCCTCCACGCCGCCCTGACTTGCCGCTGCGGCCTCCGCTGCCGGCGTGCAGCTCTCTTTGGCCGCCCCTGTCGAGCTGTTCCGCCGCCGTCGCCTGGGCCGAGCCCCCTAGCCGTCGATCAATCATTTAGTTAGTTTGAACTTATAATATGCACCTTGGAATATGTGACTATTAAGTGCTGATGGAAATGTTAGCCTACTTTGTTAAGACCTATTTTTCATGTAACAGTAAGTTTCATTAGAACGACAGTTCTATTATTATAATGGTTTTACAATAAACTAGTTGTGATATACCTCTGTTACTTTATTTGGTGTTAATATATGCTAGCTGTTAGTGACATATGTTAATGTATACATGTAACAGCAACAAAATAGTTAATGTTAGCAGTAGGTTAACTCCTGCAATATAAGTTAGTATTTTATAGTAGTAAGTGAATTAGGGTTAATGGCAGATGAGTGAATATGTTTGGATATGATATATTTTGCACGTTTTTTTAAATGAAGTTAGTATATTGGTAAATAGATATCATTATACATATATACTTAAGTTGTGTATAAACAGTGCATGATGATTTGATATCCGGCTAACTCATCGAAACCCTTAACTAACTATAAATCTAATGTCGCAGTTATAACGCGCCACCCATTACGATCGCTTGGACACCCACGACCCCCGAGATCGTCTGATCAGGCAAGTGTGCAATTAATATGAATTTTTGAAGTTTAATAATTGTTTGCGTCATTTTTACTTAAATCTGCATATCTTGAAACTGCACGTGAAATGACACTTGGAATTATTTCCATAATGTTCTAGACTAAATGCGGCTTTTGGACATATAACCTGATATTGTTCGACTTTAAACATTGGCAAAGAAAACTAGCTTTCGCAACCTGTGTGTTCAACCCACATGTTCAACACTCTCCTTAATTTATTGTAAATGTCGGGCAACCCTCTCTTAATGTTTGAAGATGTTGTACAAATGGAAAGATGACATTGTTAAATTGGTACATAACTTGTCTGGACATTTTGAATGTTTAACAATTTATGACATCGTGAAATCGTGCGCCTCGAAGGCGGTATCGTGATATCGTGATGTCGTGTGAGTCGACTAGGCCGGCTCGTGTTCCGGCAAAACTTTTAGGTGGGGTTAGGGTTGAGCGGCCACTGGGCGTATGAAAGGTACTCTCCTCAAGAGCACCACCCGACGCGGTGGGTTAGTGTCAATCACGGTAAGCCCCCGTGAGAGGAACGACCTTCTCATCACGACCTAAAGGCGAGAATCCTAGATTAGAATGCTAACTCTTGACATGAAAACTTGCAACGCTAACTTGGTCATCCTGATGATTGAAATGCTAATGGACTCGGAGGAAATCTTAACTTTATTCTTGCAACTGTTTAGAACTGCATGTCAGGGATGTCGTTTCCGTTTCAATATATTTGCTAATATTAAATTGCCGCAGTCAATTCTTTTAACTATTAAATGCTTCTTAAATTCATAATATTTGTATATCTTGCCTTGGGATGCTAATCTTTCCTTGCAGACCTTGCTGACATACATTCATTGTTTGTGGATGTATGTCAGATTCAGCGCTTGAGTACCCGGAGGATTCGTTCGTACGTGACGCCTGGCTCGGAGAGCCAGAGTTGGTCGTAGACGCTGAGCCGCTTTCTGCGGAAGACTAGGGCCTTCGTCACTACTTGAGTTTTAGTTTAGTTCCTTGTAGTAGGATTAGTGTGTTGTTGTAGTTCTTTTTGGCCTTGCTGTGGCTGTCTTGTAATTTCGTGTACGCATTATATACCTGGATGTGGCATTTACTTTTGAATGTTCTGATTGTTCTGATACGTAGATGCAAGGACCTCTTCTGTGTTTTCATCACATACGCTTATTGAGCTCGAGCTTCACCGCTCCAGTTCAAGCGGGCCGTGTAACGCTCTCGCTTCCGGTGTCTTTTGGGATATCAGAGTATAGTACAATGAGTCAACGCTAGTAGGAAAGATAATAATAGTAAGAGCAGGGATAGGGCACTAGCGCCGTCACCCACTACATAGTATTAGCATCTGCTCCACTAGACGTTAGCAATATACAAGTGTGTCTCTCTAAGTGTACGATACAATACAATACAAGGGACAAAAAAGAGGATGTATCTATCCTGCATCAATAAAACCCCAATTGGAGAAGGGGACGGTATCAGAGGCTTCACTGTGATCCATATGTCGCAGGGAGATAAGGAGATCAGCCTCTATGTCTTTAAATAAGCCTGTCTTTTGCAACTTTTGTCACGCCCCGCTTCCCAAAACGAACGGAGGCGAAGCGTGACCAAGGCCCACTTAGGCCAGAGCTGAGAAGCTCGGACCCAATAAGCATCTGTAGGGGTACCATTTTAAAAATTTCAGGTTCTTGCATTAATATAGTTCGAAACAGCAGAAGTACAGAAAAAGAAGTTGCATTCATTAAGTTAGAGATATAATATCCAACGAGTACAAAGTCGAAAAAGAAGCCTAAGCGTGGCAACAAAAGATTTAAAAACAAACCTACAAGCAGTAACCTCTGAAAGTGATGACTAAAAAGACCTCTAGGTCTGGTCCTTGTCAAGCACGTACTCTGGGTCGACATTCTCAGCTCCTCGTACTCCAGTGAGTCTGCCTCGTCCACGAACTCTGGCTGAACACCTGACGTACAGCACCCAAGAGAAAGGAACTGTACGTCAGGTAAAGTCTACAAGAAGGGTTAGACTTTACTGCAAGTGCACCGAACTTTAAACAACGGTTTACTGGTTGATTAGCATGATGTGGTTATAACAGAGTAACACAACAGGAAGTAACACAGCAGGAAAGTAAAACGGGAGAGGTAGTAGTCGTAGCGTGTGCTACCAACTACGGGACTAACCTACAGGTGTCAAGACAAGTCAGGACGTGACGGGACAAGACAAGACAAGACAAGACAAGTGAGACACGAAAGGGTTCACGCCTTACGGTTCGAGGGCAGCCAGACCCTCTCCCCGTGCGCACGCTCAACCCTACACCAACCCAGGAACTCAGGACAAGAATTATAGGGATCATTTCCGCTAGGGAAACATCCGAAACGCCCGAAGGCTTTTTGTGCAACAGGGATCACTTCCGCGAGGGAAAGCATCTGAAACGCCCGAAGGCTTTTTGTGTAACAGGGATCACTTTCGCAAGGAAAGCATCCGAAACGCCCGAAGGCTTTTGTATAACAGGGATCACTTCCGCAAGGAAAGCATCCGAAACGCCCGAAGGCTTTTGTATAACAGGGATCACTTCCGCAAGGAAAGCATCCGAAACGCCCGAAGGCTTTTTGTGTAACAGGACACGACATGACAAGTGTAGGGAGTTGTTATTCTAGGGTGTCCACACGTACGCACACACATGATAGCCCTACAATATCAAAAGTAGTTTTTTTCAGGCTCAGACTTCGTCGTCAAGTCTGAGCCGTCGGGAGTCGTCCCGGACGCTATCATTTCACGTCCGATTCTATTTGTTCACAGTTAACAATTCTAACCAACTAGGGCCTAAGCATGGCCAAAAGTGCAAGTGGATACACTTGCCTGCGGTGGCGAGTGTGTCGTCCGTCCGGGGCGTCTCGTCCAAACGTCGCATCCACGGAAGTCCGTCTGAAATATCGCCACGCCGATGGTGTCAGGTCGCGTTTTCAGTAAATCCTATTTAGGTTCATTTCTAGGTTATCGGGACTATCCAAATTGTCATTAGTCACGTTTTGATGTTTTATCAACCTAAATCGACTTCTACCCTATGTGCACAGAAATAATTGTCCGATTGTCGATTTCTACAGTGAGCAGCGTTTTACTGACGCAGAAAATAAATTTGGTTACAGTTGTCCGATTTTAGTTAAGGTTCAGTTCGCTACAGTGTGGGTTTTGCTACGAGTTAAGGGGGACCAACCTGGTGTGAGGAAACGCGCATTTAATCTGGCGTCGGGTCTGAAAACGGTGGCGGTGCTCGTGTCCCCGACTGCGGGTAGCGCAGTGGAGGTCAATTGACAAAGATATAGTCCCCTTCCTGCTTTTTCTCAATTAATCCAACCAAGTGAACCATCATAATGACATGGCCCAGCTTGTCTTTAGCTCAAAACTGACTGTATTTCCAACCATTTTGGACGTTCCGTTCCTTGGAGATTCGATCCAGGGGAGTATGTATTGACAATGCCCAAACTGCTAACGAATAGCTCATAAAAGCCCATGCCAAAATTCGAGCATCACCATTCCTATAAGATACACAGCTGGCTTTGAATACCATCAAGATAATATTCCCATCGCCTGTAGTGTATTCTCCAAAAGAAATTATCACAAACATACAACCCCAAAGGAAACAGAGCATAGGGCCAACCAGAGATCCAATCACTCCTAGTAAGAAGGAGCGCAGGGGAGAGATCGGGCTGCGCTTGGAAGGGGAACCATCGCAAGTGACTCAGGCGTCAATGGCGGGTGCGATGGGACGTGAAGGAACACAGGGGGGTGGACGTCGACTCGGGCCGCCGGGAAAGGCCGTTGGCATGGCTCTGGCCGCCGGGTGCGACTGCGTTCGGTTGAGAGGCAGCGGGACGACGGGGCAGTCTGCGGTGCCGCGGGCGGCGGAAATCGATGCGGATGGGGGCCGTGGAGCGAAGGGGAAAAGCGCAGCGGCGAGCGACCGTGGCAGAGCACAGCAGCAACAGCGTGCTGTTGCGGAGGGCGGCCGGAGACGGAGATCGCGGCAGGGCGCAGCGTGGGCACAGTGACGGCACCGTGAGAGGGAGAGGATGCCGGTGGCCACGGCGGCAGAGAGGGCCGGAGGCTGTGAAGGCGGCCGCCGTGGGTGCGAGGGAGGAGAGGCGATCAGGGTTTCAGGCGGCGGGGAGAGCGAGAGGGCGGCGGGAATCTCGCGAGGGAGACGACGGCGGACGGCCCCGCCGTGGGGAGGCGGTGGCTGCGACGACGGAATCACGCGCGCTGAGGCTGCGGCGGTGCTAGATAGGAGAGAGGGCGAGAGAGATCTGAGGGGAGAGGGGGTTTTGAGGTCGGCGGTGGAGGATGGCCGCCGTGGGAGAGAGATGGTGGGGGGGTCGGATGGAAGAGGGGGAGAATTTGGGGGGTCGGCGGCTGATGCATGAGGGGGTTTTGATTTTTTTAGGGTTAGGGTTAATTCTTAGGGTTTGGGTATATAATAAGATTTTTATTTGTTACACAGCTTTAAGTTTAAATCTTAAGTGGGCATAGGGTAGAGCTAAGGGGGGTGCAGATTGGGGGTAAGCCTAGGGATAAATAGAGGGCCAGATTTGGAAAGATTTAAAACGTTTTAAAAAGGAGATTTGGCCAGATTTGTTTAACAGATTTGAATTTGAAAAGATCAGGGTAAATCAACGGTCTAGATTTCTCGGAGCGATAACTCTCAATCCGGGCGTCAGAAAAATAATCCGAAAATACCGGGGCGATCGCGGAGACGAGACGCACAGATCTACAGAGCCCGATCGTGCGTAGCGCCTACCAAAAATTTACGTAAAATTCGGGACGGCGTTACGAGTCAAAAGACTAAAACGCCCACATCGTTCAAAGTCGTTTTGCGAGAAAACGAGACGTGAAAAGATGTTCCCAAAAATTACAATAAATTCCAACACCCCAAAACGATCGCAATGGCATATCGCACCGCATATGCCAGAGCTCAGAAATAGCCAAATAAAAAAAATACGTGCACGATAAGGCACGTGCACGCAGGAAATATGAACGGTCGGAAAGCGACCGTTACAACTTTGGACCATCAAATATTCTGCTATTTCGCTGCTTCCAAATGTGCCAATCTATAGTTGAAATTGCCGCTTTAGCTAGGGTACCCAGGGGGTCCTTTGGTTTATAACGAGAGAGGATTAAATCACAAGGACTAGTCAAAGTTGATGGTATAATACCTGTGTACCCCATCTTCAGGAGACATCTGGTGAGAATATTTCGTGAGAACTCACACTTGAAGAAAAGATGGGAGATACTCTCATCAGCTCGGCCTTCACAAAGGACGCAGGTTTTTTCAGAGGTGACCCCCCATTTGAATAAATGATCTTTAGTAGGCAACTTATCATGGAGAGCTCGTAGGACACTGTTACGAGGTGGAACTCGCGTACAATGAATTTATATTATGGGGAACCAAGGGCACGATGGTTATGTGGAGAAGAAGGTTTAGGTAGGCTGTTTTACAAGTGGTTAGTGGGGTGAAGAAGTCGGACCCGTCGCCGGTGATGCTCACGGGGTCGAATCTCGCCGGATGCAGCTGAAGAAGGTTGGACGGCAGGGGGCTGAAGCTGACTCCGGTCAAGGGGCGAGCTCTCCTGCAGCACGAACAACTCGTCAGAAGGGCAGGGTTGGGGTTCAACCCTTAGCCCCTCCGATGCCTAAGTCAGTAATAGGGCTTAAAATGGGGGCTGGACACGCCGGTCGGACTAACGGTGTGTCCGCCGCGCGTGACGAGCTATAGGTGGGAGAACAAAGATATGGAAGACCTTTGCTCTCGTGTGTGAATAATAGAATGAGAGAGAATTCTCCAACCCCCTCTTCGTAAGAGGAGAGCGGGTATTTATACCTGACGGGTGATGACTAGGCGGAGCCGACCTGGCATGCTGACTGGACGTGCTGCGCTGGCTCGGTTGTCAGCGGAAACTCCAGATAAGGCCGTCGGGAACTGGGTTGCCTGACCTGCTTTCGTCAGGCGGCGCGACGGTCAGGGGGTGCTTTTGTCGGGGTGTCGGAGCCGAAAGCATTGACTGTTAGATGGCTCAGCTGCCAGGGGGCGCTTTGTCAGTCGGTCGGGTGACGTATGTGTCAGTCGTGTCCTTATCCTGGGTTGTTTGTCGTTAGCGACGAACTAAAGGTCGGGCTGTGCCACTTTAGGCGCCACGGTTCGTGGGAATCGGGCGGGTCGTCCCGATCGGGGGTTGTCCGACCTGGCCGCGCCCCCCGATCGGTCATGGGCTATGGTCCGCCGGTACGGAAGGATACGTCCGCGCCCGTCAATAGGCCTGGCCTAGCTACCCAAGCGTCCCCAAGCATGCTACCCCCAGTGGGTCGGGCGGCGGTGGTTGCTCGCCTCGGCCGGTTCGGGGAACGCCGCAAGGCGCTCCCATCTCCATATTGCCCCGGGTTTTCGGGGGTGGCGGCCCTTTTGCGGAATGGTGAGTTAATGGGGTGTGTTAGCGGATCCGGGTGGGAGTTGGACTCCTACGATCTTTAGGTCGTAACAATTGCCCCCGGCATTCGAGTGCGAGGCGGAAGCCTGGTTCGTCTCGGATGGCGTAACGATACCGCGACACTATCTTTTAACGTGACCCGGGCTTGGATCCAAGCTTAGGGGGGATGCCGGTCCTGCGGGGTGTGTCCCGCTATAGCGGGATCGTGAGGTCTCTTCCGGAGTGTGAGCCAAGCGGGGCGGTGTCCCATAACGAGGTGCCGTTGTTGGTGGGTATTGGGTCGGATTTAGGGGGGGCTCGACTTTTTGAGAATGTTAGGGTTTTTGTTGAGAGGCGTTCATCGGACGCGCTTGTAGTTTTCACAGAACTTCAGCCGGGTTGTGCCCGGTGGACCCTTCCGCTGATGTGCGCTTGGGCTTGGGGGGAGGAGTCCGAAAGGGGGAATATTATACACCAATCTTTATCAGAGATCTGGGTAATATTTAGAATACTATTAGAAAATGTGGGTCAACCGGTGGTTGGGACGGAGGGTTATCCACATTTGTTGTTCGCTCCGTCGGGAGGAGCAGATCCCCGCGTCGGGGCGGTCTTCCCTTATGTCGATCGCCGGATTCCTACCGCCTCATTGTCCGGGGGCAGGCCGACGCGCCGGGAACCAAAAATTTTTAATCGGGGGTGCCGCCCTGTGGTGGTTCAGCCTTCGGGGGGGGGGGGGGGGGCGATCCTCGGTCGTAGGAGGGGACCCTCTTCCTTTCCCTTTCATCGCTTCCTCGCGCTCTACCTCGCTGTCGTCGGGCTGGAGGGTCGCTCGGCCTCGCCGGGGACCCCGCGCACCAAGGGGGAACCCCGGGGAGGCTGAGGACGAGGTGGCGGTGGGGACGCCGCTGGGAGAGCCGTTGGGGGGTTTCCCCCCCGACACCCTGTGGGGATCGCCGAAGGTGACGGCGTTAATTGGGGTGTTGCGGCACGCGGCCGGCCATCTGGACCTGCCTTTTGATACAGTAACAAGCAGGAGGTAAGCCGGCGGGCGGGGCCTTCCACGTGTAAGGGGAGTATCCTGTCGGAGGTGGCGGGGCTGTGGCGCCCATCGCCGGGGGAAGTGAGGTCCGTCGGCAGCTGTCGGCCTTTTTCGTAGCTTGGCGGGGCGTTTAGGGCCGTTTTATGCCCGGAGTGAGTGGAGGGGAATCCCCTACGTCTCTCTTCTTCCTTTACCCTGGCCTCTGGAGGGGGGGCATTTATAGCGAGATTCTGTGGAAGGGTTTTTCTTGGGTAATGCGGGAGATTAGTGCCATCAACGGACTATGCGGAATCCTGCGCTTTGGGAATCGCTTTTCCCTGGCGGTATCCGGCACTCTGGCCTCTCGGGGGGCGTGTTGCTGCCGATGGCGTGTAGTCCAAGCGTTCTTTCGTTATGTTGAGTCGCATCGTGGCGCTGCTTTGATGAGACAGGGTTGCTGCCCTATCTGGACTGGGCGCCTATTTCGCGGTCTCTGCCTTGTGACCGGTCCGTTCCGGGTCACGTGTCTTGGCTTCTTGCGGGAGTTACACAATTCCTAATTATGCCCCCAACATTCCCGTGTCCGAGATCGCGAGGTCTGGGGGAAGGGGATGTTGTCGGCTTGTGTTGCCTTTAGACGGGGCGGGGTGTCGACGAAGGGGCGCGGGGGTGAGACACGCTGTCTTATCGTGATTTGATCTCGGGCCGAACCCGTTACGCAGGGCGGGCCCCCGTGTACCTTTCTCCCTGTGTCTGTGACTTTCAGGGAGCGGGGGGGGGGGGGGGGGGGGGGGGGGGCTGGTTTCGAATCGTAGTATCACGGGGTTCGAGCTGCAGACATAGACCTCCTAGAAGTCCTACGCTATTCAGGCGGGGTAGCGCGCTGCTCGCCCGGCACGTGGCGGGGGGAAGGCTACCTGCTATGGTTTTCTCCGAGAAATCTGAGCGTATAAAGAAGAACGTTTTTATTTAAATTTGTAAGAGCTGATCTACAGCTTGTACAGGAGTTCTTAGTTTATCGCCCGTTGTGGGGTCATAGCTGTCCTCGCCCGTGGTTGGGGGGCCCTAGAGCTGTCCTCGCCCGTGGTTTAATGACCTCCGGATCTAGGGGTCACTGTGGGTCGGGTGGCCCCTTTTTAACTTGAGTTGAGTTCGGCGCGGAGGAGAATGGCCGCCTTCTGTGCTGAAGGGTTGCAAGGTCTCCTTGGCTCGAGAGAGGGGGGCGTTGCAGATTTTGCCGATCGGGTTGCCTTCCCTCCGTTGCTTTGTCTTCTCCTTCCCCGGACGGGGTAAGGTTTCCTCGGTCTGACAGAGGCGCCGAGAAAGGGGATCACCAGGGAAGCCCTCTTTCTGGGGCGTGCGCCGTGGGGAGGTTCTTGAGCATCGGGCCGCCCTCGCCGCCCCACGACTCGCTGCTTCGGTTTAAGGGTGGGGTTCAGCGCCCGGTTGTGCACGGGCGGGCTGACACGCCATGACTTGCCTTTTGGGCTCGTCAGTGATGCAGCCTTGCCGAGGTCCGCGCCCGGAGGTCGACTGCGAGGAGGAACTGGCCGACAAGTGCTGGGGGCTCTCGCCTGCCCAGCTGGCTTTGAACGGATGCCATTCTTTCTCCGACCCGTCGTCGTTTAGGGCGGACGGAGGCGTGAAAGGTGGATTTCCCTTGTGTAAGGGGAATAACCTTTCGGCGATCCGTTTGTAAGGGGAATATCCTGTCGGCCGTGCTGTAGATGTGGGAGCAGTCGCCTTGGGCGGCGGGAACCATTGATGTCCGGTGACCTCTCTTTTGTTAGGGCGGTGTATCTCGGCCCGTTTCTCGGTGGGTGGGGGGATCAGGTGGCAGTTTTTCATGTCTGCTGGTTTTTCTACTTTCAGAAGGGGGAGTGGCGTTTTTATAGGGAGATGTCGCTGACGGTTTCTCCCCTATGGCGTTTTTATAGGGGGATGTCACTGACGGTTTCTCCCCTATTTATTGCGCTGAGTTGGCATCATTAAAGGGCTCCTCGAATTCATGCCCGTGGGAAACCGCCTTTGCCAGGTGGCTCTTACGGGTCCTCGTTTAGAGCGCGGTATTAATGGTTGCGTGTTTCTCGAGCGTCCTTTCGTTTCGTCGAGTCACATCGGGGCCGCCTACTCGGGAACTGACGCCATTTCGTCCTGGTTTGTGTGCCCGTCTTCGTTTGATTTTTTGAGGGCCATGGGTGTGTGGCCCCCTCCGGTTTGGGTGGTGAGGGTTGGGCCTGCCCCAGAGGTCTTGAGGGGCAAGCGGGCGCGTAGCCCGGCCCGTGCCCTTCTCTGGTTTGGGTGGCGAGGGTTGGCCCTGCCCCAGAGGTCTTAAGGGGGGGAGCGGGCGCGTAGCCCGGCCCGTGCCCTTCTCTGGTTTGGGTGGCAAGGGTTGGCCCTGCCCCAGAGGTCTTGAGGGGGGGAGCGGGCACGTAGCCCGGCCCGTGCCCTTCTCTGGTTTGGGTGGCGAGGGTTGGCCCTGCCCCAGAGGTCTTGAGGGGGGGAGCGGGCGCGTAGCCCGGCCCGTGCCCTTCTCTGGTTTGGGTGGCGAGTGTTGGCCCTGCCCCAGAGGTCTTGAGGGGGGGAGCGGGCGCGTGGTCTGGCCCGTGCCCTTCTCTGGTTTGGGTGGCGAGGGTTGGCCCTGCCCCAGAGGTCTTGAGGGGGGAGCGGGCGCGTGGCCTGGCCCGTGCCCTTCTCTGGTTTGGGTGATGACGTGCGTCTATATTTCATATATTCACGCACGTTTTCTTTTGTGTTTCTCCGTGTTTTCCGCCGTCTCTTGTTCGTTTTCGTATGTTTTCCCGTTTTCTTTCACTTTTCTTTGTTTGTCCATGATTGCAGGAGTTCGACCACGTAGGGGACCTTTTACGATGATATCCCAAGTCCCCGGAGCAACGGGAGAAGTCACGCGTGATCCAGGGGGTCAAACGGCGAAGTACTCATCTTTCTGCCCCTCACCCGGTCGGTTGGTCATCTCCAACCGATCGGGTGATGCACGCGTGCACCAACCGACCGCTACCGCAGCTCACGAAGAAGTCACCCGACCGGTTCACAGACCGGTTCTGCGGGCGGCTGTTCTCTGTCTTTTCGAGCAGAATTCCAACCGATCGGGTGACTCTCACCCGATCGGTTCATCTGTAGCTGAGAAAAAGAGCTGAAGACACGGGCGTCGAACCGACCGGTTCACCCGACTCCTCCAAGATCCAACCGGTCGCTCAAGAACTCACCCGATCGGTTCATGAGATCGGGTGAAAACTCGCCGTTTTCTGTGATTTATCTGTAACGGATCAACCGATCGGTTGACTTGTCACCCGATCGGTTGATCCGAAAATCTATATATATGACCCCTAGGGTTCCAGAAACGGGAGAGTTGTATTTTTTTACTGTTTTATTTCCTTGTGACGGCTGTAATTGTTACTCTTAAGTAAGTTTTCAGATCTTTCTAATTTTTTAGTATTTTCTTTACTACTCCTTTACTTCCGCATTGCAATTGTCGGATTATGATTCTAACGGTTAAATTTCATTTAGATTGCTTTTTCATGAATTTTTGTGAGTAGTTCCCAAATCTGGGATTTTGGTGGAAACCCCTTCGGGGGCTCTTCCCGATGCGTCCATAGGGTTAGGAAATCGATAGGGAGTAGGAATCTAACGGTTACGCGGGGTGTTTCATTGTCATCGGCGGGAAAAAGACCGCCTTTGACCGTCGGGCCAAGGGGGAATAAACTTGGCGGTTGACTCCCTAGCCAAAGCTCACGCCTTTAGCGTAAACGCCGAATCCTAGCACGCGGGAGCGGCAGGATGAGACGTCGGGAGATATCGTTGCGGACTTAGTGCTCTCGGGATCGATCAGTGTTTATGGACACGGGAGTGCCCACTGATCGAATCCGGGAAGTCCGGTGTATCATCCTGGGCACCGACCGGAATATCGGGCCCATGGGACGCCGGTACCACTTTCAGAGGCAACGTCTCACCATTAGACCCTAATCCCGACCGCTATCCATACCCGTAGGCCGTAGCGGCGAGAGTCTCTCGTCGGGTCGGAAACCAAAGTCCCGGGTTTACTTTCTTTTTGTTCATACGCTTTCATTTCCTTTCGTGACAACCACCCACCGATTCGGGCTAGCTCACCCCTCGGGGTGATTTAGGTCCTACCTGACCCAAGCACAACCTCGCCTCCCTGAGTTCGATATTCCCGCACCCTACACTAACCGTGAAACTTGCGGTAAACGACACCGCGCCGCCGCGCACATCACGCGGGGCGCCGGTCAAGTTTATGGCGCCGTTGCCGGGGAGGCAACGTGCTTGATATCTTAGGATCTCTTGAACCCTCGTGTCTAGCTCACATCCCTACCTCGCGATAATTTTCGCATTCTTGTTTTTCTTTTTCTTATTTGTTTTTCTTATTTTTATTTCTTATTTTATCTGTTTCTTTCCCACTTGTCGCTTCACGGGTGTCTGTTGTTTTTCATGCGCAGGAGTTCAAGGAGTCTTGACGACTTGATCCCCCTCAATCCAGAGATTAACGCCACCCTTAGGCGTTTGGCTGCCGAAAAGCGAAGAAGGGAAGATCCCGAATCCATGGAGGAGAACACCCCACCTCACAAGTCTCTGCTGGAGTACTCGATGCCATCCATCGAGTCGACTTCTGCCATCCGATCTCCAGCTATTGCGGCCCAAAGCTTTGAGCTGAAGCCGTCTCTAGTGACATGGATCCAGCAGGACCAGTTTGCGGGTGCGCCCATGGAGAGCCCGATAGAGCACTTGGACTCCTTCTTGGAGAAGTGTGACACCTTCAGAATTAATGGTGTCACTACAGAGGCTATCCGTCTGAAGCTGTTCCCTTTCTCTTTGCGGGACAAGGCCAAGCAGTGGTTAAGGGGGAAGGACCCCAATACTTTCAACACCTGGGAGAAACTCTCCAATGCTTTTCTGACGAAGTTCTTTCCTCCGGGGAAGACCATGAAGTTGAGGAGTGAGATCTCCTCCTTCTCCCAGGCCAGCCACGAGTCCTTGCATGAGGCTTGGACGAGATATAAAGAGATGCAAAGAAGATGCCCTCATCATGAGCTTCCGAAGTGGCAGATTATCAATCTGTTCTACAATGGGCTGAGGGATGACCTTAAATCTTCTATGGACGCCGCGGCTGGGGGTTCCTTCATGTCCCGAAGCGAGGAAGATGCCGGGAATATTCTGGAAAACATGGCATCAAACAATGAGCGGTGGTGTGACGAGAGAGCCACACCAAGAACTGGGGGTATACACAGAGTCGAGGACGTCGACAAACTTTCGAGCAAGTTTGACTTGCTTTCGACCCAGATCTCCGCACTGATGGTTGGAGCCGGTGGAGCCGGTACACAGCAAGTTTCTGCAGTAGAGTCTGAATTCCTTGGGGAATTCGACGGTGGTGACATCTCACCACCGTTGGATCAGGCGAGCGCACTATTTTACAACCCCACGGGGAATGCGCCATATCCGCCAAGGACAAATTCCAACCCGGCCTACTCTCCCAACAACCGGAACCACCCGAATTTCAGTTACCGGCCACCATTTCAGCCCTCGTCGCCTCAGCAGCCGCAGCAACAAATCTATCAGCCGGCTAGACCACCGCAGAATCAGGGTCAGCTACAACCATTTCAGCAGCAACCTCAGCAACAAACGTACGCTCCCAGGAATCAGCAGCCGTTCCAGCAGCAGCAGTATGGCCAGCAGAGGGCCGTCTCTCCGGTTGAGTCTCTCTTGACTCAATATATTACCAACCAGGAGAGGATCAACCAAAAGCTGGAAATGGGCCAGCGGACCCTCACGGACCAAGTAACCCAGCTGGGGTTACAGGTGGCGAACCTCGCAAGGTCACAAAACCAATTGCCGCCACAACCGGAGGTGAACCCTCGAGGAGCAACACAAACATCGGCACTCGTGCACGAGCACGCGAATGTGTCCGCTATCATTCTGAGAAGCGGGACACAAATTCCTACTAGAGTGCCCCCTAGCAACCCGGAAGCACCATTGGTCGTTGAGAGACCGACTGAAAAATTAAACGACATCGGTGCTTCGTCATCAAATCCCACGACTCCGGAGGGAGCGTCCGAAGAAGAGAAGAAGAAGGAGGAGGAGAGCCCAAAAGTTTATAAACCCGTTGTGCCATTTCCCCAACGGTTGGCTCAAGCAAAAATTGATGAGAAATATGGGAAGTTCTTCGCCATGGTCAAGGACCTAAGCCTGCAAATCCCCTTCTTGGAGGCAATTGAGACAATCCCCTCCTATGCAAAATTCTTGAAAGATTTGGTGACGAAAGGGTCGAGAAAAGAGAAAGTGGTGCTGACGGCAGAATGTAGCGCTCTTATCCAGAGGGATAACCCGCCAAAGCTCAAGGACCCGGGGAGCTTCTCTATCCCTTGCACGATCGGGGCTGTGAAGATTAATCGTGCACTCGTCGATCTAGGAGCGAGTGTTAGCTTGATGCCCTTGTTGATGTACAGAAGGATAGGAATGGGTGATTTGGAGCCCACCGGGATGACCCTACAACTAGCTGACCGGTCGGTCAAATATCCGGTGGGAATTGTTGATGATCTCCCCGTGAATGTGAGAGGGGTGCATGTGCCTGTGGACTTTGTAGTCATGGACATGCCCGAAGACGCACACACCCCCATTATCCTGGGACGGCCTTTCATGGCCACTGCTGGCGTTCTTATAGATGTGAAGAACGGAAAACTCTCCTTGAACGTCAGCGGAGAGAAAGTTGAGTTTGACCTGGGACTATCCATGAAGCACCCCGACCCTCCTGATGACCTCCGGTGTAATCTGCTTGAGATAGAAGAAGAAAAAGCTGTAGAGGAGAACTCCTAGGAGATTCTCCTGAGAAACCCCCCCGATGAATTGGGGAATTCTGAAGATGAAGAAGGCCCCGAAGACGAAGAAGCTGCTGGAAAACCAAGTGCAGCGAGAACGACCCCTCCCGGGTTCCCCAAGTTTCCTCCTGTGAAGAGAACGGGGAAAGAGCTCACGGACCTCACTAAAGACGAGGTCTGAATCCTGAAGAAGATGGCGAGAAGCGCCAACACCAAGGAAAAGCCCCCGAATCTCAAGAACAAAGGGAGGGTGGTCGAGCAAGTATTTTTCCAGCCGCTGACTACCTCGAGCGCCTTCAGCTCCAACAAGGAAGAGATGCCTAAGTTTGGGCATCACCCGTATCAGCCACCATGAGCATCTCTTGCGGGCGTCGAGCCAACGACGTTAAACAAGTGCGCTTCGTGGGAGGCAACCCATGTTCTAAACTTTTTCTCTAATTTTTAGCGTTATTTTTTTACTTTACTTTATCTATTTCTATAAATAAAGTCAGCCGCGGGAACATCCGTTAGGGGACTTAATCAAATTTCTTGGTTTTTGCAGGAAACAAGCCCCAACCGATCGGGTGATAACTCACCCGATCGGTTGGGATGTATCAGATACATGCCGAGATCTGTCCCCGAGTGAACCGATCGGTTGAGTAATGAAGAGACCGGGTGGCAGACCGGGTGAGCTGGGGAGAACTCTCGGAAAATTTTGAGGAATATCAACCGATCGGTTGAGTTTGAGCGCGATCGGTTGACCTGACCGGGTGAGAAGCCCTAAGTTCTCGGGAAATTTAGTGGAGCGGCCAACCGATCGGTTGACAAGTCAACCGATCGGTTCGCCTGTAGCATTTCTTCGGCAAGATTTTCGACCCAACCGTCAACCGACCGGGTGACAAGTCACCCGATCGGTTCGACTTAAAACCCTATAAATACCCGCTGACACCCGCTCGTTTCCGCCCTCGCCCGATCGCAATTCTCGCCGTCGTTTCGTCTCCCCCTCTTCTCCAACAACCGATCCCCACTCCCCCACATCCCCTACTCCTCCATCACTCCCACTCTCCACCTCCTTCATCAACCCCTCCATCATCTCCACCCTCTCTTTCTTCCCATTCCGAGATTTTGACCTAATTTTCCCCCAAACTACCCCCATTTCGAAAATTATTGCCGAAGGAGTTCGCCGTGGCTCCACGCTACTCTCGCTGAACAGTGTGGGCATCAACGAGCAAGCTCCGCCACTCCGCTTGGGTAAACTCGCTCCTAAGCTTATTTTATACATTTGCCCTATTTATTGTGCTTGCTCGTTTGCTTGTGTTGGTGTGCATCCACGATTTTTGCACTAATTCTTGCCCGCACACACACATGGCTAAAGATAAGGATAAGGGGAAGGGTATCATGAGGGAAGAGGAGCCGTCTCGGAAGAGACGAAAACAAACACGCCCCCCTTCCCGTACACGAGCACTTACACTTGGCCCTCCTCCACCTGTTATTCCCCCTGTGGACCCAATGTTGGGCCCACACGGGTATATTTTTCGGAACCATGAGCACAAAGACTTTTACCGTAGGCTTGATGCTCGAGGGCATCTATCCACCAAGTTCCCGCACGCACGTACACTTATCGATCTCGGTGTCTTCACCGAGGTCGAATCTCTTTTCGCTAACTTGGGGTGGTTAGCCTTTCTTAATACACATGCCATATCCTACCCGGCCCTCACACTCGAATTCCTCTCTACACTTGTCTGGGAGTCCGGGTCGATCATTAGATTCAGGGTGCGTAACCGTAGTGTCACCACAAATCTAAATACGATTAATGATATATTTGGTTTCCCCAATCTCGGGGATGATGCCATCCGACACTACGGGTACACGCCCGAGTTTGATGTCGATCAATTCTGGTTCCGCCTCACGCTGATCCGCGACTACCCCCGAGGAAGGGCCAAGGCCTCCTCCATCATTCATCCCGTGTTTAGATTGGCCCACAGGATCATTTCATCCGCATTCTTTCCTAGGGACGAGTCTGGTACTGTGACTATCCCTGACCTTTTTATCCTTTGGGCCATGACTTTTCCTTATGTCCGGGATGATGATGGAGTCAGCTTCAGAGCCCCTACCGTCCCCATCCATAGTAGCGATTGGCTTGTTTACAAGCTACTCGAGATCAGCCGGGCCGGGAAGGGGAAGTTCTGTTGTGGGGGCATCATCACGATCATATGCTCTCACGCCCAATTCAATATCACCATCCCTAATAATCTTCCAGCTGCCGCAGGACCCTCACATCTCGATATTGATGTCCTGTGGCACATCCACATGATCAAGCCCCGCTCGGATGGCCGCTTCATATTTCATTATGGCCACCCCCAGCCCCTTACACCATTCTGCCCAACCCCGCTCGCATGACCCTTGCTCTCGTGGGAGATTGGACTTTCCCTCCTGATCCCGATTTCTTAGCTGGGTTGAATCTTCCTTTCTTTCCCGCAGACGCCCGCAGATCACCGTCCCCTGCCGCCCACTTAGGCGAGCAGGATATCCCTGCGTCTGTGGGAGATTTAGGGGCTGGCCCGAGTCGTCCCGTTTCTGCTCCGGGACCGATCACGTCTGAGCACCTCCTTGCGGCCATTTCTGGCCTTGTCTCCTGTGCTGGCATGACCACTGCCGCCAGTACCTCTTCGACCTTACCTGGCGGCACCACCTCTGCCTCGCGTCAGTCTACGTCTTTTGGTCACCGTCAGGTATCTGCCCGTCTAGGACTTGAGAGGGAGGTCGCCGCGCTTCGTGAGCTCGCCATGTCCTCTGTTTCCTCGGACCCATCACCATCCTCCTTTCTTACTCACCCACGTTTCCTCGCACTTGAGAGGAATGTGGCTGCCATTCTCCGCCTTCTTACTCATATCCACGGACCGCCTCCACCTTCACCACCTCCACCTTCACCACCCAGGCGATCTTCTCCTCCACCCTCCCACACTTCTCCACTTCCATCACCCCCCTCACCACATTCTTCTCCTCCCTCTTCACATCCCATCCCGGCATCCACTTCACCCCTCCCGACCACTTCCACCGCACTCACGCTACCTCCATCCTCCTCCGTCACTCCATACGTGCGCCGGAGGAAATTACCGGTACGCTCCAGATCCCTCCCACCACCTCCCACTACCGTCACCTCCACATCCACCTCCTCCATTTCTATTCCTCTCACCACAGCCTTGATCGCCTTCCTACCACCACCACCCACCACCACAGACACTCCTCCCATAGTTCACACCACCACTGCCCCTATACCCTCACCTCATTCCCCACTTCTCCGCACACCCCCTGCCTCCCCCGACCACCCATCCCCGCCCTCTTCCGAGGATGACGAGGACTCACCTTCTGCTGCTTTCTGATTTCCCCTCTTTTTGTTTTTGACTCCCCCTTGCACTTATCTGGATTTCATTGATCATATCATTTCGCTAGCACTTTCTGGTCTAGCTTGGGGGACGTCTGTTTTGGTGTGCTGTCGTGTTTTGTTTGTTTTTCTCATTTTTGTGTGTGTGCTTGTTTTTCACTTTTTGAGTGTCGTGTCGTGTGATTTTATCTTTACTTTTCTTTTCGTATTGTTTGATTTTGTTCTCAATTTTCCTCTCTTTTTCATTTTCATCTATGTTTTTTTTCCTGGTTTTCATTTCTTTTCGTGTCTATGCGTATTCCCCCCCCATTTTCATTGCCCTCCCGTACTCACTCTTATTGCATTGAGGGTAATGCAAGTTTCAGCTTGGGGGAGTCGCACTTCGTGCGTCATTTGTGTTGTTTTTCTACGTTATTCGAGTCATTTTCCATCGTGTTTTTCTTTTTTTTCTTTTTCCTTCTTTCTTTAGCTCTTTCTCCTAGAAATGAATCCTATGATGAATCGCCACAGAATCACACACACCTAGCATTGCATCGATAATCACACTCACTAACCCTAGGATTTCGAGTCCTCTTGCATTTCACGCATCGTGGGTCCACTTAGCTTTTTGTGAGTCGTGTGTCGTGACTAGCAATTGGTGTGCTTCTGCCTTGTGATTTTACTTTATATACCTGTCCAGGAATGACCCCTAGATTATCATGCTCCGATATTGAATATGCGGTATTTGCTTCTATATGCATGCTATATATATATCGTATACTTCATTTCACATGCGTCGGGATTCCACAACTAAGGACTAGGATAACCCAATTAGCCTGAGCTCTATCTAGCGAGAATAGTTCCCTTTCCCCAAGTGTTTAGATTTCGACTTCTTTTTTGTTTTACTTGGTGCAAATCCCCTCGTCGTGTACCGTTCTCCCACTTGGGAGAGTACACAAGTGTATAGCCAAAAACCCAAAAATCCAAAAAAATGGGAGAAAAGAAATGAAAAACCCAAAAAGAAAAGAAAAAGATTGTATAGCCAACAAGCCAAAAAAAATATGCAAATACCCAAAACCCAAAAAAATTCCCGTGTGAATATTTTCATACTTGCCAAGAATAAAGGGAAGGCGAGAATTTGCACCGAGTGTTCTTCTCCACATCATCTCAACCCCCGTCGTTATCAAAGACACTTGGCTTAGGAGCTATTTAGCTAGTATCTAGGCTATAGTGGCGTGATTTCCTTAACCCTAGTTGTGGAGTCCCCGATGCATGATACGCTCCTATTCTCTCTATTCTCATGCATGCTCGAACTTATATTCACCGCTTAATTCAATTCGATTCGATATTTGGGTCATATCTTGGATTTGTGTATATCGAGCCTCGTAGCACATCGTAGAAAGCATCACCATTTGCTAGCACACGACCACGCTCACTCGCGCTTCACTGCGTGGACCCACGACACTTATTTGGACTCGCTTTCCTAGGTTTAGTGGTGTGATTTGGCGTTTGCTTGCTGGGGTGTGTCGTTTTTGATTTTGATGGCTCTGATGGACGATCTAGGGCTTAGAGTTTTCTTTTTCTTTCTTCCTCTCTATGTTTCCCTTCCGAGCTCCCACTCTCACTCGTCTTCCTCGAGGACGAGGAAGAGTTCAGCTTGGGGGATTTTGACGTGCGTCTATATTTCATATATTCACGCACATTTTCTTTTGTGTTTCTCCGTGTTTTCCGCCGTCTCTTGTTCGTTTTCGTATGTTTTCCCGTTTTCTTTCACTTTTCTTTGTTTGTCCATGATTGCAGGAGTTCGACCACGTAGGGGACCTTTTACGATGATATCCCAAGTCCCCGGAGCAACGAGAGAAGTCACGCGTGATCCAGGGGGTCAAACGGCGAAGTACTCATCTTTCTGCCCCTCACCCGGTCGGTTGGTCATCTCCAACTGATCGGGTGATGCACGCGTGCACCAACCGACCGCTACCGCAGCTCACGAAGAAGTCACCCGACCGGTTCACAGACCGGTTCTGCGGGCGGCTGTTCTCTGTCTTTTCGAGCAGAATTCCAACCGATCGGGTGACTCTCACCCGATCGGTTCATCTGTAGCTGAGAAAAAGAGCTGAAGACACGGGCGTCGAACCGACCGGTTCACCCGACTCCTCCAAGATCCAACCGGTCGCTCAAGAACTCACCCGATCGGTTCATGAGATCGGGTGAAAACTCGCCGTTTTCTGTGATTTATCTGTAACGGATCAACCGATCGGTTGACTTGTCACCCGATCGGTTGATCCGAAAATCTATATATAGGACCCCTAGGGTTCCAGAAACGGGAGAGTTGTATTTTTTTACTGTTTTATTTCCTTGTGACGGCTGTAATTGTTACTCTTAAGTAAGTTTTCAGATCTTTCTAATTTTTTATTATTTTCTTTACTACTCCTTTACTTCCGCATTGCAATTGTCGGATTATGATTCTAACGGTTAAATTTCATTTAGATTGCTTTTTCATGAATTTTTGTGAGTAGTTCTCAAATCTGGGATTTTGGTGGAAACCCCTTCGGGGGCTCTTCCCGATGCATCCATAGGGTTAGGAAATCGATAGGGAGTAGGAATCTAACGGTTACGCGGGGTGTTTCATTGTCATCGGCGGGAAAAAGACCGCCTTTGACCGTCGGGCCAAGGGGGAATAAACTTGGCGGTTGACTCCCTAGCCAAAGCTCACGCCTTTAGCGTAGACGCCGAATCCTAGCACGCGGGAGCGGCAGGATGAGACGTCGGGAGATATCGTTGCGGACTTAGTGCTCCCGGGATCGATCAGTGTTTATGGACACGGGAGTGCCCACTGATCGAATCCGGGAAGTCCGGTGTATCATCCTGGGCACCGACCGGAATATCGGGCCCATGGGACGCCGGTACCACTTTTAGAGGCAACGTCTCACCATTAGACCCTAATCCCGACCGCTATCCATACCCGTAGGCCGTAGCGACGAGAGTCTCTCGTCGGGTCGGAAACCAAAGTCCCGGGTTTACTTTCTTTTTGTTCATACGCTTTCATTTCCTTTCGTGACAACCAACCACCGATTCGGGCTAGCTCGCCCCTCGGGGTGATTTAGGTCCTACCTGACCCAAGCACAACCTCGCCTCCCTGAGTTCGATATTCCCGCACCCTACACTAACCGTGAAACTTGCGGTAAACGACACCGCGCCACCGCGCACATCACGCGGGGCGCCGGTCAGGTGACGAGGGTTGGCCCTGCCCCAGAGGTCTTGAGGGGGGGAGTGGGCGCGTAGCCGGGCCCGTGCCCTTCTCTGGTTTGGGTGGCGAGGGTTGGCCCTGCCCCAGAGGTCTTGAGGGGGGGAGCGGGCGCGTAGCCCGGCCCGTGCCCTTCTCTGGTTTGGGTGGCGAGGGTTGGCCCTGCCCCAGAGGTCTTGAGGTGGGAGCGGGCGCGTAGCCCGGCCCGTGCCCTTCTCTGGTTTGGGTGGCGAGGGTTGGCCCTGCCCCAGAGGTCTTAAGGGGGGGAGCGGGCGCGTAGCCTGGCCCGTGCCCTTCTCTGGTTTGGGTGGCGAGGGTTGGCCCTGCCCCAGAGGTCTTGAGGGGGGGAGCGGGGGCGTAGCCCGGCCCGTGCCCTTCTCTGGTTTGGGTGGTGAGGGTTGGCCCTGCCCTAGAGGTCTTGAGGGGGGGAGCGGGCGCGTAGCCCGGCCCGTGCCCTTCTCTGGTTTGGGTGGCGAGGGTTGGCCTTGCCCCAGAGGTCTTGAGGGGGGAGCGGGCACGTAGCCCGGCCCGTGCCCTTCTCTGGTTTGGGTGGCGAGGGTTGGCCCTGCCCCAAAGGTCTTGAGGGGGGGAGCGGGCGCGTAGCCCGGCCCGTGCCCTTCTCTGGTTTGGGTGGCGAGGGTTGGCCCTGCCCCAGAGGTCTTGAGGGGGGGAGCGGGCGTGTAGCCCGGCCCGTGCCCTTCTCTGGTTTGGGTGGCGAGGGTTGGCCCTGCCCCAGAGGTCTTGAGGGGGGGGGGGGGAGCGGGCGCGTAGCCCGGCCCGTGCCCTTCTCTGGTTTGGGTGGCGAGGGTTGGCCCTGCCCCAGAGGTCTTGAGGGGGGGAGCGGGCGCGTAGCCCGGCCCGTGCCCTTCTCTGGTTTGGGTGGCGAGGTTTGGCCCTGCCCCAGAGGTCTTGAGGGGTGGAGCGGGTGCGTAGCCCGGCCCGTGACCTTCTCTGGTTTGGGTGGCGAGGGTTGGCCCTGCCCCAGAGGTCTTGAGGGGTGGAGCGGGCGCGTAGCCCGGCCCGTGCCCTTCTTTGGTTTGGGTGGCGAGGGTTGGTCCTGCCCAGAGGTCTTGAGGGGGGGAGCGGGTGCGTAGCCCGGCCCGTGCCCTTCTCTGGTTTGGGTGGCGAGGGTTGGCCCTGCCCCAGAGGTCTTGAGGGGGGGAGCGGTCGCGTGGCCCGGCCCGTGCCCTTCTCTGGTTTGGGTGGCGAGGGTTGGCCCTGCCCCAGAGGTCTTGAGGGGGGGAGAGGGCGCGTGGCCCGGCCCGTGCCCTTCTCTGGTTTGGGTGGCGAGGGTTGGCCCTGCTCCAGAGGTCTTGAGGGGGGAGCGGGCGCGTCGCCTGGCCCGTGCCCTTCTCTGGTTTGGGTGGCGAGGGTTGGCCCTGCCCCAGAGGTCTTGAGGGGGGGAGCGGGCGCGTAGCCCGGCCCGTGCCCTTCTCTGGTTTGGGTGGCGAGGGTTCGCCCACCTCGACCCTCCGTGGGGACGCGGTCGCCGTTGGGAGCTCCGTCCGGTCCCCCGACGGGACTTCCGTGGTGCATTCCACCATGAATCGGCTAGCGCTTGGCCCTTGATGGCCGTCCGGTCTTTGTACGTTATGTCGAACTCACTGAGCTCGACGCTCCAGTTGAGCATCCTCCCCGACCGCTCCAATCTTTTCAGGTTCTTTTCGAGGGGCATGCCGGTGTGGACGGTTATGGGGTGTGCCTGAAAATAGGGTCGGAGCTTCCGGGCTGTGGTGATTAGGCAGTAGGCGGCTTTCTCGATAGGGCTGTAGCGAGTCTCCGCCTCCCGGAGGATCCTGCTGGCATAGTAAACTGGGCGTTGCACCCCTCCTTAATCATTGATCAGGACAGTGCTAACGGCCTCCTCGTTGGTCGCCAGGTACAACCCTAGGGGTTCGCCTTCCTCCGGCCGAGCGAGGAGCGGTGGGCTCTGTAGGTATGCTCTCAGCTCCGCGAATGCCCACGCGCAGTCGTCGTACCATGGGATCACCTTCCTCTGGTCTTTAGCTTCGCCAAAGGCTGTGCGTAAGACCCTGAAGAAGGGGAGCGATTTCTCCGCCGACTTCGACAGGAATCGTCCCAGAGCAGCGATCCGGCCGTTCAGTCGCTGCAAGTCCCGAATCGTCTGGGGCTCCGTCATACCGATGAGGGCTGTCACCTTGTCGGGGTTCACCTCGATTCCCTGCTTCGTTATCATGAAGCCTAGGAATTTTCCCGATTGCACGCCAAAGATACACTTCGCAGGGTTTAGCCTTAGGTTATACCGGCGGACCCTCTGGAAGGTTTCCTGCAAGTCGGCGAGTTGGTCGGGGGCCCTTCCGCTCTTCACCGGCATGTCGTCAATGTAGACCTCCAAGTTTCGTCCCACCTGAGGGCCGAATATTCGGTCCACCATCCGTTGATAGGTCGCCCCGACGTTCTTCAGCCCAAAGGGCATCTTGGTGTAAAAGAAGGTGCCTTTATCGGTGACAAAAGACGTCTTCTCCTCATCCTCCTCCGCCATCGGTATCTGGTTGTATCCCGAGAAGGCATCCATAAAGCTCAACAACTCATAACCGGACGCCTGGTCCACCAAGTGGTCGATCCTGGACAGAGGGAAGCTGTCCTTCGGGCATACCTTGTTGAGGTCGGTGAAGTCGACGCACATGCGCCACTTTCCGCTGGGCTTCTTCACCAGAACGACGTTGGCGAGCCAGTCGGGGTGGTCCACCGGCCGAACAAATTTGTCTTCGAGGAGTCGCTCTACTTCTTCCTCGGCTGCCCTCTTCTTTTCGCCCCCCGCACTTCTCTTCTTCTGTCGAACAGGTCGGGCTTCCGGGTCCGCATTCAACCGGTGGGAGATTACTGCCGGGTCCACCCCGGGCATGTCAGCAGGTGACCATGCGAATATGTCCGCGTTTTCCCGGAGCAAGGCGATGAGGGCCGTCCTCAACGCGGACGGGAGTTTTGTCCCGATGGAGACGGTTCTTCCCTCGTCCGAGGCTACTGGGACCTCTTCCACTTCCTCTGCCGGGGTCGGCCGCTAGTCGCAGAAGTCCTCCCTCTCGTCAGGGATGAGAGCAGTCAGGGACCGCCTCGGGCTCCCAGGCCGGGACGGCGCATGGTTGTGGTCTCCGGGCACCTCCCGTCCTCCCCGCACCTGTCCCACCCCCCGCAGGGTCCGGAACTTCATCGTCTGATGTTGCAGGCTGGGGAGCACCTCGATGGCCGTCATATATGGATGCCATATGATTCCGTTATACGCTGACACGACGTCGACGATGACAAAAAGCGTTTCCTTGGTGACGACCCTTGGTTCCTCCCCCAGGGTCATGGGCAGGGTGATCGTTCCCTCGGTGGGGATCGCATGGCCGGTGAAGCCAGCAACAGGGCCCACACAGGGCTCCAGGTCTGCACGCCCCCATCCCATCCTCTCGACCGTTGACAGGAACAGGATGTCGCAGGAGCTACCCGTGTCAACCAAGAGCCGGCCGACGTCTATCGCCCCGATCCGAGCCTCGATGACGAGAGCGTCATTGTCCTGGCTCTGTGCTTCCTGCCAGTCCTCCTCGGTAAAGGTGATAGGGGGTCGGTGTGTCCTTCTTCGCTTCGGTCGGTGGCCGACGGCCGCCACCATCACCTGTCGGGCTCCGACCCCCGGGATTGCGGGCGCTCGCCCTGCCGAGGAAGACCCTCCAGTTATCATCTCAATTCGCATGACCGCCCTTGGGGGGCGTGGCTCCTCCTTATCGCGGTTCGTCGGCAGTTCCCGTCCCCCCTCCTCCGGGGGGCTTTCTCTCCTGCCGCCACCCGCCTTCCCGTGACGAAGTTCCCCAGGTGACTCGCCTGGATCAGTCGCTCGATCTCTCTTTTAAGGGAGTAACAACGGTCGGTGTCGTGACCGTGGTCCCGGTGATAACGGCAGTATCTCCGGGGGTCCCGCCTCGCCGGGTCCGTCCTCATCTCCCGGGGAGGCTCCGGCAGTAACCCGGCCCTTGTCGCCACGGCCAGCACCTCCATCATGGGGGCATTGAGTCGTGTGTAAGGCACCTGTGGGGGGCCTTCTTGTCTTGGGATGACTCCGGGGGGCCTCCGCGCCGGGGCGAACTCGCGCACCGGGCCAAGGCGATCTTGTGGGCGAGGCTCGGGCGGCTCCCGCCGCGGTAGGGCTATCTGATCGCGGCCTCGGCCCCTCTCTTCCTGCCTCGGCCGGGGGTGTGGCCGGGGTCCGTCTTGGGATGGTTTCGCCGTGGGGAATACGGCCTTTGCACCGAGGGTCTCTTCGGCCAACGCGTGCCTTTCTGCCATTGCAACCAACGCTTCATAGTCGGTCGGCGGATCCCGGAGCAGGGATTTGTGGAGGCTCCGAGTCCGCAACCCTGTCTTGAAGGCCAGCATAAGCACCTCATCGCCGCATGTCACCACAGCCCGTCTTTCCTCCTGAAAGCGGCGGAGGTATTTTCCCGTTCTCTCCCCCTCCCTTTGGACTATTGTGCTGAGATAGTCTAAGGGCTTCTTTTTCGTTCGCCTGGCCCGGAACTCTTGGTAGAACTTGTGGGATAGTTCTCCAAAGCTCCCAACGGACCTCGCGGGCAAGCCAAAGTACCAGTCCAACGCGGTTTCCCTCAGGCTCTGGGAGAAATGTCGGCATAGGAACGCCTCGTCCACATCCTGTGCCTCCATCGCCCCCCGGTATTGTTGCACGTGCGTGAGGGGGTCGCCTCTCCCATTGTACGTGGCCAAGTGAGGGGGTTTGAACCTTACGGGCCTCGGGGCGGACGTGATCCACCGCGCAAGCGGCGTGGCCTCCTCCGGATAGGTAGGGCAATCCGGCACATCCCCTCTCCGCCATTCGGGGGTCTGGCTTCGGTCGCGCCTCGACCGCTGACGGTCCTCCGTCCCTGGGGAGTAGCTCCTTCCCCGGGCCGAGGATTCAACGGGTTGCGGGCTACTGTTCTCCCAGTGCCAGCGCCTCCCGGCCAACTCTCCTCGGGCCTCCATCCGTTCTTGATTCTCTCGGAGGAGCCTTTCGCGCTCAGCGGTGAGGAAGCGCAGTTGTCGACAAACGGCTTCCTCGTGCAGGGTATCGGTGGGGTGGTGCTGGAGATGTGGGCTGCCTCCTCCGGGTGAGTACCTGTTCGGTAACGGGTCCCGCCCCTCCCCGAGCCGCCGGCCCGTCGCCGTCTCGTCAAGGATTTCTCGGTTGCTCATGTTCTCTCTTCTTAGCCTCTCGCGCTTCGTGACGATGAGGCGGAGTTGGCGGCGAGCGGCCTCTTCTTCCTGGTAGGCCCTTCGGGCGGTCTCGGCCGCTTCGTCCAAACGCCTTTGCGCGGCGGCTGCCTCCCCCAGGCGCCTCCATCGCCGCGCAACTTCCATCTCCTCTTCCAGGAGTCTTTGCTGGGCCGCAATCTCCTCAGCGAGCCCCCTGTTTTCTCCCTCCTCCTTGAACTGAAGGCGGAGGTTCCGTCTCACGTTCTGGGGCTCTGAGGGGCCGGGCGGAGGCTCCGTTCCAGCCGTCTGATAGCCTCCCTTGGCCTGAGTAACGGCCTCGAGGCTCTTCAGGACGGCGTGGGCTGAAGTATGTTCAGTTTCGATGCCCACCCCCAGAAGGGGGTCGGACGCCGGGGTGATTTGTAGAGAGAGCGGTTCCTAACCCACGGGATCTTTGCCGTGGTCCGGGTTCCGCGGGATCGACATGGAGTCTAACATGGGTGTGACCCTTCGTTCCCACAGATGGCGCCAATTGTTACGAGGTGGAACTCGCGTACAATGAATTTATATTATGGGGAACCAAGGGCACGATGGTTATGTGGAGAAGAAGGTTTAGGTAGGCTGTTTTACAAGTGGTTAGTGGGGTGAAGAAGTCGGACCCGTCGCCGGTGATGCTCACGGGGTCGAATCTCGCCGGATGCAGCTGAGGAAGGTTGGACGGCAGGGGGCTGAAGCTGACTCCAGTCAAGGGGCGAGCTCTCCTACAGCACGAACAACTCGTCAGAAGGGCAGGGTTGGGGTTCAACCCTTAGCCCCTCCGATGCCTAAGTCAGTAATAGGGCTTAAAATGGGGGCTGGACACGCCGGTCGGACTAACGGTGTGTCCGCCGCGCGTGACGAGCTATAGGTGGGAGAACAAAGATATGGAAGACCTTTGCTCTCGTGTGTGAATAATAGAATGAGAGAGAATTCTCCAACCCCCTCTTCGTAAGAGGAGAGGGGGTATTTATACCTGACGGGTGATGACTAGGCGGAGCCGACCTGGCATGCTGACTGGACGTGCTGCACTGGCTCGGTTGTCAGCGGAAACTCCAGATAAGGCCGTCGGGAACTGGGTTGCCTGACCTACTTTCGTCAGGCGGCGCGACGGTCAGGGGGTGCTTTTGTCGGGGTGTCGGAGCCGAAAGCATTGACTGTCAGATGGCTCAGCTGCCAGGGGGCGCTTTGTCAGTCGGTCGGGTGACGTATGTGTCAGTCGTGTCCTTATCCTGGGTTGTTTGTCGTTAGTGACGAACTAAAGGTCGGGCTGTGCCACTTTAGGCGCCACGGTTCGTGGAAATCTGGCGGGTCGTCCCGATCGGGGGTTGTCCGACCTGGCCACGCCCCCCGATCGGTCATGGGCTATGGTCCGCCGGTATGGAAGGATACGTCCGCGCCCGTCAATAGGCCTGGCCTAGCTACCCAAGCGTCCCCAAGCGCGCTACCCCTAGTGGGTCGGGCGGCGGTGGTTGCTCGCCTCGGCCGGTTCGGGGAACGCCGCAAGGCGCGCCCATCTCCATATTGCCCCGGGTTTTCGGGGCGGCGGCCCTTTTGCGGAATGGTGAGTTAATGGGGTGTGTTAGCGGATCCGGGTGGGAGTTGGACTCCTACGATCTTTAGGTCGTAACAGACACAAATTGCCATCTTAAGTACATGATGCGGAAACCAAACAACCGCATGGTTTTTAAAAATGGGCTTAATAAGTCTGCTCTCTTGCTAAGCCGCACTAAATGAAAAGAGGGGCCCTGGCAACCAATGCCATCTGTCCGGAGTACTGCCCAGGGTAAAAGGCCGGAGGATAGGTAATAAAGGACGCATCCAGCTTTGATTACTCCAGCCGGTAGTTGGAGACCAGAGATCACTAACGGCAAGAGCCTCAGTTCCAGGTGTTGGTCTATACAGAAGGTGTAGGGGGCCCATAGGATGCCAATTGTCGTACCAAAATGAGGTTGAAGTTCCATCCCCCACTGTACGCTTGATAAGTTTATGAGAGACAACGCGAGATTTAAGAAGGAATTTCCAGGTTCCCGATTGGGTAGGTTTGGATTTGGCATAGTAAAATCCTCTATTAACTGCCTCATAGTGACCCCTCATATAATTAGCCCATATCCCATTAGTTGCAAGCATTCTCCACGTCAGTCGGACCCCTGAAGCAATGTTCAAGTCCTCGAGTCGCCGCAAACCCACTCCCCCCTCCTTCTTAGGAGCACATAAGTCCTTCCATGCCCAAAGATTTAGATTTCCCCAAATAAACTTCCTGCACGCAGTAGTAATAGCGCGAATGACAGATTTAGGAATACGATAAGCTTGCATCCAGAAGGAGACCATACCATAGATAACCGAGCGTACCAACTCAATTCTGCCAGAGATAGAAAGCATCGCCGACGACCAACCCAAAAGTCTCTTTTTGCATTTATCCACTAGTCTCCCAAATAGTGCTGGTTTAGGATAAGTAGTAGATAACGGAAGGCCAAGATAAGTTGTTAGAGAGGAAACCATTTTAATGTCAAGGCTGTCAGCTAGCTCCCTAGGATTGCGCACACCTTTACTAAAGATGACAGAGCTCTTATCCCAGTTGAGCTGAAGGCTAGTGAATAGATTGAAGTTAGCCAAAAGATCCTTTAGGCCTTTAAAAGATCGTGTATTGGCCTTACAAAAAACAAGTAGATCATCTGCAAATAGGAGGTGAGATATAGACCCCGATCTATGCATTGGTAAAATGGAGCGGGAAGATTCTGATCTGGCCATGAGAAGGGAAAAAGCTTCCATAACAACCACAAAAATGTAAGGGGAAAGGGGGTCACCTTGCCGAAGGCCTCTATTGGAAGAAAAAAATCCCTCTGGGGAACCGTCAATCAGAACAGAGAACATTGGAGTAGAAATGCATTCTGAAATCCAATTTATAAATTTATACCTGAACCCCATTTGATGTAATAGAAAGAATATAAGCTCTCTGTTTACACTATCAAAAGCCTTCCTGAGATCCAATTTGATGCAAGCTCTCGACCCCATTGGGTTACTAAAATCCCGAATCTGTTCATGGGCTAATAGAGAGCAATCAGCCAACAGACAACCTTTAAGGAATGCAGCTTGGTTCGGAGAAATAAGATCGCTGATGACGTGGCTGATTCTGTTACATAATACCTTACTAATAATTTTGTAGATGACATTGCAGCACGCAATTGGCCTATAATCACTTAATCCAGTGGAATTGGTACTTTTAGGGACCAAAGTCAAGAAGGTGTGGTTGATATGAGGAAGCATACGACATGAATGAAAAAATGAAGATACTCCGTGTATAACATCATTACCAACAACTTCCCATTCATTCTGGAAGAAAAATGCATTGAAGCCATCAGGGCCGGGGGCTTTATCTTTACCAATTTGAAAAGCAGCACTCTTGATTTCAGCAGCAGAGACTGGTCTATCCATCCAATCAGAAGCTTCAGTGGTAAGCTTACGCTTGGGAGTAAGATTTGGGAATACATTCCAGTAATCAGTTTGGCTATATAGATTTTTGTAAAAGACTGGCGCTTCCTTCCTAAGAGCATCCATACCAGAGTTCCTTTCACCTTTAGAATTAAATAAATGGCTGAGGTTGTTATGACAGATCCGCGCCTTCATAGCGGTGTAAAAAAATTTGGAATTTCTATCGCCAAGGGTTAGCCAATTTTGCCTGCTCTTTTGCCAGAGGTCCGCCTCCTCAACATCCAAGGCTTTTGCAAGCTTGAGAATTGCCATTTTCTCTAATTCCTGGGTGCTTATGTGGGAATCAAGCATTCGGTTCTGTTGCAAAGCATACACATCCTGTCGACATTTAACAATGTCCAGATTTTGCAAGTGTTCGGCTGACCAAGTTTTAAGTTTGCCTTTCAAGTACTTCAGGTTATTAAATAATCTTTGCAAAGATGAAGCACCCGGCTGGGCTCCCCAATTGTTGCGGATGAATTCATGGTAGCCGGGGAAAGTGGTCCACGAGTTGTAAAATTTGAATGGTTTGGGAAGGGAATGTACCTTAGAGTGGAGATGAATTAGCAGCGCCGCATGATCACTACTTCCCGGAGGTTGGTACTCGAAGTAAGAGTGAGGAAAGAGATTGATCCATGGGACATTGCAAAGGACTCTGTCAAGGCAAGCAGTAATGCGCGAGGCACCAATACGTCTGTTACTCCAACTGAAACTGTGGCCAATGCTTTTGAGCTCAATAAGCTGACAACTACCAATGCAGGAGTTGAAAGCATCCATAGAAATCGGATCAACAGGCCGGCCACCTAGCTTCTCAGCCGACCCACGGACGCAATTGAAGTCACCACCCACCAACCAGGGTTTATTAGTAAACGTATTACTGTGGGAAAGTAGATCATACCAGAGAGAGGTTCTGGTAGCAGATAGGTTGAAGCCATAGACCGCAGTCACTCCCATCTCAAGACCATCTTTATTAATGAAGATGGAAGAAATATGCTGCGAGGAGCTAGAGATTATAGAGCAGCTCCAACTAGTGGAGTTATAGAATATCAAAATACGCCCACCTTTATGATGGTTCCTGTTGTCAATTTTCGACCAGCCGTTTTGAAAAATCTTATTGAACATGTCATCCTTGCAAGCCTCCACCTTGGTTTCAAGCAGGCATACAATGGAGGGTTTATGAGTACGCATCCGATATTTGAGATCTGCACGGCGCGATACATTGTTTAGGCCCCGGGTATTCCAGAAGAATACAGTCATTTCAACAATTGAGTGGGGGGGATAGCACTGGAAGAAGCTGATATTCGAGTGCTACGTCTGAGAGCAGTAGGCGAAATAGCTGCGGTTGTAATAGTTGCCTTTGCCACCGATTCCCTTAGAATTCTGTGTTCTTCATCCCAATCCTGATTGTGAACGGTAGGGCTTGAGGGTGGTTCAGGGTCTTTAATAGAAGAAGGGTGTATCAAAGGATCAGAGTCTTCATTTTGCTGGAGAAGAGATGGTATGCGGCTACTCACTTCAGCAATAACGCCAATAGTAGTACTCGGAGGTTCCATCTCCAGAATTATAGAACTCTTGCCATTGCCCAAAGAGGAAGGCCCCAACTTTGGCAATTCAAAACAGGTAGCTCGGCTGCATTCTCCTTCCTCAGGCTGCTGCCCGTGTGCAGCAAGTCCATCGATAGAATTTGGCCTGACTTGAGTATTCGTTGATAATTGCAAATCAGCACACTTCTCCTAAGCTCATGCTTAGCATCTACTTCCACCAAACATCTGGCATAAGATATTTGCTTAGCCATAGACCACAGTCACTCCCATCTCAAGACCATCTTTATTAATGAAGATGGAAGAAATATGCTGCGAGGAGCTAGAGATTATAGAGCAGCTCCAACTAGTGGAGTTATAGAATATCAAAATACGCCCACCTTTATGATGGTTCCTGTTGTCAATTTTCGACCAGCCGTTTTGAAAAATCTTATTGAACATGTCATCCTTGGAAGCCTCCACCTTGGTTTCAAGCAGGCAAACAATGGAGGGTTTATGAGTACGCATCCGATATTTGAGATCTGCACGGCGCGATACATTGTTTAGGCCCCGGGTATTCCAGAAGAATACAGTCATTTCAACAATTGAGTGGGGGGGATAGCACTGGAAGAAGCTGATATTCGAGTGCTACGTCTGAGTGCAGTAGGCGAAATAGCTGCGGTTGTAATAGTTGCCTTTGCCACCGATTCCCTTAGAATTCTGTGTTCTTCATCCCAATCCTGATTGTGAACGGTAGGGCTTGAGGGTGGTTCAGGGTCTTTAATAGAAGAAGGGTGTATCAAAGGATCAGAGTCTTCATTTTGCTGGAGAAGAGATGGTATGCAGCTACTCACTTCAGCAATAACTCCAATAGCAGGACTCGTAGATTCCATCTCCAGAATTATAGAACTCTTGCCATTGCCCAAAGAGGAAGGCCCCAACTTTGGCAAATCAAAACAGGTAGCTCGGCTGCATTCTCCTTCCTCGGGCTGTTGCCCGTGTGCAGCAAGCGGCCTGGCTTGAGTTGATTGCACTGCTACCTGTGGATTAACTTGAATAGGGGTGGAACTTCCCTGCAACACTTCCTTTGTCGGCTGGACATGTTCTTCTTCATTAGATTCCTCCTCATTATTCATAGCAGATGTGCCTGTATTTGCCGATACAGCCAGGGTTTCAGTAATGCTAACTTGGATTAAAGGGGGCTTCTGCTTAACCAGTGGGCACTGGCTATCAACATGGCCAAAACTAGCACATCTGTCGCATCTCGGGGGCTCTCCTTCGTATTTGACCTCAATTAAGATCGTTGATAGATCATCCCACTCAATCAGTACACTTCTCCTGAGCTCATGCTTAGCATCTACTTCCACCAACCATCTGGCATAAGATATTCTGTCTAAAGTTGTGGTGGATTTTTCAAGGCAAATTGGGGTACCTACCGCACTAGCAACAATATTAAAAATTTCCAAAGTCCACATTGAGAGTGGCAAATTATGTAGTTGAATCCATACCGGGACAGCTGTCAGTATATCACGATCATGTTGGGTGGAAGTCGTCCAGTGTTGCAAAACAACAAGACGACCATCAAAAAGCCAAGGCCCTCCATGGAGAATTGCATCACGGTCGCCTTCATTGTCAAATCTGAAATAGAAGAAACCATTTTCCCGAGAGAAAATCCGAAGGCCTCCTTTGATACGCCATAGTCTTTCAGTCCAGGCTTTTATCTGCCCATAGTATGGAATATCACCTAGGACATAACCCACTAGAGTGTTTTGCCAACGAGAAGCACCCACTTCTATCATGGAATCCGCCACCTTCACCTTCAAAACACCATCAACTATATATATATGTGTGTGTGTGTGTGTGTGTGTGTGTGTGTGTGTGTGTGTGTGTGTGTGTGTGTATAAAAGTGGAATGCTATGCCGATGCACGGGATTTGCGGTCTGGCGAATCAGGGCGATTCGAGAGTTCCACCGGAAGGAGGCGTTCTTCCTCAGATCGGCGGATCTGGCAAGGGTGATTCGAGATTGGTAGGTGGAGGCCTTGGTGATCTAGGCGCGGGATCTTCGAAGACATCTTTGATCGGGGGCTCATCTGGCGTTGGTCGAACGAGATCTGTGTTTCACAGGCCGGCGAGTACGGATGGTTGGCAGGAGGTTAGGAGAACTCGTCCGTGGCCCACCAAGATTGGGGCTAGCAACGTGCAGGCAAGTAAGATGAGGGCTCATCACTGGAGGCCTCAGGATAGAAATGCACCGGCCATGGGGATTACTGCTGCTGACTCTGCCCGTCAGGTGTTTGGTAAACTTCCTATAAGGCCTAATGTTCCAATTACTATTGATACCAATGTTGAGAAGAGATCATGGCTGGATGTTTGTACTGAAAGGCGATCCTATGATTCGGGATTATCCATGACTAATGTTCTTCCTTTGATTACTGATGATGGTTCCCCTCGTACGAGGGTCCCTGGTGCTTTGGTTGAGTGGGGTGCGGAGAGATGGAAACACACGCTAGTGGGCTATGTCCTTGGTGATGCCCCTTACTATGGTCAGATTGTTGCATGGGTGGAGATG
The DNA here is from genome assembly GCA_030789695.1 of Scilla litardierei. Lineage (NCBI taxonomy): Eukaryota > Viridiplantae > Streptophyta > Magnoliopsida > Asparagales > Asparagaceae > Scilla > Scilla litardierei. The sequence goes on along the minus strand of CM061142.1, from coordinate 259,901,670 downwards.
CTATGGAGGTTGAAGAAGAGAATTCAGGTCTACAGTAAAGACAATGGTTTCTTTTATTTTCGATTTGAATCACCTGACAAATGTGAGCGTATATTGAAGGGTGGACCTTGGCTATTTGACGGAAGACTGGTTGTGTTGAAAAAATGGAGTATGAGCCTACGCCATGACCATGATATTCTAACTTCGGCCCCTATTTGGGTCCAACTGCAAGGGGTACCGTTATATATGTGGAATCTCGAGACTCTAAATATCATTGCTTCCATTCTTGGTAATCCTATGTGCCTTGATCGTGCAACTGCTAATTTAGATAGGATCACCTACGCGCGCTGTCTTATTGAGGTTGATGCTTTGGCTCCACTGCGTAAATCGGTTGAAGTTGAATTAGATGGAGGATTTATCATTACAATCGAGGCAAAATACGAAGGAGAACCCCCGCGGTGTAGTAAGTGTGTCTGTTTTAGACACTCTGACACCCAATGTCCAGCTATTCCGGAGCACCCTTCAATCCAAGAAGATGGTGGAGTCAAGCAGCAAGGGGATGATCCTTTGTTGAGTAATCTCACACATACTGAGAAATTGGTTACACATGAAATTGTTTACACATCTTTGGGAGACAAGGGAGTAATTCTTCCCAACGGGGACCTGGGTTTTGGTCCTGTACAGGACCCCATAGCAGGGGACAATTTACTGGAGTCGAATGTGATTTTGTACCATCCAGGGGGATCTAATGAAATGGCCGGCTCTGTGTCTTCCCAATCAGTTTCAAACATTTTACAAGCGGGCCTGGGAGTGGCGAATTCCAGACCGGCTATCTCTGCGGGTATTAGCAAGGAGGCTAGGGTTGTTCAGAGAGCTGCTCCATTGCCTTCACTACTTGTGGACTCACTGGAAGACGAGGATTTGGATAGGATACCACCTGTGCTAGCTGTGGATAATCCCGCTTAGGAGGCAGAGGAGCTGAATTGTTTACAGCAGGCTGAAGAGGCTAAGAAGGGTAAGAGGAAAACTGAGTGTCAGGTGGAACCCAGTGCTAGGAGGAGCTCCAATATACATGGAAGCACTCCTAAAAATCCTATTACTCATTAATGACTGTCTTCATATGGAACACTAGAGGGTTGAACAACCTTGTTCGTCGTAGAGATCTTCGTGATAGGGTATCTTCTATTAAGCCCTCGGCTCTTATTCTCTTGGAGACGAAACTTAAATCTCCTTTGGATTTAAAGAACCCTGTTTTCCCAAAATCTTGGCTTTCATTCTCCAATATTGAAAAATCTCCTGGTGGACGAATCTTAGTTGGACTGGACTCTGCGATCTGGAGTGCTACCCTCAAGTCTTCTTCTGATCAGCACATCACATTGCTGTGTACTAATGCGGGTGGCTTAACTTTTGCTCTTACGGGAATCTATGCCTGTAACACAGTCGTTGAAAGGAAGGTGTTATGGAACCTCTTAAAATCTGATGCGGCCAATTTGAATTGTGGTGCTTGGATGGTTGGCGGGGACTTTAATAGTGTCATTACTTCAGCAGACAAGATAGGGGGTAGAAAAGTGGATGAGAAGCTTCTTCTTGATTTTAATGAATGAATCACTACTTGTCGGCTGCAGGAACTCAAGAGCTCTGGTAACAAATTTAGCTGGTGCAATAATTGTGTTGGGGATGGTCGTATCTCCGCCCGCCTGAATCATGTGTTTGTTAATACCGACTGGCTCAATCTTCTTACTGAATCTTTTACGGAGTACTTGGATCCCTATACTAGTGACCATTCACCTATGGTTCTCCGGCTTCACCCACAGGTATTCTCCGACCCCAAACCCTTCAAGTTTTTTAATTATTGGACCAAATGCCCTGGGATTTCGGAGATTATCGATGAAAGTTGGCATGGCTATGTTATGGGTACTCCTATGTATTGTGTGGTCCACAAACTGAAAAGGTTGAAGCCAGTTCTCCGTTCTTGGTCCTATTCTTACAATGCTAGCAAACTTGTGAATGCGGGCCGGGCAAAGCTGGAGGCTATTAGAAATAACCCTCTTCTCCCTTCGGATTCCATGCTTCAAGGTCTGGAGCAAGTTGCTATGAAAGAATTAGCTAATGCTATGAGTCTTGAGGAGGATATGTATCGCCAGAAAAGTCGGCAAGACTGGATGAGCTTGGGTGATCGTAATACAAAATTTTTTTATACTGCTATGAAGTCAAGAGAAAGCCACAACAATCTTGGACATTTAGTCGATTCTACGGGGAGGCAGATTAGTTCTTATGATGATCTCAAGAAGGATGCTCTTGAATACTATAAGGGTCTTTTTAACCAGAATCACTATGGGAGTTCTTTCCCTACTCTCTCGCCTAAGCGCATCCTCACCAAGGATGCCACGGGCTGGCTTATCAGGAGGATTTCCAACAAGGAAATAAAGAATGTGGTCTTCCAGATGGGGCCTGACAAGTCGCCTGGACCTGATGGGTTCAATGGCCATTTTTATCAACATTATTGGCATCTTGTTGGGGAGGATGTCTCAGGTGCTGTGAAGTATTTTTTCTCTTCAGGAACTATTTTGAGGCAAATTAATCATACTCATCTATCTCTTGTGCCTAAAAATTCTAATGCAACTTCACTTGGCGACTATAGGCCAATCGCCTGTTGCAATTTCTTATACAAAATTATTAGCAAAATTATTAGCAACAGGATCAAGGTGGTTATTCATGAGTTAATTTCTCCTAATCAGGCGGCTTTCCTTAAAGGGAGATTGTTATCGGATTGCACCTTGATAGCCCATGAGCAAATTAGAGACTTTAGTAACCATATGGGGGGAAGAGCTTGCCTAAAGTTGGATCTAAGAAAGGCGTTTGATAGCATAAATCGGGATTTTATTCTCTATTTTCTGAGACAGATGGGATTCCCTGAGGTTTTTATAGGGTGGATCAGAGTTTGCATTACTTCTCCCATTTTTTCTGTTATGGTAAAGGGTTCGCCTGTGGGGTTTTTTGAGGGCAACAGGGGTATCAGGCAAGGTGATCCCTTTTCTCCATACATGTTCGTTATAGTGATGGAAGATTTCTCTATTTTAATCTCCAAAGCTCTTAGTAGTGGCTCTCTGCAGCCTATGCGACTTACCGGATCCATATCACACCTCATATTCGCTGATGACCTGCTAGTTTTCTGTAGAGAAAATTACAATTCCTTTATGAGTATTAAGACCGTCCTTCAGTCGTTTTATGATTTCTCTGGTCTTCATGTGAATTGGGAGAAGAGCTCTGCTTTGTTTAGTAAGGGGGCTAAAAACAAGTCTGGCCTAGCAGACTTTTTGGGCATCAAAATCTCTACTACTATCTCCACTTACTTGGGACTGCCTTTATCCTCCAAGTATCCTAAGTCCCTGTTGTACAGTAGACTGGTGGATAAATGCAAAAAGTGGCTCATGGGCTGGTCGTCTTCTATGTTATCAATTTCTGGGCGGATTGAGCTAGTCAAGACAGTTATTTACGGTATGGTTGCATTTTGGATGCAAGCGTTCCGTCTTCCCTACTCCATCATCCGGACTATATCTTCTCTCTGCAGGCGGTTTATTTTGGGCCCTTCTCGTGCTTGGGCATGGGAGGATTTGTGTTCTCCCAAGTCTGAGGGGGGGTTGGGATCAGGTTGCTGGAGGACCTCAATGTGGCCTCAAGGGTTAGGTTGACATGGCGTTTTCTTACTTCAATAGCCTGTGGGCGAGGCAAATGAGATACAGATATGATGTGCCCGACGGGTTCTTTGCAGCTAGAGGTTTGGTTACCCAGTCAGGAACTTGGAAGCACATGTTGAAATGCAGAAATGTTTCGCAAAAATTAATCAGGAGAGTAGTGAAAGATGGCCGTACAACTCTCTTCTGGCATGAATTCTGGCTTGTTTGTGGGCCACTCAAAAACTTGGTTGATATACCTGTGAACGCCTCCTTGAAGCGGGTTAATGAATACTGGGTGCAGGGTGATTGGGCGGATGTCCCAGAGCTTTCTCAGTTGCGATGTCATCTTGCAAAAGCACGGATTACAGCGGGCTCTGACCATTGGGTCCAGGCACCGCGTGTTAATTCCTCTCAGGCATTCTCCAATTCACGAGGTGCTGTCTCGAATTCTGGCTTGCCGCTGTCACCGGATTCTACAGTTTTCGACCAGTCTGAGGATTTCAGATTTAAAAATGCTTGGGAGGGGGTTCGTATACATGGGTCCCTATTCAGATTTCAGAAATTGGTGTGGTTTCCGGGGCATGTTCCCAAGATGTTGCTCTGCCTTCTCAGAGCTTTCAAGGGTAAGCTCCTTACCAGAGATATTATTAGCAGATGGGGTATTAATACCCCAGTCAACTGCGTTTTATGTGGAGGCAACATAGTGGAAGATCTGGGGCATCTTTTCTTTAACTGTAATTTTTCTAGTTATATCTTAAAGAGGGCTATGCTGAAGTTGAATGTCAAAAATCAAATTGAGACATCAATTACTGAAGTGGGGAGTATTTCCTATTGCACTTTGGAGGGAAGGGTACATTATGCAAATTTGCAAAAACTACCCTTTCTGCTATTGTTTGGCATCTTTGGCGGGAGCGGAATAGGCGTATATTTGAAGATAAATGTACTGGGAAGACTGACCTGTTTGAGGCGGTAGCGGCTGATGTCCGAGTGGAATTGAGAGATCTAGATCCATCTACTACTTAGGAGTTATCTATTTTTTCAAATTGGGAGTTCAGAGATTTGGGCTAAATTTATCCTTTACCCATTCTTTATCTGTATAGATTGCATTAGGGTGAGGAATCTTTATTAAAGAGTGACGGCGCTTGTGCCCTATCCTCTTTATACTGAATCCTTATTCCTTCTCTCTATAGTGTTGTAAATATTTTACTGCCTAATAAATATTTTCTATCTCTTCAAACAAAAAAAAAGTATATGTATATGTATATGTAATTGTATATGTGGAAAAGGGGGATCTAAGGTGCCTCCTTAGATGAATTCTAAGGAGGCGCCCTTATTTCCCTTCATCTCCCACAATATTTTTTTGAAATTTTTTATGGGGTTATTGTTCACACCATGGATGATCAACATACAAAATTTCAAGGGATTCCAATACTTTTTGGGCCCCCATCTACCCATTACAACTTCAACGGTCTGAAAACGTGCTTAAACCCCCACAAAGTTGTAATGGGTAGATGGGTGTTCAAAACGTATTGGAATCCCTTGAATTTTGGTATGTTGATCATCCATAAGGTGAACAACAACCAATGAAAAAAAATTCAAAAAAATGTGAGAGATGTAAGGAAATGGGGGCGCCTCCTTAGATTGAATCTAAGGAGGCACATTAGGATCCCTTTACCATATATATATATATTTTGAAGGGTAAATTATATATATTCAATATTGTACAAAAGTTACAAAAAGGATGGACACAGTACTGGACCCAATATAGGGAGGAGAGGACACATGCGTCGTCACTCCCTACTATCAAGTCAAAGCACAGTGTCCATCCACGAATTAGCACATCAGCTTATAACACAACCGTAAGAGTGGAAAGATACATAACAATACAAGCAAAGTCAGCCGTGGTCCAAAATCTCCCAGTTGTTGAATGCATCAGCTGCATCATTATCCGGCCCTTCCTCATCCCTGAAAACAATTCTTACATCAGCCACAAGTTCCTCGAAAAGTACTGTCTTCAGCTTCGATTTATTTTCAAATACTCTCTTATTCCGTTCTCTCCACAGATGCCATACAGCTGCAGCTAATATAGTTTTTGCTAACCTGGCCAAAGATCCATTCGGTTCAAAATTTCCCAGTAAAACTTACCCATATTGATGAGAGTTAGATCAATAGGCCCAGTGCACCCGAGTTTCAACAGGGAACGTCGTATGATATAGGCAGAATATGGGCATGCGAAAAACATGTGGGCATGGGTCTCAGGCCGGGATTCATCACACAGCACACACTGAATTGAAGTTTGGATTCCCCATTGTGCCAATTTATCTTTAGTCAGAAGCTTACCTTGGAACGCTCGCAGTAGTGTTAGAGACATCTTCGGGACATTACCTGGGTACCAAACCAATTTGTAGAACATAAAAGGCCCAGATTTTGTACGAATGTTCTCCCAAACATCCTTGAGTTTTACAGCCGATCCAAGCTTCCATTCCCAAGAGTCCGGCCCCTCAGATAATTGTACCTGCTGTAGCAACGGTTTTATATTTTGGATTTCCCCTTCAATCAACCCTGACGTACCCCCCCCAATAATCTCGCACTCGCCTTTTAGTAGCTCCCATTGGGATTTCAATTATATTTTTCAGAGGGCCACACGGAAGCCAGTTGTCATGCCAAAATAAAGTGTCTCTTCCATTTTTTACCTTTTTCCCAATCAACTTCTGTGAGAGATTCCTACATTTTAGCAAAAACTTCCAAGTTCCAGATTGCTCCACCGATTCATTAGCATCATAGAATTCGCTGATGTCCTTATGTTTGCTCCTCATGTTATCGGCCCATAAGCTCCTTGAATTCAACATTCTCCAAGTCAGTTTAACTCCCGCTGCCAAATTAAGATCAGAAAGAAGTCGTAATCCAACACCTCCTTCTTTCTTAGGCTTGCAAGAATTAAGCCAAGCCCAAGTTTTACTATTTCCCCAAATGAACTTTCTACACATAGAATTCAAAGCACGTAGAACAGAGGATGGAATTTTATAGACCTGAGACCAAAATGATATCATACCATAAATGACCGTACGTACCAGTTCAATTCAGCCCGAGATGGAGAGCAAAGTAGATGACCATCCACTCATATGCTTTCTGCACTTATCAAGGAGACGACTGTACATGCAAGTTTTGGGATATTTTGAAGACAGAGGTAGACCCAAATAAGTAGTGATAGTACCTGCATGCTTAACGCCCAGATAATCAGCAAGACCCCCTGGATTTCTAGTCCCTTTACTAAACATTGCTATGCTCTTTTCCCAATTCATATCAAGACCAGTGAAGTAATTAAATTATTTAAGCATATTTTTGAGGCCTTGGAATGTTTTGGCATTCGCTCGGCAGAAGACCAGCAAATCGTCTGCAAATAGAAGATGAGAAATGGCTCCAGTCCTTCGCATAGGCTGAATCAGACCTTTAGTTAGAGACTTTTCTAGCAGAAGAGAGAAAGCCTCCATAACCATAACAAATAAGTAGGGAGTGACGTGCGTTTATATTTCGTATATTTACGCACGTTTTCTTTCGTGTTTTTCCGTATTTTACCGCCATCTTTTATTCGTTTTCGCGTGTTTTCTTGTTTTCTTTCACTTTTCCGTGTTTTCCGTGTTTTGCAGGAATTTACAGCATTTGGGACATAAAACGACGATATCATGAGTCCCCGGAGCAACGGGAGGGGTCACGCGTGATCCAGGGGGTCAAACGACAAAGATTGCCACTTTTCAGCCCCTACCCGATCGGTTGGACACAGCCAACCGATCGGGTGATGCACGCATGCACGACCCGGACTGAAGTTGGAGCAAAGTGCAAAGTCAACCGACCGGTTCGCCGACTGGTTCATCCCAACAGAGTTCTCGGGAAGTTGGAGCTTAATTCCAACCGATCGGGTGATATCTCACCCGATCGGTTCATCTGAAGCTGAAGTTTCCCAAACGACGACCCGGTCATGCCACCCGTTCTCCTCAGCGACCGGTTGAAGCTCCCGAAGCCCGACGACCAAAGCAACAAGCGGCTCACCCGATCGGTTGATGTTTCAACCGATCGGGTGGCCTTTTCTTCCGCCTTTGCGCGCTGCTGATGCACTCATTGAAGATCTGCTATCATTCCAGAGGGATTTTGGGTGATCTCTTATTTTTCTAGCGTCGGCATCGTCGTTAGCTTTCCAACGATAGGTCACATGCCCAAATCCGATTTTTCTAGATTTTTCTGGAATTTTCTGAGCGTAGCTATGTGCTGAAATTGGCTGCTGTCTGAAATTTCACTTCAACCGATCGGTTGGGAGTCCAACCGATCGGTTGAAGTCAATTTTAGCAGTTTCATAGTCTCTATTTATCCCACCCGATCGGGTAAACTTTCACCCGATCGGGTGGGCCGTTTTTGACAGTTTTGGACCCGAACCGGTTGGGTTTTGAGGGGGCTTTTAAAAGGGAAGTTGGAGCACGACTTGGGATCATTCTTCTTCAGTTTTCTAGGGCTTTTTTCCCCTTTCTCTTGTGAGTTTAGATTAGGTTAGATTAGGTTTTCTATTGTAATAAATCTTGTATTGGATTGAAGAATCAAACTCAAGATAAGTATTTTCTTCTCTCATTTTCTATTGTATTGTGTTATTTTCTTTGTTGCTTAATGGTGAATGTTTGTTTGTCATTATTATTGCTTTCTATCATGTTCTTCACCATCGAGTAGTGTTTGATGAACCCTAATACGGGTTAGGGTAGGATTGATGCTTGGAAATTTACATTTGGCTTGGTTGCATGGCATGTGTTCGATGAAATGCGTCAATGGGGATTTCTAGCAATCTGGGTCCAATTCGTACGGCAACACACTAGTTGTGTTGGGGATTGGGGTCCGGTGCTTGTCCAGTCAAGATCCGCTTCGATGTATTGCTAGAAATCACATTTGACCTATTTGGCCATTAGGGTTACGCGGGAGTGTTTCATTGTCACTGGCGGGAGAAAGACCGCCTTTGACTGTCGGGCCAAGGGGGAATAAACTTGGCGGTTGACTCCCTAGCCATAGCTCACGCCCCTAGTGTATACATGGAGTCCTCGCGCGTGGGAACGGCTTGGACGAAGTGTTGGGAGATATCATTGTGGCCTTAATGCTCCCGGTTGCGGAAGGTGTTAATGGACATGGGAATGCCCACCGTCCGGAACCGGGTAGGCCTAGCGTACTTGGCACCGACCGGAATATCGGGTCATGGACGCTAGGTTCCACCTTTTGGGGCAATGTCTCACCCTGGATCAAGTCAAATGCCAAGTGTCATGAGTGCTCTAGCCCGTGTTAGCGGGGATTCATTTCGTGTCTTTTTCATTTATTTCTTTTATTTCTACACTTCCACCCACATTGTCCGCGTAGCTAGCACACAACCTAGGCGAGGATAGTAGCCATTCAAGCCATCCACCTCCCTGAGTTCGATAAACCCGCACCCTACACTAACCGTGCACTTGCGGTAAAACTACACCGCGCCCAAACAGTAAACGGGGCGCCGGTCAAGTTTTTGGCGCCGTTGCCGGGGAGGCGTTCGGTTTGATATTAGCTTAGCTTGGGTTCGTTAGACTACGCATAAAAACACAAAAAAAAATTTCTTTTTCTTTTTTTTTAAAAAAAAATATATATTCAATAACCAAGAAATTTTCCCCCCACTATTATATTATCTTTTTTAATTCTCTTGTACTATTGACGCTCCTCTCTAGTTTTCTTATTTTTGTTGTCCAGGTATCTTTGGTGTAACCATGTGGAGATCAAATTTCGATGCTCAGATGGGAGAATACAATCCTTATTCGGTTGTGGTTTGTGAGACTTGTGGGATGGCGGGGCACGTGTATTATGATTGCCCATTTACGCTTGAGAGCCTCCCCCTACCCCAAGGCCAAACATTTTCCCACAATATTAGCCCAAACACCTCCCATCCATTTCCCCAACCTTATACCCCTATACAAACACAAGAAGAATCAAGCCTCGTTTCTCTCCTTGAAAGTGCCATGTTTAACCAAGGCCAAATATTACAAAACTTGATGGTACCAATCACCGAGCCGACACCGAGGAGAGGGGATGAAGGAGAGGATATACCCACTTTCATGGTTGAGGCCACCATGCCATCTGCCACCATAGACACATCTCAAGCCGATACCCCATTTTTCCATCACTACCACTTGGATGACGAAGCATTTTTTGATGATGATAGTGAGGATGGGGAGATTTATCTAGGATCTGTGGGAGAGATTTCTTATCTTGATTTGGATACCCCACATGAGTCCTATGAGAGCACTGAGGAGTTTACAGAGATTATGCATACTGGCGAGGAGGATGTGCGTGAGGACGAGGACACCATGACCACATACGAGGGGTCCGCTCTACATCCACCTCCACAGCCATCTTTGTCTCAGCTTCTTCCTTGGTCTGTGGTCAACCATGAGGATGTCATTCAAGACATTGGGCAGATGGTGGAGTATGAGCATATCATCGAGGAGGACGTGCATGAGGGCTTGGATACGATGGTCCACTCCATGGAGCCCGAGTCACATCTACCTTTACCGTCGCTCTCCACTTCTTCTACGGCTGAGCATCTACTTGAGCATATTGCCCCTATTCAGGGAGATTTTCATACTCACTCTCACTCCACATTTAAGTCTTGCTTTTCACGTCGTATTCCTTTAGAATTATAAATTTTTGACACACCATATCTCTCGCAGGACACAGGATCGACTTCCCTTGAGGTATGCTGCGGTGTGTCACCACCTGGAGAGCAACTTCACATGGAGAGCGGGGATTTGATCGTCGCTAGCACAGAGGATATCATACCATTTTTAGGGAGTGTTCGTCACATTTCATATATTTTACCATCATTTTTCGGCGACTATGTCTGGGATACATTTATTTTGGGAAATAATTTCTTGCCATGGACTAATGCACCTCGTCCTTTGCAGGTCACAGGTGGACACATACGAGGGATGCTTGGAGGTGCATTGCTTGGGTCCATTGGCACACGTGGCATAGCGCTTCTAGCGGAGCCACAGAAGGAGCAGTTAGAGCAGCTACCTGCCCCACTTCAGATTTGGATCCGCCTATGCTCAGGTGTATCCTAATCCAGTAGTGTAAAAATTTACTGCTTTCTAGTTTAGATTTGAATAATCTCGTCTCCTCTCATTAGCGAGGGGAGCGTATCTAGGGTTTGCTTTTGCATCTTAATAACCCTTCATGTCGTGCCCTTCTATCATCCGAGGAGAATGAGCACACCGTCTCTCCTGCATTCTGATTTCTTTCTTTTCCGATTTTTCCCCTAGCATATCTCTACATCCCCATTGATCATATCATTTTGCTAGCATTGTCATGTTCAGCTTGGGGGAAATCGACTTTTGTGTGCATGTTTTCGCGTGTCGTTGTTGTGTGTCTGTGTCTAGGTGTTCTTTTGTCGTGTTTTATATATTTTATTTGAGTGTTTCTTTTTCTTTATTTTTTAGTTTTTCTCAAGTGTTTTTCGTGTTTTTCATTTTTTGTGTCGGTGCGTAACTCCCCCCCCATTTTCATTGCCCTCCCGTATTCACTACTATTGCATTGAGGACAATGCAAGTTTTAACTTGGGGGAGTCGCACTTCGTGCGTCATTTGTCTCTTTTTCTTCGCTATTTGAGTCGTTTTTCTCCGTCTTTTTCTTTTCTTCTTTTGTTCTCTCTCTCCTAGAGATGACCCCATATGATGAATTGCCACAAAATCACACACACACCTAGCACGGCTTCGATAATCACATTCACTAACCTCAGGAAGCCGAGTCCTCTTGCATTTCATGCATCGTGGGTCCACTTAGCTTTTTGTGAGTCGTGTGTCGTGACTAGCATTTGGTGTGCTTCTACCTTGTGATTATGTTTTATATACCTATCCTTGGTTGAACCCTAGATTATCATGCTTCGATTTGAATATGCGGTATTTGCTTCTACTATCTGCTTCTATATGCATGCTATATTTATATCGTATATTTCAATTCGCATGTGTCGGGATTCCACAAACAAGGACTAGGATAACCTATTTAGCCTATGCTCTGATTAGCGAGAAATATCTCCTTTGCCCAAGTGTTTAGAATCCGATTTCATTTTTATTTTACTTGGTGCAAATCCCCTCGTCGTGTACCGTTCTCCCACTTGGGAGAGTACACATTTAAATATTCCAATACCCAAAAATCCAAAAAAAAGAGAGAAAAGAAAAACCCAAAAAAAAAAGAGAAAAGAGAAAAAAAAATATGTATATCCAAAAGGCAAAAAAAATACTAATACCCAAAACCCAAAAAAATTCCCGTGTGAATATTTTTTCCTACTTGTCGGGAATAAAGGGACGGCGAGAATTTGCACCGAGTGTCCTACTCCACATCATCTCAACCCCCATCGTTTTTGAAAACACTTCGCTTAGGAACTTTTTAGCTATTATCTAGGCTTTGGTGTGGTGATTTCCTTAACCCAAGTTGTGGAGTCCCTGAAGTCCCTGACGCATGATATGTTTCGATTCTCTCTATTCTCATGCATGCTTGAACTATATATTCGCCGCTTAATTCAATTCGAATCGATATTTGGATCATATCTTGGATTTGTGTATATCGAGCTTTATTGCACAATGTAGATATTGACACCGTTAGCTAGCACACGACCACGCTCACTCGCGCTTCACCGCGTGGGCCCATGGCACTTGGCTGGACTCGTATTCCTTGGTTTAGTGATGTGATTTGGCGTTTGCTTGCTTGGTGTATCGTTTTTGATTTTGTTGGCCCTGACGGGCGATCTAGGATACAGAGTTCTCTTTTTCTCTCTTTCTCTCTATTTTCTCCCTCCGAGCTCCTACTCTCACTCGTCTTCCTCGAGGACGAGGAAGAGTTCAGCTTGGTGGATTTTGACGTGCGTTTATATTTCATATATTTACGCACGTTTTCTTCCGTGTTTTTCCGTATTTTACCGCCGTCTTTTATTCGTTTTCGCGTGTTTTCTTGTTTTCTTTCACTTTTCCGTGTTTTCCGTGTTTTGCAGGAATTTACAGCATTTGGGACATAAAACGACGATATCATGAGTCCCCGGAGCAACGGGAGGGGTCACGCGTGATCCAGGGGGTCAAACGACCAAGATTGCCACTTTTCAGCCCCCACCCGATCGGTTGGACACAGCCAACCAATCGGGTGATGCACGCGTGCACGACCCGGACTGAAGTTGGAGCAAAGTGCAAAGTCAACCGACCGGTTCGCCGACCGGTTCATCCCAACAGAGTTCTCGGGAAGTTGGAGCTTAATTCCAACCGATCGGGTGATATCTCACCCGATCGGTTCATCTGAAGCTGAAGTTTCCCAAACAACGACCCGGTCATGCCACCCGTTCTCCTCAGCGACCGGTTGAAGCTCCCGAAGCCCGACGACCAAAGCAACAAGCGGCTCACCCGATCGGTTGATGTTTCAACCGATCGGGTGGCCTTTTCTTATGTCTTTGCACGCTGCTGATGCACTCATTGAAGATCTGCTATCATTCCAGAGGGATTTTGGGTGATCTCTTATTTTTCTAGGGTCGGCATCATCGTTAGCTTTACAACGATAGGTCACATGCCCAAATCTGATTTTTCTAGATTTTTCTGGAATTTTCTGAGCGTAGCTATGTGCTGAAATTAGCTGCTGTCTGAAATTTCACTTCAACCGATCGGTTTGGAGTCCAACCGATCGGTTGAAGTCAATTTCAGCAATTTCGTAGTCTCTGTTTATCCCACCCGATCGGGTGAACTTTCACCCGATCGGGTGGGCCGTTTTTGACAGTTTTGGACCCGAACCGGTTGGGTTTTGAGGGGGCTTTTAAAAGGGAAGTTGGAGCACGACTTGGGATCATTCTTCTTCAGTTTTCTAGGGCTTTTTGCCCCTTTCTCTTGTGAGTTTAGATTAGGTTAGATTAGGTTTTCTATTGTAATAAATCTTGTATTGGATTGAAGAATCAAACTCAAGATAAGTATTTTCTTCTCTCATTTTCTATTGTATTGTGTTATTTTCTTTGTTGCTTGATGGTGAATGTTTGTTTGTCATTATTATTGCTTTCTATCATGTTCTTCACCATCGAGTAGTGTTTGATGAACCCTAATACGGGTTGGGTAGGATTGATGCTTGGAAATTTACATTTGGCTTGGTTGCATGGCATGTTTCGATGAAATGCGTCAATGGGGATTTCTAGCAATCTGGGTCCAATTCATACGGCAACACACTAGTTGTGTTGGGGATTGGGGTCCGGTGCTTGTCCAGTCAAGATCCGCTTCGATGTATTGCTAGAAATCACATTTGACTTATTTGGCCATTAGGGTTACGCGGGGGTGTTTCATTGTCATTGGCGGGAGAAAGACCGCCTTTGACTGTCGGGCCAAGGGGGAATAAACTTGGCGGTTGACTCCCTAGCCATAGCTCACACCCCTAGTGTAGACATGGAGTCCTCGCGTGTGGGAACGGCTTGGACGAAGTGTTGGGAGATATCATTGTGGCCTTAATGCTCCCGGTTGCGGAAGGTGTTAATGGACATGGGAATGCCCACCGTCCAGAACCGGGTAGGCCTAGCGTACTTGGCACCGATCGGAATATCGGGCCATGGACGCTAGGTACCACCTTTTGGGGCAATGTCTCACCCTGGATCAAGTCAAATGCCAAGTGTCATGAGTGCTCTAGCCCGTGTTAGCGGGGATTCATTTCGTGTCCTTTTCATTTATTTCTTTTATTTCTACACTTCCACCCACATTGTCCGCGTAGCTAGCACACAACCTAGGCAAGGCTAGTAGCCATTCAAGCCATCCACCTCCCTGAGTTCGATAAACCCGCACCCTACACTAACCGTGCACTTGCGGTAAAACGACACCACGCCCAAATCGTAAACGGGGCACCGGTGAGGGAGAAAGTCGATCCCCTTGTCTGAGTCCTCTATTCCCTTCAAAAAGGCCCGCCGGCGAGCCATTTACCATCACCGAGAAAGAAGCAGTAGCGATGCACTCTTTAATCCAGCTAATGAAACGATGTCCAAATCCCATTTGATGCATAATGTAGTAAACAAATTCTCTATTGACGCTATCAAAAGCTTTTCTAAGATCCAGCTTAAGACAAGCCCTGGACCCCATAGGATTGCTGAAATCTCTGATCTGCTCGTAGGCCAATAGTGTACTATCAGATAGCAAGCGTCCTTCCAGAAAAGCCATTTGATTAGTGGAAACCAAAAAATGAATAATCCGTTTAAGTCTATTACAGAGAATTTTGCTAATAATTTTGTAGACAACATTGCAACACGCTATGGGTCTGTATTCACTCAAATTGGCAGCATTGGAACTTTTAGGAACCAATGTAAGAAAAGTATGATTAATCTGACGGAGAATTCTGCCCGTCCTAAAAAATGATTGTATAGAACCAATCACATCAACGGCAATAAGATTCCAGTTATGTTGGAAAAAGAATCCATTAAACCCATCTGGTCCAGGAGATTTGTTACCGTTGATTTGAAACACTGCTTCTTTGACCTCTTCAGCTGTAACCTTTCTTTCCAACCACCTAACAGCTTCTAATTTAATTTTCCTCTTCGAAATGAGCCTAGGAAAGACTGTCCAATAATCTGTTTGATTGTAGAGGGATGTGTAGAAATTTACTGCATCAGATTTTAGTTCCTCATAGGACTTACTTTGAACCCCATTTTCATCTATCAAATGCATCAGATTGTTATGGACCTGCCTGGACCACATCGAATTGTAGAAGAATTTAGTATTACTATCACCCAAAGTTAGCCAGTCTTGTCTACTCTTTTGTCTGTACATTTCCTCTTCACATTTTAGGAGATCAGCCAATTCCTTAGTAAGAGTGCAAAATCTAGAATGCAATTCAGGATCATTATGAAATCCAGTCTGTTTCCTTGCAACCTCTAAATCAGCACGACACTTATGCACAGAGTTAGTCACAAGATGGTCCTTGGACCATATGCGCAGCTCTTCCTTTAGAAGCCGCAACTTAGAAGCTAGCTGGAACAATTGAGTACCATTGACCCCTTGGGTCCAAGATGACTGAATTATATTTTGGAATCCAGACAACCTAACCCAATGATTAAAGAATTTAAAGGGCTTAGGGTCAGATTGTACCTGAATGTGTAGGTTCACCAATATAGGGGCGTGATCGCTTGTTTGAAAATCCAAAAAAGTAACAAATGAATCAGGGAGAATATCCGTCCAGGCTCCATTACAAAGAACATGATCTAATTGCGCCGCAATACGTTCCTTGCCCACCCGATTATTGCTCCAACTAAGCCGATTTCCCACAGTCTTAAGCTCTTGCAATCGGCAAGAAGTAACACAATTGCCGAAATCAGCTATCATACCCTCATCTAGTCGACGACCTCCCATTTTGTCTTTAGAATATAAGACACAATTAAAATCTCTGCCAATCATCCAAGGGACATTGGGTAGGTTTTTCACATCCTCCTCCAGACAGTCCCATAACTCCCTCCTTTCACCGATGGAATTACAACCATAAACTCCAGTTAATGCAAACTCCATACCACCAACGTTTGATCCCCGCACCGTGATGTGCTGACTAGATGAAGTTAACAAAGCCACTTGCCATATCCCCGGATCAAAGCCCATAAGGATGCGCCATCCCTTGTGAGAAGAGAAATTGTCGAAAGTAACCCAAGACTTTTGGAAACATGACCTGCTAGTAATTAACTCCGGTTTCAATTTTGTTTCAAGTAGAACAATAACCGATGGCTTCAACTTTTTAATCCTATCTCTTAAATCTCTCCTCCTGACAGAGTTGTTAAGTCCCCGCACATTCCAGAAAAGAATTGTCATTAGATAGTTGGTGTTGGGTGTCGAACATGGCTTCCTACCTTCAGCCGAACACTCCTCCTAGCTGACAGACTGGGAGTAGATATAGATGATAACTACTTTTTAGGCTTAGTCGATACCCCTTCAGCTTGGTTTTTTACACAATCCATAACCCAATCTGGATTCTCATATGTTGGGTCCTCAGGCAACCCAACAATGTCTTCTTCTAGACAATCAGAATTCTGGGAAGAAGTAGCATCGGACTTATCTTGCATCCCAGAACCAGCCGTCTGCCCAATCAAAGCCGGCTGCACAATACTATTGCTCTCCCCATCAATGGACGCTGGATTGTCCGACACAGGGCTTGTGCGCTCTACACAAGCACGAACCTTCATTGCAAGGATTATTTTCAGGAAAAATCATATCCTTCGGAACTTAAGTATCCCCAACCGCCCCTCCTTTCTAGATTGCCCCTCTTCATTAGACTCAACAGAACCAGCAGATTATACTTGCTCCCCATTCCCAGGAACCAATGTTGCTTCGGCATTGAGGTATGGGTTTGAACTTTGGCCAGTTTCATACGTACTCATTTTTTTTGCTACAAGGACCTGCGTATCTTTGTGAAGGACAGGATTCTGTTTAATATTTAGTGGGCATTGAACATCGTAATGGTCGAAGCAAACACATCTAGCACAATGCGGAAGCTCTCCTTCATATTTTGCCTCAATGGTCATGGTAGACCCATCATCAATCTCCACCTCTACACACTTGGGCAAATGCACCTTAGCCTCAACTTCCACCAGACAACGTGCATAGGTTAGCCGCTCCAACTTTGCGGTTGCTCGATCCAAACACAAAGGTGTTCCAATCACAGAAGCCAACATATTTAGTACAGGAATATTCCACATATTCAAAGGGACCCCATGCAACTGCACCCAAACTGGGATTGATGTTAGAATATCTCTATCATGTTTAATCATTGGACTCCATTGTTTAAGAACAACGAGTCGGCCGTCATATAGCCAAGGTCCCCCATGGAGAACTCTCTCGCAATCCTCCTTAGATTCAAAACAGAAATAGAAAAACCCATTCTCCTTACTGTAGATTTGAACCCTCTTACGTGGCTTCCATAGTCTATCCACCCAAGATTGAATCTGTCCAAAGAATGGAATATTCCCAACAACATAACCCACTAATGTAAATTGCCAAATTTCTCCTCCTTTCTCTAACAGTTGGTTAGGGACATGAGCAACAATTGTACCATCATCCCTCACCTTGGGGGGACCAAAGTCATACCCATGACTCACCATAGGACCGCTTGTTGGAGCAGATATCTGACCATGTCCGCTTAGCAACAGTTGGATTAATAACAATTGGGGGGATGTGCTTCAGCGGCATTTTAACCTACACCTTCCCTTCACCTCTAACAGTAGGGATAGACCTCACCTGATCAAAGGAGCCTACCCTCTTAGTATTAGACGGCATCCTGTAGTTGAATGCAATGCCAAAACCCTCCCTCGCATGCCGTCTGCCAAAGTACCCATTACAAGTGTGAAACCGCCCATCCAACCTTGAACTTGCCTTCCTCTTTACCACTTGCCAAGGCTCCGAATCACCCTTGACCGAGTTGCCTTCCTTAGATCTGTAATCGATTCCACCAGAATCCCTTTTGCCATCATCGCCAGCAGGAACCCCATCATGTCTCCTTCAAAAACCCAGATCTCCCCGTGAGGAATGCGTATCAAAGCGCCTCCCGTGGTCCTTGACATTCAGATCACGCTTCGCATAAGCCCTAGACTTGCCGCCTTCCTTGTCACCCTGATCTCTAGCTTTCCCTCCCTGATCACCAATGTCGCCTAAATCGCCAGCCGCCGCCATCTCTAATCATTTTATCATATATATATATATATATATATATATATATATATATATATATATATATATATATATATATATATATATATATATGAGGGATCAAATGACCCCCAAAAATAACCCCCAAAAATGACCCCTATCAAAAATCCTATGTCCCCCATTTTTTCGGAAGATCCGAACCGTTCACCTTGATCTCCACCATCTAAATACCTGACTCACCAATTTTCAACCCGATCCCATGTGTTTTGCCCGTTCATCAACCATTCGCAAAAGTTCTGTTCATGCGAAACCGTTAAATTTGGGTCGGATGGATGAACAGGCAAAACACATGGGATCGGGTTGAAAATCGGTGGGTCGGGTATTTAGAGGGTGGAGATCAAGATGAATGGTTCGGATCTTCCGAAAAAATGAGGGGCATAGGATTTTTTATAGGGGGTCATTTTTGGGGGTTATTTTTGGGGGTCATTTGATCCCTCCTCATATTTTTTTTGGAAAGTTAGCTTTATATACAAAGGTGAAGTAGATATTACAATTGGGTTTACTTGGGTGGGGGTCTTACTAGAGGGAGGAGAGGGCACAAGCGTCGTCACTCCCTACTAGTAGAACCCACCACCTAATTAGAACCCATAAACAAACATAGCGAAAAGGGATTACAAAATGACACAAAACAAAAGCTAGCCGGCCTCATTTAAATCCCATCTTTCAAAAGCTTCAGTTTCCTCCACTGTTGATGGTTCCTGGTTGGACATTGCCACTCTAATGTCAGACGCAAACTCTTCAAAAAGGGCGGTACTACTTTTCCTCCCACCTTCAAAATTCCGCATGTTTCTTTCTCTCCAGATGTGCCAAACAAGCCATGACAGGCAAATTCTAGCTAGCAAACTCAGTACTCCCTTATTATCAAACTTCGACATGATGTAGTGCCCAACACTAGAGAGGCAAGAGGTTGGTAGCACGGGAATCTTGAGTTTCAGCATCGTCCTGTGCAATAAGTATTTGGTGTAGTGGCAGTCGAAGAATAGGTGTCCAACACTTTCATCCATATTATCATCACATAATACACAGGCCGATAAGGGAGATGAGTTTGTTCCCCATAGGACAAACTTGTCCCTTGTTAACAGTTTGCCTCGAAGCGCTCTGAGGAGAGAAAGGGAGAACTTTGGCACATGATTGGGGAACCAAATCAACCGGTGAAGGGGAAATGGAGGGTTTCGGATCCGCACCCCCTCACACGCTTGTTCGAAACTGAAATTTTCCCCCGGCACCCATTTCCATATATCAATTCCAGGTTTTAATGTAATATTGCGGAGCAAGTGGCGAACGGGGTCAATAGTGGAGTCATTGCTCCATGCCGAATTATTCCAGTAGTCCGAAACCAAATAATCAGCCGCATCCGTTGGTACCTGATAGAGATCACACAGGCGCCCACCCTCAAGCCAAGGGTCATCCCAAAATCTAGTGGAAGTCCCATCAAAAACCTCTCGTTTGATTAAGTTGTTAGAAATGGACCTGCATCTTAGAAGACGTTTCCAGGCTCCGGAGTTTGCCGCAGCCTCCTTTGCTGAGAAGAATCCTCCAGATTGACAATGTTTAAGCCTCAAGTGGCCGGCCCATATACCATCCGACGAGAGATATCGCCAGAGCTGACGAATTCCAGCTGCCTTGTTCAGTTCATCAAGTAGTCTGAGGCCCACTCCCCCTTCAGTTTTTGGTTTGCACAAGTCGGTCCAAGCCCAAGATTTTGTATTTCCGAAAATAAATTTCCTGCATAACATAGTGATTGATCTCAAGACAGTACCTGGGATGTGGAAAACCTGCATCCAGAATGAGACCATGCCGTGAATTACAGATTTAACAAGTTCTATTCTCCCCGAAATGGAAAGCATAGAAGAAGACCAGCCAGACAGCCTCCTTTTGATTTTATCCACCAATCTATTGTAGTTCGTTGAAGTTGGGTACTTCAGAGATGGGGGAAGTCCCAAGTATGTGGTGATTGTAGATACTGATTTAATTCCCAGATAGTCCGCCAGCAAGTCTTTGGATTTTTCCCCTTTGCTAAACAATCCTGCACTCTTGTCAAGGTTAACCTCAAGACCCGTGAAATTGCGAAATTCCTGTAATAAATTTTTAATTCCTACAAAGGATGGTTTATTGGCCCGACAGAAGACAAGCAAATCATCTGCAAATAGTAGGTGTGAAATCGAACCAGTCCGTCGTAGAGGAAGGATTTTTCGGGAGAAGATAGCTCTGTCTACTAGGATTGAGAAAGTCTCCATAACAATAACAAAGAGGTAGGGTGAAAGTGTGTCACCTTGTCGAAGACCTCTGGTGCTACTAAAATGCCCGCAAGGAGACCCATTTACCATAACAGAAAATGTTGGGGTGGTGATGCATTCTCTGATCCAGGTAATGAAGGCGTCAGGAAACCTCAGTAGACTCAATAAATGGAAGATGAAATCCCGATTCACACTGTCAAAGGCCTTCCGTAAATCCAATTTCAAACAAGCTCTACTACCCATTGGATTATTGAAGTCTCTAACCTGTTCATGGGCTAATAGCGCACTATCAGAAAGGAGACGCCCCTTGAGAAAAGCCGCCTGATTTGGAGAGATCAGCTCATGTACCACAGCTTTTAGTCTGTTGCATATTATTTTGCTAATGAACTTGTAGAGGACATTACAACATGCAATAGGCCTATAGTCACCCAGACCAGAAGCGTTGGAACTCTTGGGCACCAAAGTAAGAAAGGTGTGGTTGATCTGCCGTAGTAAGGATCCAGACTTGAAAAAAGATTTAATTGCCGCAGTGACATCATCACCAACTAATTCCCAGTTTCTCTGAAAGAAGAAACCATTGTAGCCGTCTGGGCCTGGAGCCTTATCCGGCCCGATTTGGAATACCGCCAATTATATTTCCTCACTAGAAACCTGCCTGATAAGCCAAGAAGCAGCATCTGGAGTCAAGATACGTTTTGGTACAAGCCTGTCAAACTCAGAACCATTTGAGGGATGGTTGTAGAGGTTTTTGTAGAATGCTGGAGCGTCAACTCTCAAGTCTAAATTCCCAGTGTGTTGCAACCCATTCATGTCCACTAGATGATCCAACCTGTTGCGGCTTCTTCTCACTTTCATTGCATTGTAGAAGAATTTAGTGTTCATGTCTCCCAGGGTTAACCAGTCCTGCCTGCTTTTTTGCCTGACCATATCTTCCTCAAGCTTCAATGCGTTGTACAGATCTTTAACAAAGAGAGATTCCTGTGCTTGTAGTTGCGGATCAGATTGGATATTTGGGTTATTGCGTATGTCAGCAAGCATAGCCCGGCACTTGACAACGACCTTATCCGCAAGAAATTCCTTAGACCAAACTCTGAGGGACGCCTTTAGTTTATACAATTTTTGCACCAGTCGAAACATTGGGGTTCCCTCTACCCGGGTAGACCAACAAGAGGAGATGATCTCCTTGTATCCTGGGCAGGTTAGCCAGTAGTTGAAAGTTTTGAAAGGCTTGGGAAAGTTAGGTACCTGATGATGAAGATGGACCGCCATGGGCACGTGGCAAGACACAAAAAAGATGGAGAGTACAAACCCCCATATGGGCTTGTACTCATTGCGGCACGCCCCTTTGTGTCTTGCACCTGATCATTTGGATCAGGTGCCACCTGCTCTACATTAATCCCATATATATATATATATATATATATATATATATATATATATATATATATATATATATATATATATATATATATATATATATATATATATATATATATGATAACCAACTAATCATACTCTTGTACATTCTTTTCTAGTCTCACTAGTAATAACTAATATGGACTAGGATGTGGTGGGTGACGGCGCTTGTGCCCTCTCCTCCCTCTCCTTTTTTCCTATCTGATATTACCAGTGGTGAAGTTTTGTATTATTTTCCTTAGTATATATAAAGATCATCTCTTACTCGTCTATATATATGTATGTATACATATGTATTACACACACACACACACACATATATATATATATTACCCTTCCAAAAATATATATATATATTATACATTTGACAACGTTTTTTGAATTCTAGGGCTGACTAGGACAATATAAACAGTGGCTGGGATTTGATCATGGGAAGTCAATGGTTGAGATTGGATTTGTGAAAAATTTTAGTGGTAAAACTTAAGTTTTGGTGGGAAAATGTCTTGGGAACCAAAAATTTGAAATTAGAAGTGTCTTGAGAAAGATTGTGGAGATTAAATTTGGGGGGAGTGCCTTGGGAACCTAAACTTTGAAATTAGAAGTGCTTTGGGAAAGATTGTGGAGATAAATTTGTGGAAAAAAGTGCCTTGGGAACCTAAACTTTGAAATTAAAAGTGCCTTGGGAAAGATTGTGGAGAAGCATGATCCATTAAATTAAAAAATTTAGCGTAAAATAATTTGGCGGAACAACAAATTAGCGTAAAAATACCCTGAGCGCCAAAGGCGCCGGCGCCCGCTAAATTTTAAATTTGTTGTTCGACGCCAAATTTGTTGTTCCACGCCGAAGGCGTCTATGCCGAATTTGTTGTTCGGCACCGAAGGTGCCCGTGCGGGTAAATATTTTTACACTAATTTATTGTCTATTAAATTTTGGCTGTGGAAATAATTTTTAAGGGAACAAATATTTCACGGTGGAAATCTTAAATGAACCGTGTCCACGAGCACGGGTTATAACTAGTGTATATATATACTAGTCAATACCCATGCCAAAAGGGCACGGTTCATTTAAGATTTCCCCCGCAAATTCTTAGTTCTCCCCAACATTAAATCACGATAATTGTTTTTAAGTTCCCCCAAAAATTTTAGTTCCTCCAAAATATACTTCACCCAGAGAATTTAGTTGCCCCAAAAATTTTAGTTCCCCAAAAAATTATTTTCTTCCCGATTTAACATACACATGTGCCTAAGGGCACTGTTCATTTAAAATATTCTCCCTCAAAATCATAATCGCCTGATTTAAAACGAACAATAATAAGTAAAACACAATAATTGTTATTTAGTTCCATCAAAAATTTTAGGTCCCACAAAAATTTAATTCTCACCAGAGAATTTAGTTCCCCAAAAAATTTTAGTTCCACCCGCAAAATGTAGTTCCCTCATGATTCAAACTATGCCATATGGACACTATTCCTTTAAAATATTGCCCCCCTCAAAGGCTTGGATCCTTACCTTTCAACGAACAACAATAATAAAAGAGCAATTATTTTTATTTAGTTCACCCAAAAAATTTAGTCCTCCCAAAATTTAGTTAACATCGATCTTTTAAAATATTTCTCCCTTAAAACAGTGTCTTCCCTAATTATAAAAGAACAATAATAATTAAAGTGCAATAATTGTTATTTAGTTCATCCCAAATATGATCATGCCATTGTTAGGATCCACAGTTTATTATAGCACATTGTTTCTGGTTTGAATAATTATGATGAAAACTTTAAAAGTGCAGGTGATATATGGTACTTAGAACCTAATATTCATACTTCATCCAAAGAATTATCAGTTTAAGGTTTAAAAAAGAGAACATAAGTGCCTTAGTCTGCAAGGTTGATCAATGACATCAGCATGAAGTAATGCCTCTTACTTGCTTGTCAGTCGACCTAATAGAATTTGGATGGTCAATGTCGGACCCAGAATGTCGTATGGGAACCATTATGTCCATTCCATGACTACCAGCATAATGGGGTTCCGTTAGTCCTACAAACTGGCAGACCTGAAAACAATGTAGAGGAAAGACTCAGAATGGGAACAACATGCAATAAAATACAGCTCCGATAAAAGCCACATATAGCATGCAACAATCCTAGTATGGATTCAGCACCTGAGCACGACATCTTCCACTAATAATAGTTATTGGAACAACATGCTAATGTACTCTTAAAAAGCAGCAAATGATAATGCTAATGTACTCTTAAAAAGCAGCAAATGATAATGTATAGGTGTGCAAATTTGAGAAACAGTACAACAATCCAAAACAAACCAAAACAATAAAATTTAATCTGAAAGCCACATCACTGGGAAACAGTACAACAATCCAAAACAAAAATTTCACTTGCAAACATGATAATTATTAATAGAATTATAAAACTGAGGAGGATTTAATTTTTAATCAAGATAATTTTAATCTGAAAACCACTTCACTGGATGCGGCATTACAAAACATTGAATAATTTGCAAAATGAACTATGTTATAGAAAGCCACTGATGATTGAACTGCACATGGATTTCTTTGTGAATTCAAAATATATTTAGGTGCAATTTGCCCTATACATTTAGGCTCTAACAACCATTATGCCCAATATTTATGTGTATAATGATTTCAGTTGCAAAAAGGAAGCCCCCTCTGGAAAATCCCAGTTATCATCCTCCTCCTCCTCGCTCTTTTTAGCACATCAACATCAGCTTGGGCAGAAGATGCATCAATTTTTGAATTGGATGTGTCATCGTTGGCGCTGTAGAAAAGAATGCAATCTCGAGGTTGAAGAATTATCAAAGATTCAAGCCCTTTGGAACCACCCAGTTGGCCCCAAAACCAGTTCTGTCTTCTTCTCTCTGTCACTCTTATTTCAAGTTTATCATGTTACATGCCAAAATCAGCAAAAGACTATGACTAACATAATTAATCAACAAATATGAATGTGGATGTAGTTGTTAATGCACGAAAAACAAAATGAAACCCATGGCACACAAATTACATCAAATTATAACAATTTCCATGGGATCTTGAGTAAGGGAAGACAAAAATAGTTGACCATGTCTAAGGAAATTCTAAATTCAAATAACATATGCACACATTTCTTTTTCTCCATGTATCATCCCCAAGCAACCCTTTATTGAAACTATTAACATATTTGTAGGGCTCTTGCCAATATAATACTGTGATGGCTTGTCACCCTACAATTTAAATCAGGATGTGCGCAGAATGTGATCATGATATTTTGATACTAATGTAGGTAGAGAAAAACAACTCCAGTTCCATTGAGCAAAAAAATCTCAAGTTCCAGGATGTGCGCAGGATGTTTTTTAAATCCTGAGCACATGTTTTTTATTAGCAAATGTTGACAGGATCAAAGTAGACAGGATGTGCTCAGGATGTTTTGATATATTGACAGGATCCTGAGCACATTTCAACTTTGATCCTGTTAAAAGTTTTGAGATCCTGAGCACTTTTAGAAAGTTTTTGTAAAGTTTTGACCGGATCCTGAGCACAAAGTTTTTTAATATAACAACGACATTTAATCCCAGTTGAAATGTGCACAAATTTGAAAATGCGCAGGATCCTGTTAACATATCAACTTTGTGCACATTTCAACTTTGTTCCTGTCAACTTTGATAATACACTACCCCACCATGCTCATAGTACCATTTTGCACAATAGTATGTCCTAGATTAATCCACATGAATGATTAAAAAATAGCAAATAAAGGGAAACACATAAGATGAACATCAACACAAACATAATCATGTACCAGATTTTAGCTTAATGAAGTCATCAAGCATCAATAAAGCTATCAACGGATTGACAGTAATTGTAGCAGCATATTCCATGGGGACATTTTTGCTGATTTTGTACCATGTATTCGCTTCTTTCACAACGCAAGTTTGCCAAGTCCCTGCGAAATGTTTTTTGCATCAGCCAAAAATTTCTCATTGAATAGCACGGGAAACCTAAGAAACCCCTTAGAAACGGAGACGGTGGAAACTAAATCAATGAATTGCTGAGGAATATCAAAAGAAAGGATGCAATATGCTAGCAATACTTCTATGCACATGCACTGAAAACAATTACATATATTTAAAATACCAGAAGATGGAGGAGATGGTATGACCCAATCACCAACTGAGAGGCCTTTCACTGCAGAACCATTGGGCATATCCTTAATAAAGGCATAAGTCATCAGTACATAAATCATCAGATAAGTTCAAAAACGAATTTTGCACGTTGGTTGCTTAGGATACTTTTGTCGAGTAAACAAATTGAGGCTACCTCGGTAGTAATGCCATTATTGTTTATTGTGGATTATCAACGAACCATCATTTTCCAGCTTAATAACTATTGTTGTTCTTAAAACTTCATGCATATGATTTTTATAAGTGAAGTTAGCTAGGCAAATGCAGTACTAATTAAATAACATAATTCAAAAAAAATGTGATACTCCATTAAATGAATACTTAGATGGACTTAATGTCTATAAGATGTAAGATCCTAAACTTTGTCCCCTCCCTAAATAAAAAGTACTTTTATCGAGTCATGCCAATAATATATTAGAGCAGCATATCACTTGTTGGTTACTTCATCATGAAATGTGTGATTCCATGTATGGCCAAACATAAGAAAATAAAATATGAAAGAATGTTAAATGTCTATTTAAGTAGCAAATATCCTGCTGTAAATTGTATACACTATGGTTCATTGAGGTATAATCATTAATTGCATGCCAGTTCCAGTTGGTAATTGGAGTCCAGTTTGGGTAGCCCAAGATTCAGTAATTTGATGTAATTGGTGTTTGGCCGAATGCGTAAAAATTGTGATATAAGGCCCTAGAACCCTCCATTTTGAACCTTTACTGGAAGTTACTACATGTTGCATATTGTTAAGGAGTGGCAATTTAAGATCTGCAAAAGTATCATTAGTAGTGGCAATTGAATATGTGTGTCTACTTTAGGAACTTAGGAAACCAAAACATATTCCAATATGCAAAGTTCTACAGTTGAAAGAAAATGCTTACAGCCATCTGGAGTTATTACTATCAGGTTTCCAGAGAGAATGAAGATGCATCAATTTGATGCTTATGCATTACATAACCATAATTCTTGAAAGACAGAATCGTGAAAATAAAACATATCCATAAGTTTTCTAACTCGATATAAACTCAGTGTGGAGATAAACATGTGACGTGCGTTTATATTTCATATATTTGCGCGTGTTTTCTTCTGTGTTTCTCCGTATTTTCCGCCGTCTTTTATTTGTTTTCTTGTATTTTCTTGTTTTCTTTCACTTTTCCGTGTTTTTGGTATTTTTCAGGAATTTCTAGCATTTTGGACATAAAAACGACGATATCACAAGTCCCCGGCGCAACGGGAGGAGTCACACGTGACCCAGGGGGTCAAACGATGATGATTGCATCATTCAGCCCCTCACCCGATCGGTTGAACAAAGTCAACCGATCGGGTGATGCACGCGTGCACCACCCGGTCTCAGCTAGAGCTCAAGCGGATGTCACCCGATCGGTTCTCAGGCCGGTTCATTGCGACCGTTTCTCTGTCTTTTCGAGCCAAATGCCAACCGATCGGGTGACTCTCACCCAATCGGTTCATCTGTAGCTGATTCTGAGGAGCCAAGACACAGGCATCCAACCGACCTCTTCACCCGATGGCGCCATGATCCAACCGGTCACCCCAAGAACTCAACCGACCGGTTCATCTGACCGGGTGAAGCTCCGCTGTTTTCTGTTTTATTTATAACAGATCACCTGATCGGTTGACTTGTCAACCGATCGGGTGGCGTTTTTCCTGTGGTTTTGGACCCGATCCGTTAGGGCTCGGAATGGGGGCTATAAATACCCAATGCTGGCCGACTTTTAGGGAATCTTCTTCTTGGTTCTTCCTCAGTTTTTCTAGGGCTTTTTGCCCCCCTTCTCTTGTTAGTCTTAGGTTAGTTTAGATTAGGTCTTTTGTTCAATAAGTCTTGTATTGGATTGACGATTCAACTCAAGATAAGTATTTTCCTCTCTTTTTCTCCATTGTTTGTATTGTGTTTATTTTGCTTGAAAGTGAAAGTTTATGTCTTTTGTGTTGTTTGTTTATATGTTTTTCATCATGGTGTAGTATTGATGAACCCTAATACGGGTTAGGGTAGGATTGATGCTTGGAAATTTACATTAGACTTGGTTGCATGGCACATGTTCGATGAAATGCGTCAATGGGGATTTCTAGCGATCTGGGTCCAATTCGTACGACAACACACTAGATGTGTTGGGGGTTGGGATCTGGTGCTTGTCCAGTCAAGATCCGCTTCGATGTATTGCTAGAAATCACATTTGACCTATTTGCCCATTAGGGTTACACGGGGGTGTTTCATTGTCATTGACGGGAGAAAGACCGCCTCTGACCGTCGGGCCGAGGGGGAATAAACTTGGCGGTTGACCGTTGTGGCCTTAATGCTCCCGGTTGCGGAAGGTGTTAATGGACATGGGAATGCCCACCGTCTGGAACCGGGTAGGCCTAGCGTGCTTGGCACCGACCGGAATATCGGGCCATGGACACTAGGTACCACCTTTTGGGGCAATGTCTCACCCTCAGTCAAGTCAAATGCCAAGTGTCATGAGTGCTCTAGCCCGTGTTGGCGGGGATTCATTTTGTGTCTTTTTCATTTCTTTCCCTTATTCCTACACTTCCACCCACATCATCCGCGTAGCTAGCACACGACCTAGGCGAGGATAGTAGCCACTCAAGCCATCCACCTCCCTGAGTTCGATAAACCCGCACCCTACACTAACCGCGCACTTGCGGTAAAACGACACCGCGCCCACACCGTAAACGGGGCACCGGTCAAGTTTTTGGCGCCGTTGCCGGGGAGGCGTTCGGTTTGATATTAGCTTAGCTTGGGTTCGTTAGACTACGCATAAAAACAAAAAAAAATTTGAAAAAAATATATTCAATAACCAAGAAATTTTTCCCCCACCATTATTTTATCTTTTTGTTATTTTCTTGTGCTATTGACGCTCCTCTCTAGTTCTCTTATTTTTGTTGTCCAGGTATATTTGATATTACCATGTAGAGATCAAATTTTGATGCTCAGATGGGAGGATATGATCCGTATTCGGTTGTTGTTTGTGAGACTTGTGGGATGGCGGGGCACATGTATTATGATTGCCCATTTACGCTTGAGAGCCTCCCCCTACATCAAAGCCAAACATTTGCCCACAACCATTAGCCAAGCACCTCCCATCCATTTCCTCAACCTTATATCCGTCCACCAACACAAGAAGAATCAAAACTCGTGTCTCTCCTTGAAAGTGCCATGTTTAACCAAGGCCAAACATTAAGAAACTTGACGGTACCAATCATCGAGCCTACACCGAGGAGAGGGGATGAAGGAGAGGATATACCTACTTTCATGGTTGAGACTACCATGCCGTCGGCCACAATAGACACATCTCATGCCGACCTCCCATTTTTCCATCACTACCACTTGGATGACGAAGCATTTTTTGATGATGATAGTGAGGATGGGGAGATTTCTCTAGGATCTGTGGGAGAGACCTTTCATCTTTATTTGGATACCCCATATGAGTCCTATGAGAGCACCGAGGAGACCACACAGCTTATGCATACAGGCGAGGAGGATGTGCATGAGGACGAGGACACCACGGCCACATACGAGGGGTCCGCTCTACATCCACCTCCACAGTCATCTCTGTCGCAGCTTCCTCATTGGTCTGTGGTCAACCATGAGGATGTCATTCAGGACATCGGGCAGATGGAGGAGCATGAGCATATCATCGAGGAGGATGTGCATGAGGGATTGGATACGATCATCCACTTCATGGAGGCCGAGCCACATCTACCTCTACCGTCACGCTCCACTTCTTCTGCGGCTGAGCATCTACTTGAGCATATTGCCCCTATTCAGTGAGATTTTCATACTCACTCTCACTCCACATTTGAGTCTCGCTTTTCACGGCCTATTTCTTTAGACTCATATATTTTTGACACGCCATATCTCTCGCAGGACACAGGATCCACTTCCCTTGAGGTATGCTGTGGTGCGTCACTACCTAGAGAGCCACTTCTCATGGAGAGCGAGGATTTGGTCATCGATAGTACAGAGGATAGCGACCCATTCTCAGGGAGTATTCGTCACCCTTTTATTATTTTTCCATCTCATGTTGACGATTATCTCTGGGATACATTTATTTTGGGAAATAATTTCTTGCCATGGACTAATGCACCTCGTCCTTTGCAGGTCACAGGTGGACACCTACGAGGGATGCTTGGAGGTGCATTGCTTGGGTCCATTGGCACACGTGGCACAACGCTTCTGGCGGAGCCACAGAAGGAGCAGTTAGAGCAGCTACCTGCCCCACTTCAGATCTTGGATCCGCCTATGCTCAGGTGTATCCTAATCCAGTAGTGTAAAAATTTACCGCTTTCTAGTTTAGGTTTGAATAATCTCGTCTCCTCTCATTAGCGAGGGGAGCGTATCTAGGGTTTGCTTTTGCATCTTAATAACCCTTCATGTCGTGCCCTTCTATCATTTCACCCTCATCCTCTTCCGAGGATAATGAGCACACTGTCTCTCCTACATTTTGATTTCTTTCTTTTCTTTTCCGATCTTCCCCTTGCATATTTCTGCATTTCACGATCACATTTTATTCGCTGGCATTGGCATGTTCAGCTTGGGGGAAATCGATTTGGGTGCATGTTTTCGTGTGTCGTTGTTGTGTGTCTGTATCTAGGTGTTCTTTTGTCGTGTTTTATACCTTTTATTTGAGTGTTTCTTTTTCTTTATTTTTTAGTTTCGCTCATGTGTTTTTCGTGTTTTTCATTTTTTGTGTCGGTGCGTAACTCCCCCCCATTTTCATTGCCCTCTCGTATTCACTACTATTGCATTGAGGACAATGCAAGTTTCAGCTTGGGGGAGTCGCACTTTGTGCGTCATTTGTCTCTTTTTCTTCGTTATTTGAGTCGTTTTTCTCCGTGTTTTTCTTTTTCTTTTTCTTTTCTTCTTTTTATCTCTTTCTCCTAGAGATGAACCATATGATGAATTGCCATAAAAATCACACGCGAACCTTGCACAGCTTCGATAATCACATTCACTAACCCTAGGATATCGAGTCCTCTTGCATTTCATGCATCACGGGTCCACTTAGCTTTTTGTGAGTCGTGCGTCATGCCTAGATGTTTGGTGTGCTTCTACCTTGTGATTATGTTTTATATACCTGTCCTTGGTTGACCCCTAGATTATCATGCTTCGATTTGAATATGCGGTATTTGCTTCTACTATCTGCTTCTATATGCATGCTATATTTATATCGTATATTTCAATTCTCATGTGTCGGGATTCCACAAACAAGGACTAGGATAACCCATTTAGCCTAGGGAATTGCTATTGGGACATACTTTTTTGCTGAGTTTACATACCTCTTATTTTTTTGCTGCTGTGCACAGACCCAAATGGGATTTGTGCTGAGTTTACAGACCGGGTGTGACGAAATTAACCTTTAGAGAGATCTGTCGTTGGTAAAGCTTTGCACTTCCATCTCGCGCAGTTTTCTAGGGGTCGCCTGCGATCTCTCGCTCTCTGTCGATCTCTCACTCTCTTTAGACATCTCCGCTGGAGTTTATTCTCTTAGTTTTCCCTGTAAGTTCCTCTCTCTCTCTCTCTCGTGCTGTTGTTGTCTGGTTCTCTGCAAGCTTCCCAAAATTTCTCTTCAAAATTAATTTTGATCTGGGTATTATATATATCAAAATGGAGAGGACCCAAATCAAAATTTATTTAAACAAATTCTCGTCGCTCCTACCTTTCATCACCTGATCTTGCTGTATTGATCTTTTAGTTTCTTTTGCTTCATGTTGTTCCATTTGCTAAAGATGTTCGTCGCTTGAAACAACTTGGAGTAGGTGGTGTAATTGCCTTGAATGAATCTTATGAAACATTGGTACCATCACATTTGTACAATGTAATTTAACCTTTAAAACTTTGGATTTCTGTACAATTGATCTGATTTTATACCTACATCTTCTTATATAAGATGTATTTGTGTAGATATAGTTGCTTTGAATACTTGTTTTCATTTTGTGATTCTTTGGTGCAATGTGCTTGTGTAATACGGCTATATGAATGATATACATGTTCCTTCCTTGATCACTGTCTAATTTGTATTTATCTTTGTCAATGTTTTTATAAAAACACTTTCCACATTTGGATCATAACTAATTGGCAAACACTGCCAATGGTCACAGATATTTCTTAATGGATTCTCTTTAACCTTTTATGTTTTGATGTCGCCTCGCTTTCGAGTAATAATTTCATGTTTGTAGGTGTTTTTGATGTGATGCTGCTTTTGATTGTCTCTCTTTTTTTCAAAGTTGGTTGAATCAATGAAAGTGACGCTCAAATCAAGCTTGAACTATGGTTTAGAGAGCGGCTTGATAAATTGCAAGTTAACAAGAGAATTTTTTTTGAGTTTGAACTAGATTGGTATGTCCTTGTGTTACTTGATTGATACCGCTCTTTGACAATTACAAGTTAAAAACTCATCTTGTTTTGGTCCTCCTGTTGATTGTGAGCATGAAAAAACTCAATTCAACTGACATTGGTTTTGTCTGATAAGGTAGTTGTGTATTAACGTTACACTGGTTTTCGCTCATTTTTTGTAATTCTTCCTTCTCTAGCTTTTAATCACTCTAATACTCAAAGATTTTCTAACTTTTGGTAGAGTCTAATGGAAGTTGAACATGAAGATGTCACAATATATATGTTCTAACTTATAAAATATGATATTGGGCTTGGAAATATCAATTAAGCTATGCTGGACAAACTTATATGTCAAATTGAGCTTAGAGTTGTAGGTCCTGATTCTTTTGAACATGGTGGAAGATGGTTCCCGCCACAGAGAAGTCGGGTTAGTGTTTGCTTTGCTGTTCAAAGCAATATGTATCATTGCATTTCTCTGACATTTTATATTCAATATTAGGTTCTGTATGCAATGGAGTTCATTCTATATGCAAGGGAGAACTTATAGTGACTAGTTAATTTAATATGGCGACATGGTATTGGTACTAGTTTGTTTAGATTTAGTATTAAATAGTGCATCTAGTTTCCCATGCTTAAGATGTTCATTACAGTATGCACTAATGTTGTTTTTTATTTTATTTTTCCCCTTTTCGTTTGTTTAATTGATTCCAACTATGAGTTTTCATTTTGCTATTACCGAATCTCATATAGGAGTACATGCCAGTTATTGTTCTAAATCACTTTTGCCTCAAATTTGAAAATACTAATAGTTACATATGCATTATATCTGCAGTATCTTCGTACGAGAAGGGTACATGGTCATCATATCATTTTAATCTATGCGGTAAGTTTGCATCTTAAATTCTTACAATGTTTTATTCATTAGAAACAATACATCTCATGCAATGTCTTAAAAAATAAGGCAAGAGTTCAAATTACTAATGTTAATTACTACATTGTCAAATTGCTTACAGGTTCCTTTAGGTTTATGAGTCACATGGGCTGTTGCTTTCCACCTCACAGAATTGGGGGTCTACAGTTAAAGGTTGTGATATTAATATACCTGCTTCAAATACGGGGGTGCTTACTGCAGATCATGTTGTTTTGGTGAAGATCAAGTTGCTTTCATGCAATAAGGGTACTTGGTCAGCGTGTCTGTCCGTGGATCATGTATTATGTATTATGTCCGCGTGTGTATGTGGATCATGTATTATGTACTTGACCAGATACTTTTTTGGTCTCTATATTATGTATTTTGTTTATAGCAGCTTTTGTGTCTGCGGATCATGTGTTCAGCTTTGATGCAATTTGTGTGTTAAGAATTTTTTGAGATATATGTAATGGATGATTCCAGGATTCCCGGATAATTTGCCGAACAAGTAATGGATGATTCCAGGATTTGTTATTGCGCTTCTCTGATTTATGTTTCATGTAGCTGATTTGTTATTGTAATCAATTGACTCTCTTGTTTCATATAGCTGATGATGTTGCTGATTTTTAACATGGTGCATTAGTAGTTTTTAACTCATGTTGAAAATTCTTGCCATTGTCTGTTCTTCCCAAGTCCTGGCCATTTCAGAAACTACCAGTTAACAAGGAAAAACAATTAGATGATTGATATGTGGCACATGCATTTTTCCCAAGTCCTGCATCAGTAGTGCAATGTAATACATTTTGTTCATGTCATAGCACTATCCATTCACAATTTCCATCAAGAACATTCCATACACAATTCCATCAATTATATGAAGCCAAATTAACCAAGAACTCACATATGAAAAAAAGGTACACTTATCTCATTCCAATCCTCATGTACGATTTTACAAGCATGAAATTCAGTTCAACTTGGATTCAAACATACAAAATAATTTCTGTTACACAAGCACACTCCCACCTCTCAATTACAAGCATTCAAATGCAATGCAATGCAACACATTCTCTCAGTTACAAACTTACAACTTTCAAAAATACTAGGCTTTAAATCCATTACATAACTTCACACCACATCAGACACAAGAACTTAAAGCATCATCTTTCTCTTTGCCCTCTGTTTCAATTCTAGCTGCAAGTAACAAGGTTCAATTGGACCTATGTGTGCATCTGAATTCCCTAGCCCTCTTGAATCCTGCAGTATACCTGTATGTTAAAAGGATCGGAAAGAATCTTCATACATGGACCAAATTTGCCGAAGCTCTAACCTCAATCAATTTCAGTCAATATCTGCAAAATTGAAAATACTGCATCAAACAATCTTTTATCATCAAACATAAAGAACATATGAATCATCCAAAAACTTCCAGAAACCCAAACCAGCAATTCATATTAGATTTTAGAACCATATGAGTATAAATGAACACAACATTGTGAACTTGGCATTGGAGCTTCAATTAGTCACTATATGGGACTGGGGACTGGGTTAGAGTTTCGGGCATGGAGGAGGATTCGTCTCTCTGGGATTGGTGAAACCTACTCGATTTCGACCTCGACGCCGCCGATCCGTTGATCCTCCCATGGGACAGCCCGTCCACCAGTA
This sequence comes from Scilla litardierei, assembly GCA_030789695.1. Taxonomy (NCBI): domain Eukaryota; kingdom Viridiplantae; phylum Streptophyta; class Magnoliopsida; order Asparagales; family Asparagaceae; genus Scilla; species Scilla litardierei. The sequence goes on along the minus strand of CM061142.1, from coordinate 259,866,517 downwards.
ACAACCGCAGCATCCTCCTACGTTTCCCCCTCCGCCGCCTCTAGAGGCACCCACCAAGGAGCTCGGGGTGGATGAGGACGCTTGTTATGTCAAGCTTGTTAAGAAGAAGAAGAAGAAGAAGGAGGAGGAGGTGCTGGTTGAGATGGAGGACGACGGGGATATTTTTGACCAACAGGTTGTAAATGGCAAACTTGTTAATTTTTGAAAAAAAAGAGGTATGTGAACTCAGCAGAAATGTCTGTCCCAATAGCAATTCCCTTTAGCCTATGCTCTGATTAGCGAGAAATATCTCCTTTGTCCAAGTGTTTAGAATCCGATTTCATTTTTATTTTACTTGGTGCAAATCCCCTCGTCGTGTACCGTTCTCCCACTTGGGAGAGTACACATGTAAATATCCCAATTCTCAAAAATCCAAAAAAAGGAGAAAAGAAAAGAAAAACCCAAAAAGATGAGAAATGAAAAGAAAAGAAAAAAAATACAAATACCCAAAACCCAAAAAAAATTCCAGTGTGAATATTTTCCTACTTACCATGAATAAGGGGAAGGCGAGAATTTGCACCGAGTGTTCTACTCCACATCTTCTCAACCTCCATCGTTTTCGAAAACACTTGGCATAGGGACCTTCTAGCGATTACCTAGGCTAAAGTGTGGTGATTTCCTAGTCCCTAGCTGTGGAGTCCCCGATGCATGATACGCTTCTATTATTATACTCTTCTCATGCATGCTTGAGCTAATATTCACCGCAATTTCAAATTGAATCGATATTTGGGTCTTTCTTTGGGTATGTGTATATGGAGCTTTATTGCACATCGTAGATAGTGACACCATCTGCTAGCACACGACCACACTCACTCGCGCTTCATTGCGTGGGCCCACGACACTTGTTTGGACTCACATTCCTTGGTTTAGTGTTGTGTTTTGTCGTATGCTTGCTTCGTGTGGCGTGTTTGATTTTGTTGGCCCTTACAGGCGATCTAGGATATAGAATTCTCTTTTTCTCTCCTTCTCTCTATTTTCTCCCTCCGAGCTCCTACTCTCACTCGTCTTCCTCGAGGACGAGGAAGAGTTCAGCTTGGGGGATTTTGACGTGCGTTTATATTTCATATATTTGCGCGCGTTTTCTTCCGTGTTTCTCCGTATTTTCCGCCGTCTTTTATTTGTTTTCTTGTATTTTCTTGTTTTCTTTCACTTTTCCGTGTTTTTGGCATTTTTCAGGAATTTCTAGCATTTTGGACATAAAAACGACGATATCACAAGTCCCCGGTGCAACGGGAGGAGTCACGCATGACCCAGGGGGTCAAACGACGATGATTGCATCATTCAGCCCCTCACCCGATCGGTTGAACAAAGTCAACCGATCGGGTGATGCACGCGTGCACCACCCGGTCTCAGCTAGAGCTCAAGCGGATGTCACCCGATCGGTTCTCAGGCCGGTTCATTACGGCCGTTTTTCTGTCTTTTCGAGCCAAATGCCAACCGATCGGGTGACTCTCACCCGATCAATTCATCTGTAGCTGATTCTAAGGAGCCAAGACACGGGCATCCAACCGACCTCTTCACCCGATGGTGCCATGATCCAACCGGTCACCCCAATAACTCAACCGACCGGTTCATCTGACCGGGTGAAGCTCCGCCGTTTTCTGTTTATTATTTATAACAGATCACCCGATCGGTTGACTTGTCAACCGATCGGTTGGCGTTTTTCCTGTGGTTTTGGACCCGATCCGTTAGGGCTCGGAATGGGGGCTATAAATACCCAATGCTGGCCGACTTTTAGGGAATCTTCTTCTTGGTTCTTCCTCAGTTTTTCTAGGGCTTTTTGCCCCCCTTCTCTTGTTAGTCTTAAGTTAGTTTAGATTATGTCTTTTGTTCAATAAGCCTTGTATTGGATTGACGATTCAACTCAAGATAAGTATTTTCCTCTCTTTTTCTCCATTGTTTGTATTGTGTTTATTTTGCTTGATGGTGAAAGTTTATATGTTTTTTGTGTTGTTTGTTTATATGTTTTTCATCATGGAGTAGTATTGATGAACCCTAATACGGGTTAGGGTAGGATTGATGCTTGGAAATTTACATTAGACTTGGTTGCATGGCACGTGTTCGATGAAATGCGTCAATGGGGATTTCTAGCGATCTGGGTCCAATTCGTACGACAACACACTAGATGTGTTGGGGGTTGGGGTCCGGTGCTTGTCCAGTCAAGATCCGCTTCGATGTATTGCTAGAAATCACATTTGACCTATTTGGCCATTAGGGTTACACGGGGGTGTTTCATTGTCATTGGCGGGCGAAAGACCGCCTCTGACCGTCGGGCCGAGGGGGAATAAACTTGGCGGTTGACTCCCTAGCCACAGCTCACACCCCTAGTGTAGACATGGAGTCCTCGCGCGTGGGAACAGCTTGGACGAAGTGTTGGGAGTTATCATTGTGGCCTTAATGCTCCCGGTTGCGGAATGTGTTAATAGACATGGGAATGCCCACCGTCCGGAACCAGGTAGGCCTAGCGTGCTTGGCACCGACCGGAATATCAGACCATGGACGCTAGGTAACACCTTTTGGGGCAATGTCTCACCCTCAGTCAAGTCAAATGCCAAGTGTCATGAGTGCTCTAGCCCGTGTTGGCGGGGATTCATTTCGTGTCTTTTTCATTTCTTTCCCTTATTCCTACACTTCCACCCACATCATCCGCGTAGCTAGCACACGACCTAGGCGAGGCTAGTAGCCACTCAAGCCATCCACCTCCCTGAGTTCGATAAACCCGCACCCTACACTAACCCTGCACTTGCGGTAAAACGACACCGTGCCCACACCGTAAACGGGGCGCCGGTCAACATGACTCCAAAAAAATTCACCTGATGCCAAGTAAGAATCGTGAAGCCGAAACCACTGACCTGCTGCCGAGGAAGGAGGTCGGTCTGTAGATCTGCAAGAGAAGTGAGTGAGAGAATGAGAACATGAAAGACAGAAAAAAATGATGCAACGAAGAAGAAGGAATCACCTAGGACCCGATAATCAGGGCAAATCATCATCGCCTCAGTATACTCAAAGCTAATGAATCAAAAAAAAATATAGAGAGAGAAATCAGTCATGATTTGAACCAAAACATTGTGCATCATTTGAAGAGAAGGTTGCAAGTTGCTTATTTCAAGAGCTCGTTTTGGGTAGTAGATGATGCAAGGTCGTAGTTGAAAAGCATCTTATATAATGAATGTTTGATGATTGGGTTTTAGTTTTTGTTACCTTTAACATTATCATTTATGTACATCTATAATTGTTTTCTTAGTGTTTATTATCTGCTATATGAATTTTTTATTAATACGACTTCCATTGTTGCTGAAAATGAATAATAATGATAATCAAAGGAAATTACCTGAAATCAAGGTCTTTGTTGAGTAGAGGAGGCTGAATGTGCGAAAGCCAAACACAACTGGAAAAAAAAGCAATTTAATTTTATAGTTTTCATTATAAAGTTTGCAACAAAATTTTCCAATGTAAAAAAATCAAGCTTTGAGGCTTCACAATATCCTACACTCTTTTTGCGGTCTTCGATTAAAAAACCACAGCTCAACTATCTCCTCTACAACTTAAGCAAAAGAAATCCACAATTCATACAACTGAATCAAACACCAAAAAATAGTGATGGGGATGACTGGCCTGACTTGAGCTTGAGCTTGTTCTTAAGCTTGAGCTTGTTCTTAGACATTATCCCTCTGTATCACACATCCCAACATTCTAACATCATGTTATTCTTCCAAGCAAGAAAAAGGAAAAAGAGACAGATTAGGGAGTTAGAATTCGGGGCAAAACGTGAAAGTTAAATTTGAGGGATACATCGCTAAATATGAATATTTCAGTTGTCAATTTCTAAATATGGAATATATGGATGGTATATATCTTTAAAACCCCTTACAAAAATATTATGTCCAACCATGAGGCCAACCCCCTTCAATTCAGAGGTTTCTCTCAGTTAGAAGAAAGGAACTACTAACATTATTTAAAGCAAGCAAGATCTTAGGCTAAATAAAGCCATTTGTCTTCATCTAATATGGCGTTTATCATTTCCAGGTGAATTCTATTAAGACATGATCCTGCCCATGCATAAAATCACCCAGGTATACTCATATATGATGCTCTTCTAGAAAAGGTTATTGACCAAATAAAATTATTGATTCTAGTTTCATCCATTACCCCCATATGCATTCAACTTTTGTGCTTGGTTTTTTCCATAGATCCCTCCTGTCGATAAAATAAATCAAAATCATTCAGAAAAGTTCTTTAAATTTCTGTTGTAGGCCAATGTTGATGGGCTCTGGTTGCCTCCCACCATCATCTTTTCTTTTCAAAAAATTCTTAGTCACTTCAATTTCACAATTGTTACTACCAGTTATAAAAATATCAAGCCATCGGTCATTTTGCATGTTAGGTAATGTAAATCAACTAAAAGAAAGATAAAGGTATTAACTTATTCAAACAATAAAAAATCAAAACATAAGGAAAAACTAATTCAGAAAGAAAAGAGCAGCAAAAGCTTACCCTGATGTAATCTTTAAGTGAAGTATCATCATCCACAGTTAATTGATGGAGCAATGTAATGACTCTATATGAAGGACCCATGGTCTTTAAAGCTTGGTTTACAGATGGAATGCAACAGGCAACCAACTGAAACAAAAAACTGCATAGTTTCAAACATCAAGTAAACATTTCTCACATGAAAACAGATAATATCAGACAACAACAACAATGGAAATACATGTAACTGTTCACCCAGTACACATATAACTTCCTTTCTAGGGTTAACTTTGAACACGGCAATCAGTGTGGAGATGATACTACAGCATTGATCTTGCAACGACTGGTTATCAATGATCTTACCCAAAATATTGAAAATGTAACTGTAATAGACCTAGTCACAGCTCTTATTAAGCATTTTGTGACATATCACAATGCAAAAATTAATAAACAGATGCATGCTCAAAAAATCAGTTAGGTAGAACGCCTAAAATATTCCAGCTCATCAGATTAAGCTTAACGATTAATGACACAGGCCATGCTGACCGCAAGTATTACGGCCAATACCATGCCCGAAGGAAAAAAACAATAATATTCACTCAAATTCATAATAATAAATGATAATATGCCTAGCGCAAATATACATTTACACACGAAAAATTAATGACCAAAAACACTCAGCATGACCATAATTCAACACTAAGCTTGTCGAAGATAAAAGTCTTTTACATCAGGGAAACTTAAGGTTAAGAAACTTGTAATGATAAATGACAAAAGCATATTTTGTTCCCTTTCTGGATACAATTTATACAAATGCTAAAAGAAGCATAAATGGAAAATTAAAGAATTGGCTAAAACTTGTTTGATAAAGTACAACATTTGAGGGTTATCATTGGTGAGCATCACTGTAAACAGACACACTACGCATAAACATAATGGTTGCCCAAGTATGACACAAATAAAGAAGCATTTCTATGGGCAAGAAATAAAGTTATAATAATCAACATGAAGCAGTATTAAAAAAATATGAAATCAGATAATTGAATAAACCACCCAACTTTTGTTTCATCACAATCATTTGATTTCAACAATTCTACATGTTAAGTCTGTTGTTTGTCATTTGTGGCACAATGGTTCATGTGGATTTTTGAACAATATGTCATATGAAATGTTGAACTTATTGTTCAACATTTGTGACTGTGACACAATGTGTACTTATGAAATGTTGAACAATGTGTCGTAAGAAATGTTGAACTTGCTGTTCTAACATCTGAGATCTGTCATCGTGGACATTCTATGTGGCTGTTTGAATTACGACTGTTGAAGATAAGACCTCGTCGAAATAGATTTGTAGTTATTGGAGATAAGGAGTTATCGTGTTTGTTGAACAGATTCAGATCTTCTCTTTCAATGCGGGACAGGTGGTTCTCATGATTATTTGTTGAAGCCGTTGAAGAATGGTTAAGGAGATTTGTTCGGCTTCAGATTTGTTTGTCTGCTGAGATCTCTTCTTTATCTGATCTATCTCGTCTTGCTGCGCTCTGTGTTGTTCAGAAAATCCTCAGTGATTATACCGGTGGAAATGTTATTATCAACTTAACAACTTCGTTGGGTGAGTGTAGAAAAGTTGGAAGTTGGATTTGCATTAGTATCGATTGTTTAGGAATATCGGCTTTTACGAAAGCGATTTAAAAAAACTCCGGGAGGAGGCTGACGACTACTGAGGTAGGGGATCAAGGGAGTTGGTCTTTGTCAGTATTGCAAGGGGATCTTGCATGCAAGGGGATCTTGCGCAAATTACTCCACGGGGTTGATTGAGATCAACCCTTGCGGTTTGTATTGAGGGGGAGTTTGTTTCCCCTAGAATCAAATAGTATTGGTGATTGTAATTATCATTATTTTAGTGGAGTAATTTGAATTTCTGGGTGAGGCCCCGTAGATGTAGGTGTGCGCACCGAACTGCGTTACCAATGACCATGTGTCGTACTGTGTTGATTATTATTCACATGCGTTTTCTATTTCGAATTACGTACTAAACTTCATTTGGTATCAGAGCAGGTCATCTGTATTCTTTGTTTGTCAAAGGGGGTGTGATTCTGCTGTTTGAATACGTCAACCATGAACAAGAAGGAAGGAGCTTCTGTGACTCGGCCTCCGCTGCTCACTGGTACTAATTATAAGTATTGGAAATCTCGGATGTGCACATTCATCAAGTCTCTTGATGAGAAGGCTTGGGTGGCCACTATTGAAGGCTGGACTCCTCCTACTGTTGATGACAAGAAGGGAAATGAATCTCTCAAGCCAGCCCAAGACTAGAGTCTCGAGGAAGAACGTGCGGCACTGGGAAATTCGAAGGCTGTGAATGCGATTTTCACCGCTGTTGATGAAGAACAATTCAAATTGATCTCTACTTGCGAAGTTGCGAAGGAAGCATGGGACATCCTCCAAAACATACATGAAGGGACAAGCACTGTAAGAGCATCTAAACTTCAAATTCTGGCTTCTTAATTTGAAAAACTTAGGATGAACGATGATGAATCCGTGGTTGAATTTAATGGAAGACTACGTGATATAGCTAATCAGGCTTTTCAATTAGGAAAGAAGTACTCCCAAAAGAAATTAGTGGAGAAAACTCTGAGATCTCTACCTGAAAAATTTTCAGCTAAAATTGTTGCTATCGAAGAAGTAAGGAATACATCCTATATGAGATTGGATGAATTGATGGGGTCCCTTCAAACCTTTGAGATGAATTTGAAGCAAAATAAAAGGGATAAAGGAGTTGCTCTAAAGGTGGAAGCTACTGATGTTTCGCATGAAGGGAATGACACTGATCTTGAAGACGACATAGCATTGTTAACCAAAAACTTTAGTAAAATGATGAGGAAAATAGGAAGTAGTGGTCAGAATTTCAGAAATATTAACAAGGAAGCTCGTCCTAGTTTCTCTCTTACGGGTAGAGGTAACAGCCGTCCTATCCAGAAGTATGAACCAAAGAGTAGAGGCAAGGGAATTCAGTGCAGAGAGTGTGAAGGATTTGGACATTTACAAGCCGAATGTGCGAACACTATCAAGAAACAAAAAGGAAAATCTCTGGCAAGTTCCTGGAGTGATGAAGAGTTCGAAGGGTGTACTGGAGACGAGGATATTGTCAGCAATTATGTTGCTTTTATGGCCATTATGAATGAGCAGCATACTGATGACATCACTAGGAAAGTTGGACCTAGTGTGGGCACAACTCGCACCATGTTGGAGGATAAATGTAAGAATGTCAAGAAGAATGTTATAACATTTAGTGCAACATCGGACAGTGAATCTACTTCAGATACGGGTGAGGATGAGGAAATTGACGAAGTTGATATTCGATCTGCATATCAAACTATGTTTACAAATTGGGTGAAGATCTGTGAGATCAACAAGTCCTTAAAGAAAGAAAATACTAGACTGAAAGGACAAAAGGGAAGAGGCTATAACTCAACTAGGAGAGATCAAGCTTGATTTCAGAAATCTTGAAGGACAACTCAGGAGAACACTGCTTAGAGCCGAGAAGGCAGAGAGTGTTCTTAACAAATGGAACTCTGGTAAGACTAAGCTTGATGACATTCTAAGCATGTGGAAAGTTTTCGGAGATCGTACGGGTGTAGGGTTCAATAGAGGAGGCTATCTTCAGTTAACCAAGGAAGTACATGGTCAAGCTGTCAATAGTCAGAACAAGAATAGACATTTCAAGCAAGGGAGTCAAAAGGATGAACACAAAAAGAGTGCTACACTCAGGCACTTTGTGTGTAATTGCTGTCAATGCAAAGGTCACACTGAGAATAGGTGCTTCAGTCGTATGAGACACCAACGTGAAAGAAGAAACACAGGGCATCCTGAGAAAAGGATCATAAAGAAATGGGTAAGGAAGTCAAGAATTCACAGCTTAGTTACCTACACCTCCATGGTTGCGTTCTCTGAAAATATGTGGTATTTTGACTGCGGTTGTTCCCGACATATGACAGGAAATCGGGATCTTCTCTCAGAGTACATTACAGGCAATAAAGGACATGTTAATTTTGGAGATGGCTAGAGAAGCAAAGTCATTGGAAAGGGAGAGCTGAAGATGACGGCATCCGTTACTCTAAAGGATGTCATGCATGTTCAAGACTTAAAGGCAAACCTGATTAGTATAAGTCAATTATGCGACCAAGGGTTGTTTGTTCAGTTCACTAAGGACGAGTGTGTTGTTCTGAATGAAGCTGGGATTAACATTATAACTGGGAAATGATCGGCTGACAACTGCTATCTACTTCAGGAAGCTAACAGCTGTCTCACTGCGAGTGTTGAAGTCTCCGAACAATGGCATCAAAAACTTGGTCACGTAAATTACAAAACCTTGATGGAAATTACCAAAGTCGGAGCCGTTCGAGGGATACCTATCATATCCAAGAAAATAAAAGGGGTCTGCGGTCCCTGTCAGCTGGGAAAACAAAAGAGAACTAGTCATAAACAACTTCAGACCATCACCACCTCTAAGAACATGGAACTGCTACACATGGATCTGATAGGACCCACAACAGAAGTCAGTATGGGAGGTAAGAAGTACATTTATGTTTGTGTTAATAACTTCTCTCGTTTCCCTTGCGTAGATTTTCTCAAAGAAAAGTCAGATGCTTTCAATTCCTTCAAGAAGCTTTGCATCTGCCTTCAGACGGAGACAGAAGTCACTATTGGAAAAATTATCAGAATTCGCAGTGACCATGGTAAGGAGTTTGAAAATCACTTGTTTGCTGATTTCTGTGAAGCAGAGGGAATACGACATGAGTTTTCTGCACGTAAGACTCCTCAACAGAATGGAATTGTTGAGAGGAAGAATCGCACTCTACAGGAGATGGCTCGTGTGATGTTGAATGCTAGGAAAGTCGGTACTAAATGGTGGGCCGAAGCGATCAACACTGCTTGCTACACCATAAATAGAATGTATCTGAGACCCAGAACGGAGAAAACTCCCTACGAGATCTGGAAAGTTAAAAAACCTAATGTTTCTTACTTTCATGTATTTGGAAGCAAGTTTTACATTTTGCAGGATCGAACTTCTAAGGGAAAGTTCGATGCTAAAAGCGATAAAGGGACATTTCTCGGATACTCTATTACGAGTCGTGCTTTCAGGGTTCTGAACCAACACACTGATGTTTTGATGGAGTCTATCAATGTTGTTGTAGATGACTTCGAGCAGGGTGAAGTTGTTATTCATGGGAGGCCTGGTTCTCAAGGAGAGAGTAATGAAGAGGATGAAAATGTTGAACAAAATGTTACAACATTTGATTCAACACAAGTGAGTACCGATCAGAATGGTACTTCTCAGGGAACAACGTCCGTTGAGGAATCGCAATCAGATGGAAATGAAGTACATTCCTCACGGGGGATTACAAAAGTTATACGAAATCATCCTCCTGAACTTGTCATTGGGAATGTTGAAGATGGTCTTCACATTAGAGGCACTAGTCAGGTAAATTATCGTGATCTTGCTGGATATGTTTGTTTTTTATCTAGTGTTGAACCCAAGAATGTTAAAGAAGCATTGCTCGATGACTTCTGGGTGATGGCTATGCAAGAGGAGCTAAATCAATTTCAGCGTAATGACGTCTGGAGCCTTGTTGAGAGAACAAAAGGGATGAATGTCATTGGAACTAAGTGGATATTCAAGAATAAAATCGATGAAAAAGGGAATGTCACGCGTAACAAAGCTCGTCTGGTAGCTCAGGGATACACTCAGATCGAGGGAATTGACTTTGACGAGACCTTTGATCCAGTGGCCCGTTTGGAATCTATTAGATTACTTCTCTCCGTGGCCTGTAGTTTCAACTTCAAGCTTCATCAGATGGACGTGAAAAGTGCCTTTCTAAATGGCATTTTAAATGAGGAGGTTTAGGTTGAACAGCCAAAGGGATTTGAAGACCCATTTCTACCTAGCCATGTCTATCGATTGAAGAAAGCGTGTTTCAGAGTGTTTTCTCACTACAGTATCGTTGACCGTGGACTGCCCGGTCAACGTGGTCAAGGGGCCGATTAGGGTCCCTTGGGCGCGTCGAGCGCGTGTAGACGCGACGCGAATCGGAGATGTAGTCGACGCAGAGCACGTCAGCTGGGCCGGGTCTGGATCCTCGGCCTCTGGGGGGATGAGGGAAAGCCTCAGCCCGGTGTGAGGTGCTTGGCCTCGGACGGCCGGATGACGAGGGGCAGCCTCGGTGCCTCAGCTTGACGCGCGAACGACGTGGAGCTGAGGGGAAGCCTCGGCTCGGATGGGTGCGCTCGGCCTCGGTCGGTCGGACGACGAGGGGTAGCCTCGGTCGTCTCGCTTGATGCGCGGCCAGCGTGGAGCTGAGGGGAAGCCTCGGCTCGGATGGATGCGCTCGGCCTCGGTCTCTCCTGGCGTCGAGGGGTGGCCTCGATGCCTTGGCTGATGCTTGATGGCGTTCGCCTGGTGTCGAAGGGAAGCTTCGGCACTTGGATCTAACTTCTTCCTGAACAGACGAGAACACTCGTCAGGGAGGCCGGACCTTGGTTCCGGTCAAATCCCCTCCGATGCCTAAGTCAGATGACATTCTGAAAGAGGAGGCTCGGCGGGGACGGTTCGACTCGAGAGGAGATCGGAACGACGTCCTCCGGCGCGAGCGGGGGGAAGGAGATGAAGTGGGGGAACCAGGTCGTTGATGGAGTACCTTAGGTTTTGTTACCTGAGATGCGGTCCTTTGTTCAGTCATCCTCCTAGTCCTTTTATAGGCCTCTCGTCGCGACCACCCATGACTCACGTCCTTCGTCCGCCCCCAATCGTGCCCCCTCAATCCTCCTCCCCATCGCCGCTCGTCGCGCCATGCCAGCACCTCCCCATAACGGCCATTAAGTGGCAGCGGGCCTGGGGGAACGGTTATCGCTGGAGTGGGTGAGTGACTCGCGCGTTCCCGGGGTCGGGTCGGATCGATGTTCGGGGTCCTCTCATGGGCTTCGTTGGGTGGGCTTGGACCCCCCACGATTTCGCGTTGTGGGCTGCGCCTTTGGGCCCATGCTTTTGGGCCTCCGCAAAATAGACGTATCAATTGCCCCCATCGGTTGGGCCGATCGGCCTTGGCCGGTTCGGTTCGACCGATGTGACTCCTGGGGTTCCGATTGGCGTGTCAGTCAAGGCGTGGTCTTAAATGAAGGTCATGATGAGGCGGATCGATAGGACTTCCCTTGGCGTCGATTTTGAAACGCCGCCGGCTCTTTGAGGCTTGCCACACGTTCCTGTCAGGTGTTTTGAATTCACCCCTGGGTCTTGTATATAAGTGCACCGACTGCTTTGATCCCGACTTCTTCCTCGCTCTTCTCTCTGTTCCGGGCTTTCCACAAACTCGGAGTCTTCCGCCGCCTTCGTTCTCTTGCCTTCTCCAAATAAACAAAAAAGGTAACTCCTTTCACATCCTCATATTATGGTTGCTCTTAGGATAGGTGGCTCTGGCCAAGGGGCGAGGGATCCTCCTGAGTCCAGCCGTGGCGGGCCCCGATCTGTGGGATCCGGTTCCTCCTCGGGGAGCCGTTCCCTCCGAGACAAAGGGAAGGGGAAGCTCTTCCTAGACTATGTTGGCGATGATGTGGCATCGGTTACCGCGCGGCTTAATGTACCTTCGGTTATCCTCAGAACGCCGTCGAGGAATCCTTTTCTGGCGACTGCGGAGATTCGGGGAAGGTATCTCTGTCACCCGTATGATGTTCGAGTCCCTTTCATCGACGAGCGGATCTGTCTTCCGAGGAGCAACGAAGTTGGCGTTTACGTCGAGATGTTCCGTCTGGGTCTTCGTTTCCCGCTCAATCCCTTCTTTATCCAAGTCATGGAGTACCTCATGGTGTCCCTTTGCCAGTTTACCCCCTGTTCAGTTGCGGTTCTGACAGGCTTTGTGATGCTCTGCTGCACTCGCGGTCTGGAGCCATCTCTCCCCCTCCTCTTCTATTTTTATCAGATCCAGACGGTCGGTCTAGGGTCATGGCTGCACCTCCGAGCCCGCGCGGGGAGGGAATGCCTGATCGGGCTACCCCACTGGGCGGGGGATTGGAGCTCGGGTTATGCCTTTGTAGTCTTCCTTGAGGATGCTCAGATTTTGACAGGTTGGGGTGGGTCAGGTCGGCCTCGCCGGACGCTAACCCTCTCTGAGGCTGATCAGGCGGCCGTCGCGCTGCTGTCGACCATCCCCTTAGAGGCGAAGTCTATCTGGCCTTTGCTGGACGACCTACTCCTGAAGGCCGTCTTGTGGTCTCCGGGTAGGTCGCTTTTTTAGTCCTGGATTGCCCCGTGGCTTACCTTGATTTCGGTTTCGCTTGCAGGAATGGCTGGTCGCGAGTTCACCCTCAACGTCGATGAGCTGATTCGGCGTGGAGCCGCTCGGAGCCGAGGTAGCACCTCGGGAAGGGCGCCTCGGCGGACCGTCGAGGAGGAGGTGCGCCGAGCCGAGCCCACCGTGGGCAAGGTGATGGCCGTGCCTCCCGTCTCTACTTCTGGTAGTCCCCTCCCCGGGGAGGTCACAAGAGCCTGATCCGTCCCACCGGCCCAAGTGGTGGGGGGTGATGACGGGTCCGGTGCAGCTCCTCTTGCGTCTGGCGCGCCCCCTCTTGTCTCCGAGGGTGGAGGCGGCACGAGGCAGAATTGCTCCCCTTCGGCGCCTGCCGAGCCTTGCGGAGGGAAGAGGAGGAAGGAAGGCGCGGATCCCCCCAGTCCGGTGCGCTCTGTGCCCCCGGCGGTGGCCACCGAGGATCTTCCAGTGACCCTGACGACCACCCCCGTCGTAGCGGCCCTGCCTACATTATTGGGAATCGGTGCCCTGTTGGCGAGCTGCTCGGCCTCCCTCAAGGTCACCCCCGGGGACTCGGTGTTTGTCGACCGAGCCTTGGCTCAGCAGTTGGCCGAGGGCTCCGTCCTCCCCTGGGACCGTGGTCTCCTTGAGAGGGCCCCCGTCGACAAGGTGTCGGACATCTTGGTCTGGATCCTTCAGCAGGTCTGGCTATCCAGCTGTCCCTTTCTTTCCTTCGCTTTCTTCTTGGCTCATGTCTTGTCGTTCAGGGTTCAACACTCGCTGTCGAGTCGCAGCGTCAAGCTGTCCGTTTGAGGGAGCTGGAGGAGTCCTCTGCAAAGGACCACAAGCGGGCTGGGGCGGCGGAGGTAGCTGCGGTGGCGGGCCAGATGGAGTCTCGACAACTCAAGCTCCGGGTGGCCGAGCTAGAGGGACGAGTGGCCGATCTCCAGGGGGAGTTGGAGGATGCTCGACGGTCGGCCGGGGAAGCGGCGGAGTCGTTCCGCCTGGAGAGGGAGGAGCTCTAGAGGGAACTGTCGGATCGGCGTCAGGTGGCACGGTTTGCGGATGAGGTGGAGAGGGGCGTCGTTGGGACTCTGGGGGAGAGGATCTTCGAGGTCCTCAGGGAGGCCTTTGGTAAGTATGAAGACCTTATCGGCCCCCGGATCGTCGAAGTCGTCCAGTCCTCCTTCCGGGATTGTGCGGAGCGCGTCCTGCAAGCCCCTTCGCCTGCCGATCCCCCTCGCTCCGAGCGGGGCGAGGCGCCTGAGGATGCGTCCTCCCGAGCCCGGGTCCCCTAGGTCGTCCTTCCCGGCCTGTCATCCTTGTTTTTATCCTCAAATTTTTTAGCATCCGCTTCGCTTTGGCCCAGCCTACTTGAAATGGATCCCTGACCTCACAATCTCCATTGGCATCTTTACTGGCTCTCTGCTTCAGGGCAAACAATTGTCAATTGCAAGGATGTCCATTTAAGCCGGCAATTTTGTGTTCTTGGTCGACAAGTTTTGCTCTGCCGGCGTCACCCTAGTTTTCGTGGGTGACGAATTTTGTTGTTCGCCGAGAGTGAATTATTTGTAAGGAGGTTCCTCCACTTCGATTTCCTGTAAAAAGACACACTTTTGTACCTCGGTTAACTGTTGGAAATGAAATTGACCTACTTGAATTTTCCGCGCATTTTTTTTGTTGCTGCGACTTCGGCTCCTCTGCTGATGGTGGTCGCTCGCCTCCTTCCTCCGGGAGGTCGCCCCTAGTCCCTCGAGTGGACAAGTCGGTTGATGTCCTTATTGGCTGGGGGGGTTGCCCCCAGTCCTATAAACAATGGAGTCGGTCTAACCGTCTTCGCTGGCTGCAGGGGTCGCTCTCAGTCTTATGAGCAATGGAGTAGGTCAGCGAGGGAGAAGTCCCTCGGCTTAGGATCAGTTGGCGTCTGCGCTGGCTGGGGGAATTGCCCCCAGACTTACGAGCGATGGTGTCGGTCAGCGAGGGTGAAGTTCCTCGGCTTAGGACCGGTCGGTGTCGGTGCTGGCTGGGGGAATTGCCCCCAGACTTACGAGCGATGGAGTCAGTCAGCGAGGGTGAAGCTCCTTGGCTTAGGACCGTTCGGTGTTTGCGCTGGCAGGGGGAATTGCCCCGAGACTTACGAGCGATGGAGTCGGTCAGCGAGGGTGAAGCTCCTCAGCTTAGGACCGGTCGGCGTCTGCGCTGGCTGGGGGAATTGCCCCCAGACTTACGAGTGATGGAGTCGATCAGTGAGGGTGAAGCTCCTCGGCTTAGGACCGGTCGGCGTCTGCGCTGGCTGGGGGAATTGCCCCCAGACTTACGAGTGATGGAGTCGGTCAGCGAGGATGAAGCTCCTCGGCTTAGGACCGGTCGGCGTCTGCGCTAGCTGGGGGAATTGCCCCCAGACTTACGAGCGTCGGAGTCGGTCAGCGAGGGTGAAGCTCCTCGGCTTAGGACCGGTCGACGTCTGCGCTGGCTAGGGGAATTGCCCCCAGACTTACGAGCGTCGGAGTCGGTCAACGAGGGTGAAGCTCCTCGGCTTAGGACCAGTTTTGATTGACCCCCCATCCGGTGAGGTGGCGGTCTTCACTCTTATGCAGCCTTAGCAAAATGTTGACTCCGTCGGAGATGAAGAAAAGGAAAAAGGAGTGCATTTGTACTCTTAAAGGTCCTATTGGACTAGTACATTTGGAGGAAAAAAGAAATAAAGCAAGACGGGGGGATGTGAACCTAGATAATCTCCTCCCGACTAGGCGGTGACTGGGGGGCCTCGCCTGCTCACTCTATGATGCGGAGGGGTCCTTAGACGGCGTTGACCTTCTTTCCTTTGTCCGGCTGCTTGGATGTTCCTTCTCCGTGGGCCGGGTCATCGGTAAAGTTCTTTGCGTGCCCTCGGCTCATCAACTTCTCGATGTCCTTCTTTAGGTGCCAGCAGTCTTCAGTGTCGTGGCCATTGTCTTTGTGGTAATGGCAATACTTTTCCCCATTTTCCCCCCTCTTTTTGTCTTCGGCGGGGGGCGATCAGCGCGCTCTTCCTTCTGCACTTGAGTGAGGACGACGTCCGGGGTGGCATCCCTCGTATCCTCCCTCCGCTGCTTGTTTCTCGCCCTCTTCTCTGTCTGGTACCCTTCGGGGCTGCGGCACTCGCTATCGTCGCGCTTGGTCCCTCATCTGGCCTTTCCTGCCTCGATGGCCAAGGTCTCCTCGGTCAACATGAAGCGCTCGGCCCTCGCCATGATCCCAGCGAGATCTTTCGGGGGATCATTGTGCAGAGATTTCTTCAAGCCTCTATGACGCAGCCCTTTCTTTAGGGCCGTCTAGACAACGAGGTCGGGAGGGCTGTTTACGTTCAGCCGCTCAGCGTTGAAGCGGCGCATAAATTGTCGGAGCGGCTCGGTCGGGCCCTGCACTATGTTAAACAAATGTTCAGCATCATGCATTACCTGTCGCCCTGCCATGAACTGTTTGCAGAACAGCTGGGTGAGTTCCTCGAAGCTGTCAATGGAGCGGCTGGGCAGGCTGCGGTACCAAGTTCTCGCTGCTCCCCTGAGGGTCGAATAAAAGCCCCTGTAGAGCAGGGTATCATCGGCTCCCTGGAAGGACATGTCCCCCTCGTAGTCTATCACATGGTTCCCTGGATCTCATATCCCGTCGTATTTCCCCAGCATCGGGATCTTGAATCGAGAGGGGACCCGCGCGTCGGTTATTCTCTACGACAGGGGGCACCGGTCTCCGTGGATGCCTCCATGGGTCCGACACCCGCCTACCTCAGGCTCGTTCGGTTGTGGAGGTGGCACAGGCACTGGCTGGGCTGGCCCAACGGCCCTCGCCACACTGGGGGTGGGGCTGGTCCGGCGTTCCCGGCTCCTCCGGCGGGAGCCTCTGCTTAGCCGTGATCGGTCCCTTGAGTGGTGCCGATCACTTCTTCTGTGGTGGGGTGATCGTGGCCGACGAGACGATGCGGTTACCGATTCGTCCCCCGTGTATTCGGTACCCCTCCTGCTCCTTTCACGATAAGAGGACAAGGCGCGTGATCTCGCCTGGTAGAAGCCGGGTAGTGTGAACCGACGCTCCGTGTTCGGTCTTCGGTTTCCGTGGTCAGCGACCACAGCAGACCGCAGGAGCGGGGGGGCCCCCCTCCCAATTATGGCCGTCGCCCAACACGTCTCCGTTGGCAGGCGCGGCGCCAATGAGCTGCTGTACCGTCGCGACCAGTGTCTGAATGTTCGCGTTGGTCTCTTTGGCCAGGGCACGGAGCTGCTCCTGCGTGGCCAGCTCGGACTCGCCAGTCTCTTCGGCTGAGGGGGCATGGTGATTGCCGTTGGGTGCGCCCTCAAGGTTGCTGTTGGGTGCGCCATTTCCCTCCTCCGGGATGGGGGGCATGCGTCTCTTCCCGTTGCAGGCACGTCCCATTGCAAGTGTGGTTTGTTTTTTCGTGGGATAGTTCGTTCCCACAGACGGCGCCAGATGTTTCAGAGTGTTTTCTCACTACAGTATCGTTGACCGTGGACTGCCCGGTCAACGTGGTCAAGGGGCCGATTAGGGTCCCTTGGGCATGTCGAGCGCGTGTAGACGCGACACGAATCGGAGATGTAGTCGACGCAGAGCACGTCAGCTGGGCCAGGTCTGGATCCTCGGCCTCTGGGCGGCTGAGGGGAAGCCTTGGCATGGTGTGAGGTGCTCGGCCTCGGACGGCCAGACGATGAGGGGAAGCCTCGGTGCCTCGGCTTGACGTGCGAACGACTCGGAGCTGAGGGGAAGCCTCGGCTCGGATGGGTGTGCTCGGCCTTGGTCAGTCGGACGACGAGGGGTAGCCTCGGTCGTCTCGCTTGATGCGCGGCCGGCGTGGAGCTGAGGGGAAGCCTCGGCTCGGATGGATGCGCTCGGCCTCGGTCTCTCCTGGAGTTGAGGGGTGGCCTCGATGCCTTGGCTGATGCTTGATGGCGTTCACCTGGTGTCGAAGGCAAGCTTCGGCACTTGGATCTAACGTCTTCCTGAACAGACGAGAACACTCGTCAGGGAGGCCAGACCTTGGTTCCGGCCAAATCCCCTCCGATGCCTAAGTCAGATGACAGTCTGAAAGAGGAGGCTCGGCAGGGACGGTTCGACTTGAGAGGAGATCAGAACGACGTCCTCTGGCGCGAGCGGGGGGAAGGAGATGAAGTGGGGGAACCAGGTCGTTGATGGAGTACCTTAGGTTTTGTTACCTGAGATGCGGTCCTTTGTTCAGTCGTCCTCCTAGTCCTTTTATAGGCCTCTCGTCGCGACCACCCATGACTCACGTCCTTCGTCCGCCCCCAATCGTGCCCCCTCAATCCGCCTCCCCATCGCCGCTCCCCACGCCATGCCAGCACCTCCCCATAACGGCCATTAAGTGGCAGCGGGCCTGGGGGAATGGTTATCGCTGGAGTGGGCGAGTGACTCGCGCGTTCCCGGGGTCGGGTCGGATCGATGTTCAGGGTCCTCTCATGGGCTTTGTTGGGTGGGCTTGGACCCCCCACGATTTCGCGTTGTGGGCTGCGCCTTTGGGCCCATGCTTTTGGGCCTCCGCAAAATAGACGTATCAAAGCTCTTTATGGACTTAAGCAAGCTCCAAGAGCTTAGTATAAGAGACTGACCAGATATCTTCTTAAAAGGGATATGAGCGAGGGGGAGCTGACAAGACATTGTTTGTCCAAAAAACTAGATTTGCAGTCATAGTTGCATAGATTTATGTTGACGACATAGTCTTTGGATCTACATCACCGTAACTGGTATGTGAATTTATCGACCTTATGCAAAAAGAGTTTGAAATGAGTATGGTCGGTGAGTTAAATATGTTTCTTGGTCTTCAAGTTAAACAATCTAGCGATGGTCTGTTTATATCCCAGAGTAAGTATGCTAAGAATCTTGTTAAGAGGTTCGGTCTGGAGAAAGCACGCCAAGTGCGCACGCCTATGGCTACTACTGAAAAACTCTCAAAGGATGATGGTGGAAAACAAGTAGAGGTCACTCTGTACAGAAGCATGATAGGAAGTCTACTGTACTTGACAGCGAGTAGACCTGATATCAGTGTTGGGGTGTGTGCCCGATATCAAGCAAGTCCTAAGGAATCTCACATCACGGCTGTAAAACGCATAATCAGGTACGTAAGTGGAACTGCTGACTATGGCATTTGGTACTCTAAAGATACCAATACTTTTCTGTCAGGGTATAGTGATGCTGATTGGGCAGGTAATGCTGATGATAGAAAGAGTACCACATGAGGGTGTTTTTATGTTGGAAACAACTTAGTCTCCTGGTATAGTAAAAAAACAGAATTTAATTTCTTTGTCAACCGCTGAGGCTGAATATATTGCAGCAGGGAGCTGTTGTACTCAACTCCTGTGGATGAAACAAATGTTGACTGATTACAGAGTTGATCAAGAGGTCTTGACCATTTTGTGTAACAACCAGAGCGCAATAAACATTTCCAAGAATCCTATTCAACATTTAAGGACCAAACACATAGACATTCGACACCATTTCATCAGAGAGTTGGTTGAAAAGAAGGTGCTTGTCATGGAATATATATAGACTACCAGTCAGCTGGCAGACATTTTTACAAAGACCATGGACTCCAGTAGATTTGAGGAACTACGACAAGCTCTTGGGCTGTGTCGTATCTAATGCTGCACATAATGTTGTACATAATGGTGTACATTATGTTGCAACCAAGATAAGTGGTCTGGTGTCAGTTTTGATATTTTTCTGGATCTCATATTATGTTCTCCGCATTTATTTCTCCTCATTGGTTATCTCAGCGCTCCACTCTTCTCTTGAACATTTCAAAAAGAAAGCTGCTCTGCGGTTTTTAGGGTTCTTGTTCTTGATTCTTTCGGCATAGGATTTCTTGCAGAATGGGTCGAGCTCGTAGTGTGAAATCCTCTCCAATCCCTCGACGATCCTCCCGACATGCTTCATCATCTCAGAAGGTTCCTTCTCCATCTTCATCTCCTCATATCAAACGAAAAGGGACGTTTTCTCGCACTTCTAGGGCTCCATCTGCTGGTATTGCTTCTCCCTCTTCGTCTCCAATCTCGCCTGATTACATGCAAGCCTGTTCTCTCTCGAATTTGGCCATGATACCTTTTCCCCCAATTCTTGTTGATCCGTGTTCACCAATTAAGCCACCGATGTCACAATCTGAAGAATCTAAACGGGTTCCTTGTCTGGAAACTGTGGAAGACTGGTTTTGGTATCTACATAGGACAGGACGTAAATTGAATGTTACTTGGATGAATTTATCTGAAGCACGTTTCGGTTCTGTCTTTCTTAAAGATGTGGATGGTAAATTGATGAGTGTGAGAGTGCCTTTTGACGACCTGGTTGTGCTAAAGACTTGGAATCCATCTGAGCCTTTTGTAAACATTTCTAAGATTATAGTGTTGGATGACTCCGACTCTGAGCCGTCCTTGACTGGAGCAGTCCCTAGTAGAGATATCGACAAGGAAGGTACTGCTGGTCTGGATATTGGTGAAGGATCATCTTTTCCAGTTGCTCCGGATACTGCACAAAATGCTGATTGTCATAGCGACATGAGTATTTCTGATACGGCTGATGCTGGGCAGACAGCTTCACAGGATGTTAAACATAATGCTTTTCACTCCATGGATGAGAGAGATGTTAATTTGAGTTCTAAAGGGTAGGAGGATGGGGTTGACATGGAATTAGAAACAGATGATTCAAAAGTTGTTGATGATACTATTCCAGTAATGATAACCTCTGATCAGGTAGAGGAGAGTGTTCCTTCTACTGGGCAGACCACTTCTCCGGGTGAAAATGTCGAACCTTCTCCTAATGCTGGGACTAATGTCAGATCAACTACATGTGTCCAAAAAGAGGATCCCATGATGACTGTTGCTCCTAGTATGGATCCTTTTGTGTCTCACCCTCGCAGATCTAGATCTGAGTCGCTCAAGCGCAAAGCTTCATCCAGATCTTGCAGGATTTCTCCTTCTAAGATACTCAAGAAGTCTGATGGTTCAGGTTCTTTCTCCCCTTCTGCTATGTCTGCATCTAGGGCTTTATCCAATAAATTTTTTGATAAGTCTTGCTAGAATCGATGGGCTGTCTACTCTGAGCGGTCTAATTTTGGTGAAAAGTCTCTTGCTGTCTCTTCTTTTAAACAGACCCACTTCTTAGTCTTTCTCAAGGACATTGATCTCTTCCAAGCAGCAAGCTGCTTTAAGACTTTTTATCCAGTTCTGGTCCGAGAATTTTATTGTAACCTCTCCAAGTCTTCTGCGGATTCTACTTCAAAATGGGGCTTTCGGACTTATATTCGTGGCAAGATTATTCCTTTCTCCCCTGCTGTCATCAACAAACTTCTTAAGTGGCTGTGCAATCAGAACATCCCTTCTTATGGTGCTTCTGTTGGTGAAGACTATGATTTATTCATCCAGACTGTCACTGGTGGGCAATTTATGTTTTGGCCAAAGTCGTTTTCCTTCCCTTCCTCAGCGTTGACTGCAAAGTTCTTTTTACTCCATCGCATTGCCACCTGTAATTGGTTGCCAACGTCTAACATTTCGATTGTCACCAAGGCTATGTGCAAACTCTTGTTTGCTGCCGGAAATAAGAAATCCTTCAATTTGGGTCGGCTTATCTTTGATTCCATCCTTTCTCTATCAGAGTCGTCTGCACATAATACTTCACTGCCTCATGCCTCCCTCATTTCCATGATACTTTTTTCGCAAGGGGTTGTTTCCGACTCTTCTGAACTTCCAGTGTCTTGTGACTTGATCAGCTTCACTACCAAGTCGGTAGCCAGCAAAATTGATGATTTATCAGTTCTTCCTTCGGGTTCTGTGTCCTCCGTGCCTTCCTCATCTACTTCTCCTTAATCTGCCTCGAAATCTGTTGGCAAAAGGACTTCTTCATCAAAAGTTTCTATGCAAGATTTACTGGATGATATGTTGGTGCTTCAGAGGGCTGTCAAAACTATAGATGATCAGCTGGATATGCTTGATAGTCAGAGAGTTCTTCTTCAAGCTCAGAGAGTTTTTCTCCAAGAAAGAATTGTTCAGCTCCAAGCTAAAGTGTCTTCTGCCAAGGTATGACCTTTGACTTTTGGTGTCACAAAGGGGGAGATAGGTTTTTGATGTGTGATATGTTGTGGTGGTGATCTGATGTTGGTGATGTAACTTCTTGAACATCTTGGGGGAGTAATTTTTTTGTTATATGTTCTTTAATGACTGTTGAAGTACAGTGGTATCTCTGATGTTCTTTAATGACTGGTACGTCTACTTCTCGACCTCGTCTCTTCAGTCTATTACATGCATATTATGGTGTCAGATATTATTCAGTTTGATTGTGCCACTAAAAGCCAAAGGGTGAGATTGTTAAGTCTGTTGTTTGTCATTTGGGACACAATGGTTCATGTGGATTTTTGAACAATATGTCATATGAAATGTTGAACTTATTGTTCAACATTTGTGACCGTGACACAATGCGTACTTATGAAATATTGAACAATGTGTCGTTAGAAATGTTGAACTTGATGTTCTAACATCTGAGATCTGTCATCGTGGACATTCTATGTAGCTGTTTGAATTACGAATGTTGAAGATAAGACCTCGTCGAAATAGATTTGTAGTTATTGGAGATAAGGAGTTATCGTGTTTGTTGAACAGATTCAGATCTTCTCTTTCAATGTGGGACAGGTGGTTCTCATGATTATTTGTTGAAGCCATTGAAGAATGGTTAAGGAGATTTGTTCGGCTTCAGATCTGTTTGTCTGCTGAGATCTCTTCTTTATCTAATCTATCTCACCTTGCTGCGCTCTGTTTTGTTCGGTAAATCCTCAGTGATTATACCAGTGGAATTGTTATTATCAACTTAACAACTTCGTTGGTTGAGTGTAGAAAAGTTGGAAGTTGGATTTGCATTAGTATCGATTGTTTGGGAATATCGGCTTTTGCGAAAGCGATTTAAAAAACTCCGGGAGGAGGCTAACGACTACTGAGGTAGGGGATTAAGGGAGTTGGTCTTTGTCAGTATTGCAAGGGGATCTTGCATGCAAGGGGAGTTTGCGCAAATTACTCCACGGGGTTGATTGAGATCAACCCTTGCGGTTTGTATTGAGGGGGAGTTTGTTTCCCCTAGTATCAAATAGTATTGGTGATTGTAATTATCATTATTTTAGTGGAGTAATTTGAATTTCTGGGCGAGGCCCCGCAGATGTAGGTGTGCACACCGAACTGCGTTACCAATGACCATGTGTCGTGCTGTGTTGATTATTACTACCATGTGTTTTCTATTTCGGATTACGTACTAAACTTCACTACATATTGGGCATACTTATTGAAGAAACCTACTTACCAAGCTCACTACCATATTATTGTATAGCTTTTACCCATACATCATACATCCACATTAAGCATAGTCAAAACTTCATGCTCCATTGGAAAAACTCAAAAATGATCTGTACCATTCGTTCAACTGCAAACACTCACAACCATGATCTATTTATTTCAGCACATCCTTCACACTTCAATATATCGGATCATAAAGCCATCAGTCGAATTAAGTCAAAAATTTAGCTGTGACAACAACAAATCTTAAATCTTTGTGTTACCTGCAACAACTCGAAAATCTTTGCACACAGAAATCCAATGAAATCCAACTCGACAACAAATTGTGATTACCTGCGACAACAAAGAAATCTAATGAACGCAGATCAAATGAAATCCAAAGAAATCCACATATGGGGTTACCTGCAGAAATTGGGATCCAAAGAAATCGAAAGAAATCCAAAGAAATTTTGGGTGCACCCTTTTCCATCAAGACCCCTACAGTGGCCCAACAAACAGAGAAAGTATCGCCAATTATCAAATCATGGTCACACCCAACAATAAGATCAAACCCAAGTCATAATTTTGCAAAACCAACAGAACAAAACATCAAAATTCATGTGGGCATATTATCTAACAGAAGGTGTTTAACTTACTTTATGACTGGTAAACATATAAACATTAAATGTGTTAAGGATCAATAGATTAGGATCAGTTTAAATGTTTTTCAGATTTAAAATTGTTGTGACAAATAGAAATTTGTAGCACAAAATATAGCACAACGTTTGTGTAAGATTTCCAGTAACTATTCTTCTTCATCAACGAACAGAACCAACCATTCACAAAATACACATACACTATTTCTTAAAAACACTGCAAGAAACTTCGACAAATTTCTCAATACTCATGCCACAGTAGAAGCCAATCACTCATTTATACTATACTAAAGAATCGATTGTCTCCAGCCATGTAGGTGGTCCTAATTAGCTAAAGCAAGTGATTGTCGCATTCGCTGCACTAACATTGTAGTTAACTGATATTTTTACCATAGGAGAGAACTGTAAGCATATGAAACAAAATAACAAAGGAAAGTGTCTAATCTTACTTTTCCTATTTATTGGCAAAGAAAAAAAATAATTCATTAATGGATGTTATGATTGTAGTGTAAATTTATCGCATCTTAATTTTTTTCCCCTTTGAAATAGGAAACTATCATTAAAATGCTTTACTTGAATATAGAATAAAGGTGAAAACAAAACTCACCAAGTAGTTAATATGGTAGTAAGCTCACATAACTCGGGCATGACCTTTTTGAATTAGATGTGTCATCTTCGGTGCTATAGAGAAGAATCCAATCTCGAGGCTGAAGAAATATCAATGATTAAGCTAGATTAATGTATCCAACTAATCATTATTTACATCAAATATAGAATCAATCAATGTGTAAATATATGTGGATGCAACTCCATTTACAACTGCAACAAATTGAAAAAAAATAAATGAGGAACCAAATTCCTTTACAACTCCATTTACAACTTCAAATGCGACTTTGAACTATCAATAAATGCAAAATGAAAATCATTGTAAGCATGATATAAAAGCCCTCAGATTGGTCTATCAGACTACACCCATATCAATTCATCAAACATGAAGCAAATTACTTGTTTAATTTCAATAATTTCTTAGGAAAAAATAAATACTGCACTTTCCAAATTTTTTGCATCAAATGTATAATACAAAAGTATCAGACACCTCAAAACTCTAGTCCAAGAAAAAGGAGATATCATGTAGCATTACAACTTTATGTATCAAGGGATTTCCATCCAAATTTAACATAATATATACTGCTTTTGATAAGGTCAACACATTTTGTGCATGAAAAATCATGTAACTACTTGGTGGTTTATATTCCAAAAGAAAATTCTTATATGCTTAACCATGTGGTGGATTCAAATTCAATATACTCTGGTCTAGAAATAAAAACGATGGCATTTTAGTTATATGTTTCATGTGTAGTCGAAAATTTTATATGTTTCATGTGCAGTAAAAAAATTTATTTTACAAAGAATCTATGGACTATACTTTTGGGCAAATGGAAGGTTTAAAATCAAGTGACATTATGAATATACCTTTCTAAACCAGGCCACTCTTTGCAACATTTCAAACAATTATGGATGTAAATACAGGCTCTCAAAGTATCTAACTTCAAAGAAATAATTTTACCAGGTACTTCATAATTTGCATGTCTTTCTGAACTCGAAGCTCAGGCTCAGCAATACCCAACATCCTTTCTCAGCTTATTTCTTTAGCACACTGCAATTAGATAGACCACTACATGAATTTCTTACATAATTGCAAGGATAAATAAATAAATGAAAGATTATACCTAATTTTTTATACATTGAAATAGTAATATGTAATAATCAAGTTCAGAAAAATCTCCTGAAACCAAAACAAAATCAACATTAATGGACTCTAAAAACTCCAATGCCTTGCTCCCAAAACACATTAGATCAATGAAAAAAATTAAAGATGGGTTTCCTCAATTAGACGCGTCAAGAAAAATGCCTTAGCTTAAAAGATGCATCTGTGAATGATTCATTTGTCATGATGCTTCCATTGATTTGTCTACTGTTTATATTTCTAATGTAAACATAATGTTCCATATACAAATTAGATACGTCTCGTATAATAAGAATTTCATGCATGATATCATCCATTAGTGGTTGTGTTAATTTAAAAGCAGCAGCAACTCATTTCAACTGTTAAATCCAAAACGCCAAATATCTATAAGTTAACAAACAAACAAAACTAACAAATAAATAAAATAAACAATTGTAAGAACAATGAAATAAGAGGAGAAGGAATAAACAATTGTCTCCATAATTCCATATAGCGGCTCGCAAAAATTATACTTAGGGGAAGGGGAGCTGATGCTTATGTTGATGATATTAGTTCAAACTCGGGAATCATATAGCAGCTCCAAGCAAAAATCAAATTCCATCAAGGAAAAATTTTCGTTCGTGATTGAGCAATCGATCGAGCGACAGAAAAGAACAAAAAACGTACCTTTTCTGAATCTAGGTCGAGAAGCTTTCTAAGATCCTGATGAAGCACCGGCTGTGAAGAGAGGTTGAGGGTTTGAGGTTGGATGCAAGAGGTCCGAGCTTGAGGGTTCAGGGTGTCAGCATGGTCTGGCGGTGAGGCTTTGAGGGTTTGATGGTGTGTACGAGAGGTGTGAGGAGAGGTGCGAGGAGAGGTTGAGGGTTTGATGGCTGCCCTCCGGATATGAGGGGATGAGGGTGATCTTAATGATTTGAGAAAAATATTTAGCTTTCCCCCGAAATTTTGTGCGGTTTCCAACTCGTGTGACTAGGAAAACATGAGCTGTGTGGATCTCAAAGGTTGTGTGGTAGATGTTTGTACATGACTGGACTTATGACTGGGACCAAATTCAAAAAGGTCCTCTTTTATAGAATAGATATACACACATCTTTATATATATATATATAGACACACACACACACACACACACTAGTCAATACCCGTGCCCAAAGGGCATGGTTCATTTAAGATTTCCCCCTGCAAATTCTTACTTCTCTCCAACATTAAATCACGATAATTGTTTTTAAGTTCCCCCAAAAATTTTAGTTCCTCCAAAATATACTTCACCCAGAGAATTTAGTTCCCCCAAAAATTTTAGTTCCCCAAAAAATTATTTTCTTCCCGATTTAACATACACATGTGCCTAAGGGAATTGTTCATTTAAAATATTCTCCCTCAAAATCATAATCGCCTGATTTTAAACGAACAACAATAAGTAAAACACAATAATTGTTATTAAGTTCCATCAAAAATTTTTGGTCCCACCAAAATTTAATTCTCACCAGGGAATTTAGTTCCCCAAAAAATTTTAGTTCCACCCGCAAAATGTAGTTCCCTCATGATTCAAACTATGCCATATGGACATTATTCCTTTAAAATATTGCCCCCTCAAAGGCTTGGATCCTTACCCTTCAACGAACAACAATAATAAAAGAGCAATTATTTTTATTTAGTTCACCCAAAAAATTTAGTCCTCCCAAAATTTAGTTAACATCGATCTTTTAAAATCTTTCTCCCTTAAAACAGTGTCTTCCCTAATTATAAAAGAACAATAATAATTAAAGTGCAATAATTGTTATTTAGTTCATCCAAAATATGATCATGCCATTGTTAGGATCAACAGTTTATTATAGCACATTGTTTCTGGTTTGAATAATTATGATGAAAACTTTAAAAGTGCAGGTGATATATGGTACTTAGAACCTAATATTCATACTTCATCCAAAGAATTAGTAGTTTAAGGTTTAACAAAGAGAAAATAAGTGCCTTAGTCTGCAAGGTTGATCAATGATATCAGCATGAAGTAATGCCTCTTACTTGCTTGTCAGTCGACCTAATAGAATTTGGATGGTCAATGTCGGACCCAGAATGTCGTATGGAAACCATTATGTCCATTCCATGACTACCAGCATAATGGGGTTCCGTTAGTCCTACAAACTGGTAGACCTGAAAACAATGTAGAGGAAAGACTCAGAATGGGAACAACATGCAATAAAATACAGCTCCGATAAAAGCCACATATAGCATGCAACAATCCTAGTATAGATTCAGCACCTGAGCACGACATCTTCCACTAATAATAGTTATTGGAACACCATGCTAATGTACTCTTAAAAAGCAGCAAATGATAATGCTAATGTACTCTTCAAAAGCAGCAAATGATAATGTATAGGTGTGCAAATTTGAGAAATAGGACAACAATCCAAAAAAAAAATTAATCTGAAAGCCACATCACTGGGAAACAGTACAATAATCCAAAACAAAAATTTCAATTGCAAACATGATAATTATTAATAGAATTATAAAACTGAGGAGGTTTTAATTTTTAATCAAGATAATTTTAATCTGAAACCCACTTCACTGGATGCTGCATTACAAAACATTGAATAATTTGCAAAATGAACTATGTTATAGGAAGCCACTGATGATTGAACTGCACATGGATTTCTTTGTGAATTCAAAATATATTTAGGTGCAATTTGCCCTATACCTTTAAGCTCTAACAACCATTATGCCCAATATTTAGGTGTATAATGCTTCCGGTTGCAAAAAGGAAGCCCCCTCTGGAAAATCCTTGTTATCATCCTCCTCCTCCTCGCTCTTTTTAGCACATCAACATCAGCTTGGGTAGAAGATGCATCAATTTTTGAATTGGATGTGTCATCGTTGGCGCTGCAGAAAAGAATGCAATCTCGAGGCTGAAGAATTATCAAAGATTCAAGCCCTTTGGAACCACCAAGTTGGCCCCAAAACCAGTTCTGTCTTCTTCTCTCTGTCACTCGTATTTCAAGTTTATCCTGTTACATGCCAAAATCAGCAAAAGACTATGACTAACATAATTAATCAAACAAATATGAATGTGGATGTAGTTGTTAATGCATGAAAAACAAAATGAAACCCACGGCACACAAATTACATCAAATTATAACAATTTCCATGGGATCTTGAGTAAGGGAAGACAAAAATAGGTGACCATGTCTAAGGAAATTCTAAATTCAAATAACACATGCACACATTTCTTTTACTCCATGTATCATCCCAAAGCAACCCTTTATTGAAACTATTAACATATTTGTAGGGCTCTTGCACATATTATACTGTGATGGCTTGTCACCCTACAATTTATATCAGGATGTGCGCAGAATGTGATCATGATATTTTGATACTAATGTAGGTAGAGCAAAACAACTCCAGTTCCATTGAGCAAAAAAAATCTCCAGTTTCAGGATGTGCACAGGATGTTTTTTAAAAAATGAGCACATGTTTTTTATTAGCAAATGTTGACAGGATCAAAGTAGACAGGATGTGCTCAGGATGTTTTGTTATGTTGACATGATCCTGAGTACATTTCAACTTTGATCCTGTTAAAATTTTTAAGATCCTGAGCACTTTTAGAAAGTTTTTTTAAAGTTTTGACAGGATCCTGAGCACAAAGTTTTTTAATATATCATCGACATTTAATCCCAGTTGAAATGAGCACAAATTTGAAATTGCTCAGGATTCTGTTAACATATCAACTTTGTGCACATTTCAACTTTGATCCTGTCAACTTTGATAATACACTACCCCACCATGCTCATAGCACCATTTTGCACAATAGTATCTCTTAGATTAATCCACACGAATGATGAAAAAATAGCAAATAAATGGAAACACATAAGATGAACATCAACACAAACATAATCATGTACCAGATTTTATCTTAATGAAGTCATCAAGCATCAATAAAGCTATCAACGGATTGACAGTAATCGTAGCAGCATATTCCATGGTGTTACGCCTATTTGACTGAGACCCAAAAGACACGAGCCCAGGAGCCCGACTACTGGTCGAGAGCCCATCTGCATCCTCAAGTCCATTCTACAAAGGCCCTATAAGGGATCTTCTCGAATGTCGATCCGACCCGGCCCCGATAACCCGCTGGTCACTCGCCCACTCCTGCGGAAACCGCTCCCCCGGACGCGCAACCACTAAATGGCGGTAATGGGGAGGTGCTGGCATGGCGAAGAGAGCGGCGGTGAGGGGGCGGATTGATGGGGCACGATCGAGGGCGGGCGTGGGACGTGGGCCAGAGGCAATCACGCGGGGAGCTCTACAAAAGGGCTAGGGAGACGACGAAGAACGGGACCGCATCTCAGGTATCTAAAACCTAAGGTACTCCATCAACGACCTAGCTCCCCCATCCTATCTCCTTCCTCCCCCGCTCGCGCCGTGAGACGCCGTTCCGATCTCCTCACGAGTCGAACCGTCTCCGCCGGGCCTCCTCTTTCAGATCTCTATCTAACTTAGGCATCGGAGGGGATTTGGCCGGAACCTAGGTCCGGCCCCCTGACGAGCGTTCTCGTCTACGCAGGTGGGCGTCTGATCAATGGGCCGAGGCTCCCCCTCGCCCCTCTACAACCTCACAGTCAATTGGACGAGTGAGGCTTATCCTCACCGTCCGCCCTCCGAGGCCGAGCACATCCTACCGAGGCCGAGCGTCTCAACTGGGTCCGAGGCTTGCCCTCGCCCTTCGCCAACCGCGTCTCTAGCTGGACGACCGAGGCTACCCCTCGCCTTCCTTCCTCCGAGGCCGTGCTCGTCCGACCGAGGCCGAGCATCTCAACCTGGGCCGAGGCTTCCCCTCGTCCCATCTGCACCGATTCAAAGCCCCCGAGGGACCCAAGCGGGCCCCTTGACCACGTTGACCGGGTTATCCACGGTCAACGCTCTGTAGTGAGAAAACACTCTGAAACATCTGGCGCCGTCTGTGGGAACCGAAAACCGTCCCACGAAGAAGCAAACCACACCAACAATGGCACGAGCCAGCAATGGAAGGAAGCGCATGCCCCCCATCTCGGAGGAGGGGAATGGCGCATCAAACGGCAACCCCGAGGACACGCCCGTCAACGGCCACCCTGCCCTCTCAACCGAAGAGACCGGTGGCTCAGAACTGGCCACGCAGGGACAGCTCCGCGCCCTGGCTCAGGAGACCAACGCGAGCCTCCAGACGTTGGTCGCGACGGTACAGCAGCTCGTCGGCCCTGCGCCATCCAACGGAGGCACGTTGGACGACAGCAATCGATGGGCGGGGGGTCCCCCGCACTTGCGGTCCGCCGTGGTCGACGACCACGGGACCCAGAAACCGAACACAGAGCGTCGGTTCACGCTGTCCGGCTCCCGTCAGGTGAGGTCACGTGCCTCTTCCCCTTATCGTGAAAGGGGCCGAAGAGAAACCGAAGGGACGGAGGGCGAATCGATGACGGCATCATCTCGTCGGTCACGGTAGTCCCGCCGCAGGAGAAGCGAACGACACCACTCAAGAGACCGATCTCGGCGGAGCAGGAGCTCCCGCAGGAGGAGTCGGGAGCGCCGGGTCAGCCCGCCCCCAGCGTGGCGAGGGCCGTGGAGCCAGCCCCGTTGGCGCCTGTGCTTCCTCCACCCCCGAACGAGCAAGAGGCAGGCGACTACCGCATCCCCAGGGGCATCCACAGAGACCGGTGCCCCTTATCACGGAGAATAACCGACGCACGGGTCCCCTCTCGATTCAGGATCCCGGTGCTGGGAAAGTACGACGGGATAGGGGACCCGGGACACCACGTGATGGACTACGAGGGGGACATGTCCTTCCAGGGAGCTGACGATGACTTACTTTGCCGGTGCTTCTATTCTACTCTCAGGGGAGTGGCGAGGACCTGGTACCACAGCCTGCCCGGCCGCTCCATCGACAGCTTTGAGGAGCTCACCCAGTTATTCAGCTAACAGTTCATGGCGGGGAGGCAGATCAAGCCTGGTGCTGAACACCTGTTCAACATAGTGCAAGGCCCGGCCGAGCCGCTCCGACAGTTCATGCGCCGCTTCAATGCGGAAAGGCTGAATGTGAACAGCCCTCCTGGCCTGGTGGTCCAAACGGCCCTTAAGAAAGGGCTTCGCCACAGAGGCCTCAAGAAGTCCCTGCACAACGATCCCCCGAAGGACCTCCCCAGGATCATGGCGAGGGCCGAATGCTTCATGCTGACCGAGGAGGCCTTGGCCGAGGATGCAGGAAAAGCCACTCGAGGGACCAAGCGCGGTGACGGTGGACGAGGCAGCCCCGAAGGGTACCTGACCGAGAAGAGGCCGAGGAACCGACAGCGGGGAGAAAGCATGAGGGACACCACCCCAGACGCCGTCCTCGCCCAAGTACAGAAGGAAGAGCGAGCTGATCGCCCCCCACCGAAAGCTAAAAGAGGTGGGAAGAACAGGGAGAAGTACTGCAAGTACCATAAGGATGATGGCCATGACACTGAAGACTGCTGGCATTTGAAGAAGGACATTGAGAAGCTGATGAGCTGGGGGCACGCCAGGAACCAGGCCGACGAGCCGGCCCACGGAGAAGGGACCTCCACGCAGCCAGACAAGGGAAAGAAGATCAACACCGTCCAAGGTCCCCTCCGCATCATAGAGTGAGCGGGCGATGTCTCTCCCCCCGGTTGCAGCCTAGTAAGAGGGAGTTATCTAGGTTTACACCCCTCTGTCTAGCTTCATTTCCTTTTTTCCTTTTCCTCTAAATGTACCGGTCCGACAGGACTCTTGAGATTACAAATGCATTCCCTTTTTGTCTTTTCTTAAATCCCCGACGGAGTTGGCATGTCACCAATAGCGCAAAAGGATGGAGACCGCCGCCTCGCCGGAGGAGGAAGAAGAGCTTTGCCCTCGCCGACCGACCCCCGCGCTCATAAGCCTGGGGCAGTTCCCCCAGCAGGCGCGGACGCCGACTGGTCCTAAGCCGAGGAGCTTTACCCTCGCCGACCAACTCTCGCGCTCATAAGTCTGGGGGCAATTCCCCCAGCCAGCGTGAACGACGACCGGTCCTAAGCCGAGGAGCTTTGCCCTCGCCGACCGACTCCTGCGCTCATAAGTCTGGGGAAATCCCCCCAGCCAGTGCGAACGCCGACCGGTCCTAAGCCGAGGAGCTTTGCCCTCACCGACCGACTCCTGCGCTCGTACGTCTGGGAGCAATTCCCCCAGCAGGCACGGACGCCGACCGGTCCTAAGCCGAGGA
Source organism: Scilla litardierei (assembly GCA_030789695.1). NCBI lineage: Eukaryota > Viridiplantae > Streptophyta > Magnoliopsida > Asparagales > Asparagaceae > Scilla > Scilla litardierei. The sequence goes on along the minus strand of CM061142.1, from coordinate 259,833,770 downwards.
GCTTTACCCTCGCCGACCAACTCTCGCGCTCATAAGTCTGGGGGCAATCCCCCCAGCCAGCGCGAACGACGACCGGTTCTAAGTCGAGGGACCTTGCCCTCGCAGACCGACTCCTGCGCTCATAAGTCTGGGGCAGTTCCCCCAGCAGAGGCGAACGTCATCCAATCCTAGGCCAAGAACGAGGCAGCAACGCAAAATACACGAGAAGTCCGAGTAAGTCAATTTTGTTTATAATAGCTAACCAGGGTACAAAAACGTGTCATATTTACAGGGAATCAAGGCGAAGGAAACACTCTACAAATAATCCACTCACGGTGAATGACAGAGTTCTTCACCTACAGAAGCTAGACCGACACCGACATAGCGAAATTGGTTGACAAAAGACCCAAAGTAGTTAGCCCAAGACAGTGGCCATGCAACCAGCAATTATTGGCCACGGAGTCGATAACGAAGCCGAAGGAGATAGCGGGGGCCAGGGATCCATTTCAAGTAGACTGGCCCAAAGCGAAGCGGATGCTTAAAAATTTGAGGATAAGGCCGGGAGGGACGGCTTAGGGAGCCCGAGCTCGGGAGGACACATCCTCGGGCACTTCGCCCTGCTCGGAGCGAGGGGGATCGACCGGCGGAGGGGCTTGCCGAACACGCTCCGCACACTCCCGGAAGGAAGACTGGACGACTTCGACGATCCGAGGGGCGATGAGGTCTTCATACTTGCCGAAGGCCTCCCTGAGAATCTCGAAGATCCTCTTCCCCAGGGTCTCGACGACGCCCTTCTCCACCTCCTCGGCAAGCCGCATCACCTGGCGCCGATCCGATAGTTCCCTCTGAAGCTCCTCCCTCTCCAGGCGGAACGACTCCGCCGCTTCCTCAGCCGACTGCAGGGCGTCCTCCAACTTTCCCCGGAGATCACCCACTCGTCCCTCCAGCTCGGTCACGCGAAGCTGGAGATGCCGGGACTCCATCTGGGCCTTCACCATCGCTACCTCCGCCACCCCGGCTCGCTCTTGGGCCCTCATGGAGGACTCCTCCAGTTTCCTCAAGTGGACGACTCGCCGCTGCAACTCCACGCGAGCGTGGAACCCTGGAAAACGGGACATGAGCTAAGAGGAGAGTGAAGGAAAAGAAAGGATTGCAAGATAGCCGAACCTGTTGAAGGGCCCAAACCAAAGAATCTGACACCTTGTCGGCGGGAATCTTTTCGAGGGTGCTGCGGTCCCGGGGAAAGACGGAGCTCTCGGCCACCTGCTGGGACAAGGCCTGGTCGACGAACACCGAACTCCCGGGAGCGACATCGAGGGAAGCCATATGGCCCGCCAAAAGAGCTCCGATTCCTGGAGACGGAAGCGACGATGCGGCGACGGGGGTGGTTGTCAGGGCTACCTGAAGGTCTCCGGTGGTGACTGCGGGGGGCACGGAATAGGCCGGGCTGGAGGGCTCCACGTCCTCCTTCCTCTTCTTCCCCCCATGAGGCTCCACGGGCGACGAAGGGGAGCGCTTCCGCCTTGCCCCGTCTCCACTCTCGAGGACAGTAGGGGACGCCCCAGGGGCAGGAGGGACTGCACCGGACCTGTCATTACCCCCCTCCTCTCGGGCTGAGGGGGCGGGTCCGGCCCTTACGACGTCCCCAGGGGGGAGATCGCCAGAAGAAGAGGCGGGAGGCGCGGCCACTACCTGACCCACGGGGGGCTCGGCTCGACGCACCTCCTCCTCGACAGTCCGTCGAGGCGCCTTTCCGGAGGTACTGCCTCGGCTCCGAGCGGCTCCACGACGGATCAGCTCATCAACATCACGGACGAACTCGCGACCGGCCATCCCTGCAAAGGAGGCCGAAATCAGGATGAGTCATAGGGCGATCCGAGGATGAAAAAGCGACCTACCCGGAGACCACAAGACGGCCTTCAGGAGTAGGTCGTCCAACAAAGACCAGATGGATTTCGATTCCAAAGGAAGAGCCGACAGCAGCGCGGCGGCTGCCTGATCAGCGTCAGAAAGGGCTAACGGTAGGCGAGGCTGGACGGACGCACCCCAGCTTGTCAGAATCTGGGCATCACCCAAAAAGACCACGAAGACATAATCCGAGCTCCAATCCCCCGACCAGCGGGGTAGCCCGATCAGACATTCCCTCCTCGAACGGGCTCGGAGGTGCAGCCATGACCCCGGCCCGACCGTCTGGACCTGGTAAAAATGGAAGAGAAGGGGGAGAGACGGCTCCAGACCGCAGGTGCAGCAAAGCGTTACGAAGCCCGTCAATACCGCGATTGAGCAAGGGGTGAACTGGCAAAGGGGCACCATGAGATACTCCATGACCTGGACAAGGAAAGGATTGAGCGGGAAACGAAGACCCAGGCGAAACATTTCGACGTAGACACCGACTTCATTGCTCCTCGGAAGGCAAATCCGCTCGTCGACGAATGGAACTCGGACATCGTACGGGAAGCAGAGATACCTTTCCCGGATCTCCGTGACCGTCGAAGGAACGGTCCTCGACGGCGTACGGAGGATGGCAGGGGGCACGTTAAGACGCACTGCAGCTGACGCCACGTCATCACAGGCGAAGTCTGGGAATAGCTTCCCCTTCCCATTATCCTGGAAGGGACGACTCCCGGAAGAGGAACCTGATCCCACTAGCCGGGACCTGCCCCGCCTGGACTCTGGAGAATCCCTCGCCCCTCGGCCAGAACCGCCTATCCTAAGAGTAGCCATAATACGAGAGCGAGAAAGGAAATTACCTTTTAGCTAGTTCGGAGGAGGCAAGGAAGCAAAGGCGACGGGAAACTCCGAGTTGGGGAAAGCCTAGAACAATGGGAAGAGCAAGGAAGAAGTGAAGATCAACACAGCCGGGGATCTTATATACCAGGGACGAATTCGAAGCGCCTGACAAGAACACGTGGCAAGGCTCGAAGAACCGGCGGCGTTCCGAAATTGGCGCCAGGGGAAGTCCAATCGATCCGCCTCATCATGACCTACATTTATGACCACGCCTCGATTGAAGCGCCACTCAGAATCCCAGGAGGCACAGCGGTCGATCCGAGCTGGCCAAGGCTGATCGACCCCACCAAAGGCGGCTCACGAACCCCTCAGCTTCTCAACTGAAGACAACCCTACGAATGGTGGGGATAGGCTTGCAGCCACACATGGCAGCATCAGAAGAACGACGGCGCTTCGGAGCCCGCGCTTTAAAAATATCGAGCGGGCCAACTCATGATGACGACTAATAAATGAGTCGGCATCGACTGGCGAGCTTGTCAAAATCGGCAGAAGTCACATCGGCCGAGCCGAACCGGCCGAGGCCGATCAACCCGACCGATGGGGGCAATTGTTACGCCTATTTGACCGAGACCCAAAAGACACGAGCCCAGGAGCCCGACTACTGGTCGAGAGCCCATCTGCATCCTCAAGCCCATTCTACAAAGGCCCTATAAGGGATCTTCTCGAATGTCGATCCGACCCGGCCCCGATAACCCGCTGGTCACTCGCCCACTCCTGCGGAAACCGCTCCCCCGGACGCGCAACCACTAAATGGTGGTAATGGGGAGGTGCTGTCATGGCGAAGAGAGCAGCGGTGAGGGGGCGGATTGATGGGGCACGATCGAGGGCGGGCGTGGGACGTGGGCCAGAGGCAATCACGCGGGGAGCTCTACAAAAGGGCTAGGGAGACGACGAAGAACGGGACCGCATCTCAGGTATCTAAAACCTAAGGTACTCCATCAACGACCTAGATCCCCCATCCTATCTCCTTCCTCCCCCGCTCGCGCCGTGAGACGCCGTTCCGATCTCCTCACGAGTCGAACCGTCTCCGCCGGGCCTCCTCTTTCAGATCTCTATCTGACTTAGGCATCGGAGGGGATTTGTCCGGAACCTAGGTCCGGCCCCCTGACGAGCGTTCTCGTCTACGCAGGTGGGCGTCTGATCAACGGGCCGAGGCTCCCCCTCGCCCCTCTACAACCTCACAGTCAATTGGACGAGTGAGGCTTATCCTCACCGTCCGCCCTCCGAGGCCGAGCACATCCTACCGAGGCCGAGCGTCTCAACTGGGTCCGAGGCTTCCCCTCGCCCTTCGCCAACCGCGTCTCTAGCTAGACGACCGAGGCTACCCCTCGCCTTCCTTCCTCCGAGGCCGTGCTCGTCCGATCGAGGCCGAGCGTCTCAACCTGGGCCGAGGCTTCCCCTCGTCCCATCTGCACCGATTCGAAGCCCCCGAGGGACCCAAGCGGGCCCCTTGACCACGTTGACCGGGTAATCCACGGTCAACGCTCTGTAGTGAGAAAACACTCTGAAACACATGGGGACATTTTTGCTGATTTTGTACCATGTATTCGCTTCTTTCACAACGCAAGTCTGCCAAGTCCCTGCGAAATGTTTTTTGCATCAGCCAAAAATTACTCATTGAATAGCACGGGAAACGTAAGAAACCGCTTAGAAACGGAGACGGTGGAAACTAAATCAATGAATTGCTGAGGAATATCAAAAGAAAGGATGCAATAGGCTAGCAATACTTCTATGCACATGCAATGAAAACAATTACATATATTTAAAATACCAGAAGATGGAGGAGATGGTATGACCCAATCACCAACTGAGAGGCCTTTCACTGCAGAACCATTGGGCATATCCTTAATAAAGGCATAAGTCATCAGTACATAAATCATCAGATAAGTTCGAAAACGAATTTTGCACGTTGGTTGCTTAGGATACTTTTGTCGAGTAAACAAATTGAGGCTACCTCGGTAGTAATGCCATTATTATTTATTGTGGATTATCAACGAACCATCATTTTCCAGCTAAATAACTATTGATGTTCTTAAAACTTTATGCATATGATTTTTATAAGTGAAGTTAGCTAGGCAAATGGAGTACTAATTAAATAACATAATTCAAAAAAAATGTGATACTCCATTAAATGAATACTTAGATGGACTTAATGTCCATAAGATGTAAGATCCTGAACTTTGTCCCCTCCCTAAATAAAAAATGAAACAGTAGTTAAACTACTTTTATCGAGTCATGCCAATAATATATTAGAGCAGCATATCACTTGTTGGTTACTTCATCATGAAATGTGTGATTCCATGTATGGCCAAACATAAGAAAATAAAATATGCAAGAATGTTAAATGTCTATTTAAGTAGCAAATATCCTGCCGTAAATTGTATACACTATGGTTCATTGAGGTATAATCATTAATTGCATGCCAGTTCCAGTTGGTAATTGGAGTCCAGTTTGGGTAGCCCAAGATTCAGTAATTTGATGTAATTGGTGTTTGGTTGAATGCGTAAAAATTGTGATATAAGGCCCTAAAACCCTCCATTTTGAACCTTTACTGGAAGTTACTACATGTAGCATGTTGTTAAGGAGTGGCAATTTAAGCTCTGCAAAAGTATCATTAGGAGTGGCAATTGAAGATGTGTGTCCACTTTAGGAATTTAGGAAACCAAAACATATTCCAATATGCAAAGTTCTATAGTTGAAGGAAAATGCTTAAAGCCATCTGGAGTTATTACTATCAGGTTTCCAAAGAGAATGAAGATGCATCAATTTGATGCTTATGCATGACATAACCATAATTCTTGAAAGACAGAATCGAGAAGATAAAACATATCCATAAGTTTTCTAACTCGATATAAAATCAATGTGGAGATAAACATGACTCCAAAAAAATTCACTTGATGCCAAGTAAGAATCGTGAAGCCGAAACCAGTGACCTGCTGCCGAGGAAGGAGGTCGGTCTGCAGATCTGCAAGAGAAGTGAGTGAGAGAATAAGAACATGAAAGACAGAAAAAAATGATGCAACAAAGAAGAAGGAATCACCTAGGACCCGGTAATCAGGGCAAATCAGCATCGCCTCAGTATACTCAAAGCTAATGAATCAAAAAAATATAAAGAGAGAAATCGGTCATGATTTGAACCAAAACATTGTGCATCATTTGAAGAGCAGGTTGTAAGTTGCTTGTTTCAAGAGCTCGTTTTGGGTAGCAGATGATGCAAGGTCGTAGTTGAAAAGCATCTTATATAATGAACGTTTGATGATTGGGTTTTAGTTTTTATTACCTTTAACATTATCATTTATGTACAGTTATAATTGTTTTCTTAGTGTTTATTATCTGCTATATGAATTTTTTTATTAATACGACTTCCATTGTTGCTGAAAATGAATAATAATGATAATCAAAGGAAATTACCTGAAATCAAGGTCTTTGTTGAGGAGAGGAGGCTGAATGTGCGAAAGCCAAACACAACTGGAAAAAAAGCAATTTAATTTTATAGTTTTCATTATAAAGTTTGCAACAAAATTTTCCAATGTAAAAAAATCAAGCTTTGAGGCTTCACAATGTCCTGCACTCTTTTTGCGGTCTTCGATTAAAAAACCACAGCTCAACCATCTCCTCTACAACTTAAGAAAAAGAAATCCACAGTTTATACAACTGAATCAAACACCAAAAAATGGTGATGGGGATGACTGGCTTGACTTGAGCTTGAGCTTGTTCTTGAGCTTGAGCTTGTTCTTAGACATTATCCCTCTGTATCACACATCCCAACATTCTAACATCATGTTATTCTTCCAAGCAAGAAAAAGGAAAAAGAGACAGATTAGGGAGTTAGAATTAGGGGCAAAACGTGAAAGTTAAATTTGAGGCATACATCGCTAAATATGAATATTTGAGTTGTCAATTTCTAAATGAAATATACTGATGGTATATATCTTTAAAACCCCTTACAAAAACATTATGTCCAACCATGAGGCTAACCCCCCTTCAATTTAGAGGTTTATCACAGTTAGAAGAAAGAAACTACTAACATTATTTAAAGCAAGCAAGATCTTAGGCTAAATAAAGCCATTTGTCTTCATCTAATATGGCATTTATCATTTCCAGGTGAATTCTGTTAAGACATGATCCTACCAATGCATAAAATCACCCAGGTATACTCATATATGATGCTCTTCTAGAAAATGTTATTGACCAGATTAAGTTATTGATTCTAGTTTCATCCATTACCCCCATATGCATTCAACTTTTGTGCTTGGTTTTTTCCATATATCCCTCCGGTCGATAAAATAAATCAAAATCGTTCAGAAAAGTTCTTCAAATCTCTGCTGTAAGCCAATGTTGATGGGCTCTGGTTGCCTCCCACCATCATCTTTTCTTTTCAAAAAATTCTTAGTCACTTCAATTTCACGATTGTTCCTACCAGTTATAAAAATATCATCAAGCCATCGGTCATTTTGCATGTTAGGTAATGCAAATTAACTAAAAGAAAGAAAATGGTATTAACTTATTCAAACAATACAAAATCAAAATGTTACGACTAATTTGGGCCAGCCCGAATTACAACGGCCCACGGCCCAACCTCAAAGGAGGCGCCCACTAGAGAAGACGGGCCCGCCCAGAAGGGCCCACGGACGGGGCTGAAGGCCCGGCCACTTCATCCTCGGGGGCACCCGACTAGCCCCCATTCGGCCAGATTAACTGCCCCTCGGAATCCGCGATCCCATAATGGCCATTAACGGACCCGTTAATGGGCCACCCCTCCACTACGCACGAGTGGGAGGAGGCGGAGGCGGATCGTGGGGACGTGAGAGGAGGCGGGACGTGGGGCAATCACAAGGGACCCTATAAGGGGAAGGCTAGGACGACGGAGAAAGGGATCAAGACTCAGGTAATCAATAGAGAGGTACTCCATCAACGACATAGGCATTCGCCACTCCATTTCCTCCCTCCCCCAAACTCGCGCCGCCTGGGTTGACGTTCCGGCTTCCTTACAAGCTGGATCTCCCTCACAGAGTATCCCTTCAGACCTTGATCTGACTTAGGCATCGGAGGGGATTTGGCCGGAACCTAGGTCTGGCCTCCCTGACGAGTTTCCTTATCTGTCCAGGAAGAAGATATCCGAGGCGCCGAGGCTACCCCTCAGTGTCGGTCGGATACCCCCATCGCAGTCGTCAGGTGGACGGCTGCTCTAGCACCAACCCACTGGCAAGGCACCGAGGCTACCCCTCGACACAGATCCGACAGAGGCCGAGCGCGACCCAGCCTAGGCCGAGCGCAACCCATCGAGCCGAGGTTTCTCCTCAGCTCCCCGAAGGCAGAGGATCGACGCCACCCAGGGACTCCCCCGTCTGCGCCCGACCCTCCTTCCTCCCATACCGAGGACAAGTGGGCTTGGCGACCCCAAGGGACGCCCAAGTCGGCCCCTTGACCATATTGACCATACAACCGACGGTCAACGAACTGTGGTGAGAAAACACCCGTAAACATCTGGCGCCGTCTGTGGAAACGAACTAACACCCACGTCAAACCACCAAGATGGAACCCATCGGCAACAGCCTGGGGTGCATGCCACCCATCCCGGAGGAGGGCGCATACCACGCCCTCGTCGAGAACCCGAACGGTCGCGCTGCCGGAGAGACCGACGACGCCCGGCTGGCCACGCAGGGGCAACTCCGTGCCTACGCACAGGAGACCAACACCAACATCCAAACTTTAGTCACGATAATTCAACAGCTCGTTAGCAGTACTCCCACCCCCGAGGGTGGGGAGGGACGGGCCTACCGCCAGGAAGAGGATCGCCGACCTCTTCACTCCACCGTGGTTGCCGACCACAGAAAACGAGTGCAGAACATGGAAAGGAGGTTCACCATGCCCGATTTTTCCCCGGCGTGGTCTCCCACTCCCACCTCATTCAGAGAAGGAAATAGGAGGGACTCGGAGCGAATGGACGGCGTCTCGAGGACGGCCTCATCCACACGCCCGGGATCGTACAAACGTAGGCGAGATGGACGTCGGTCAGCGAGCATCCGGTCTTACCAGAGCGGAGGCAGCCGACGAGCAAGGACGCACCACCAAAAGAGCTGGAAGGAGTGCTCGTGCCGATCGAGTCCGGTATCCAAGAGGGCGAAGACCCAAGAGGAGGTCGAGCTTCCATCGCCCCCCCTCCCCCCCCCGTTGCAGCCGAACAGCAAGGAGACAGGTGAAGGGGAGCGACCTGGGTGCATCAGCGGAGAATGATGCCCCTTGACTCGGAGGATAACCGAGGTACGGATACCCTCGAACTTCAAGGTACCGACACTGGAGAAATACGACGGCATCAGCGACCCTGCAGATCATGTGATGGACTACGAGGGGGTCATGGCGTTCCAGGGAGCCGATGACACCCTGCTCTGCAGGGGTTTCTACTCCACCCTACGGGGGGCCGCCCGGACCTGGTACCTCAGTCTGCCCGTTCGGTCGATAGACAGCTTCGAGGAGCTCACCTAATTTTTCTGCAAGCAATTTATGGCTGGGCGACAGGTAAGACCTGATTTGAAACACTTGTTCAATGTGGTACAGGGACCAGCCGAATCTCTGAGACACTTCATGCGTCGATTCAATGTGGAGCGATTGAGCATGGATAGCTACCCCGAACTGGTTGTGAAGGCAGCCCTGAAGAAAGGCCTGCGACATAGGGGCTTGAAGAAATCACTACACAGCGGCCCTCTAAAGGACCTCGCTGAAATTATGGCCCGAGCAGAACGTTTCATGCTGACAGAAGAGGCCCTGGCCGTCGATGAGTGTAAGACCAGGCGCGGGACCAAGCACGATGAGAACAAGCGTCGTGGCACGGAGGAGCATCGACAAGAGAAGAGGGCCAGAGGAATACCACGGAGGGAAGAGCCCCGGCACTCCTCGGTGACCACCGCCCCGGATGTGATCCTAGCGCAAGCCCAGAAGGAGGGACATATGAGCCGACCTTCCCGAAGGATGAAGAAAGGCGGGAAGGATGAAGAGAAGTACTGCAAGTACCACAAAGACAACGGCCACGATACCGACGACTGTTGGCACCTGAAGAAAGACATCGAGAAGCTTGTGAGCCGGGGGCACCTGAAGAACTCCGCCAACGACCCCGCCTCAGGAGAAGGAATGTCCAAACAGCATGACAAGGAAAAATGGTGAACACGGTCCAGACAGTTACGCGTATCATCGAGTGAGGGGATAGAGTAAACAGCCGCCGCTTCGCCGGGGAGGGCTACCCTGCCAGAACCTCCCCCATCTTTTGTCGCCTTTTTTCTTTTTCATTACTCCAAATGTACTGTCTCATGGAAATGAAGGCGTCAGTGCAGATTCAATCACTTGTCTTGAGCAAACGATTCAGGACACGTAGGAGGACTCAATCAAGACAACCACGATTAACCATTAAGTGGGGAGGAAAGCCGTCCCCCAGAGAATAGGCCAGCCGAGCCGACGGCCGGTCATAAGCCGAGGGGTACTTACCCCTGTGGACCGAGCGAAGCACCCGCTCGTAAGGCTAGGGGTAACTCACGACGGCCGGTCATAAGCCGAGGGGTACTTACCCCCGTGGACCGAGCGACCCCCAACTAGCGATTTGCTAGTCTCTAGCAAAAAGAGCGATAAATACGGATGAGTAATAAAATAATAAGGTCTTTCAAATTGCTCATGGCGTGGCTCAATAATACGTATTCCAACATGATCTTGACCATCAATATACACATCCATGAACAAAATCAATCACATGATATTTTCTCTAATTTAGTATGAATAAATAACATGCGAGCATAGTTTTGCACAAGCGAAAGTATAACACGTCGTTTTTCTCTAGTTTTCTTGTTTCCAAGGAATTAGCCTATCAAAATAATCATTCAAGACATGGGTGTTGAAGTTGTTTAGTGTATTCACCATTTCTTTTCTTTTATTCGTTCCGCGTAACGCGCATCAAGCAACATTCACAGAAAAATGTATAACTTGGATCGCTCCATCAAATGAGTGAGGTTCCGGTCAATGGCTCCCAAATCAGACGATAATATGGCATTAGGCCAAAAAGGACCCCTCGGACTGTACTACTCGAGCCAACCAAGTTATTTATTAGTGACATACTTATTCGTTCATTTTCCTTCATTCATTTTTCATTTCATTTCTTTTCTTTCTTTTCTTTTTTCTTTGTAAGCAACTCAACACCTATATTTTCAAACATAAACATTAATGACCATGGCCACATTCCTCTTCAACTTGAAGACTATTCCAATAAATCGTGTATACTTAAGCTTTTTCATCACATTAGCATGCATGAAATAAATTCAAACTATTTCGAGATATTAATCATGGAGATTGAAAATTTTCATGAATAGCATATTAACGGTAATTTCATGAAGGAAAAATAATTAACTCAAGCCATAAACAATTTTCAGAACTCAATCAATGCGTAATCATCCGTATTTGAGGCATATGAAGGAGTTTTAAAAGATGAGATTTGGTGATTTATTCTTCTAAAAAAAATCCTAAGGTCTCACACACACCCCCCAACTAAAGATGGACATTGTCCTCAATGTCGAAAGGTGCACGAGTTTATTCAAGCCAGCAACCTAGAAAGCATATAAAAATCTACACTACTGGAAAGAACACACCGTGATCAAATGGCGGATCCCGAATCTTTAATTGTGGAGGAAGTTGTTCAATTTGCTCCTTGCGCTCCTCGGCGATTATTCTTTCTCCAGAAACTAATTTGGACCCCAGCAACACAACTCCAAGCATCTCTATAAGCTGTTTGCTAATGTCCTTTGAGAGATGAGTTATGTCAGTCCAAATTATTTTAAAATTCTTATCGAAAAAAGTATTCCAAATGTATTCATCAAAATAGGTGAAAGAAATTAAAGCAAGTTGACGACTACTCCCTGAAAGATTTGCACTACTCTCGGTACGATGCTCGGTCAATGGAGAGAGGGGTAAATGATTTTGGGACAAAACTGGAGGAGGGCATGGTTCTGAATCCATGGCGATAATCTCAAAATCCTCGTCCCTAGCTGTCTCCTCCTCTCGTTCATCCAAAATTGCTAGCTCGTCCTCTCTTTTGCACGCACTTTCTGCCATGTGGATATTTTCATTTGTGCCCTCAACGTGACATGGCTTGCTCGATTTTCCTGCGATAGAAGATAAACTCGTATTAGATTCTTTAAATTGTGTTTCAAAAGCATTACCTTCTTCTAAGCAAGTGGCAATCAGATTAAGATTTTCAAAGGATTTCTGAATCTGCCGACTCCGAGCAAGGAAATTCTCTTGGAATTGATGGGATGTGGCCTCTTGTTTCTGAATAATCAGGTAAGCGTCCTCTTTCAAGGATTGAAAAGTTACGTCTACGCTTTGCTCTTCTTGATCAAGGCACAAAGGCTCCGTTGAATCGCTTTCTGAAGTCTCTTCCATGGTTTCTTCATTTTCTTGCAGAGACTCCATGTATTACCACGCCTCTGTCGGCGTCATGACTCCCAAAAATTCCTGCAGCTGTGGTTGTAGTCCATCTAGGAAGGACGCCATAAGCTCTTCATTTTTGTACCCATGCTGCGGATAGCTCGATATTAGGTCTGTGAACCTCCTCCAGGCCTGAAAGAAAGTTTCACAGTCACTTTGATTAAAATTAACAATTTTGAGCTTCTCCATTCTATGTTTGTGTGCATTAGCATACCTTGCATCATATAGATTGTTTGTGCAATAAAAGTTCATATATTCCATTTTTAAAAAATTAAAATAAAATAAAATAAAAAATTTTATGTACAGTAAAGTGGAAAGATCTCACCGAAGGTCCTCTAAATGAAATAAACCGTAGTCACAAACCATTCCTCCCCGGCAACGGCGCCAAAAACTTGGTGGGCTCCGAAAGGTGCTCTCTCTCAAGCGCAAGAGTCCGTACAAGTAGTAAAATCTGGGAGTCCAGATGTCGAATCCACGGGAAGAAATCTGTTGCAACCATAATTCAAATCAAATAGAAATCCTACGAAAAGAAACTAACCACTTCAACAATGATGGCGATGGTGTGAAAGTGCGTGATGGTGATGTGCAAACAAAGAAATTTGTGTATGAAAATATCTATAAAAAGTATGCACATGGTATGGGTTCGTTAGGATCAATGATTCGTATTAATTTGGTTGATGAATATATCACAATGAATTCTCTTTTTGAGAGCAATTCACCGGGAAAATATCCAATATAACTCAATGAATTCTCCTTTTGGGAGCAATTCATCGGAAGATGCCCTTTTGGGGGTTCAAGCAAAATATTCAATAAGATCGTCGTTAAAGTTATAATACGATATGAAACTCTCTTTTGGAGAGATCAAAACTACGGTATGAAACTCCCTTTTGGCGAGATCAAAACTCACCCTTTTGGGGCGATCATCAACTAAATCAATTCTTTTGGAATATGAAAAAGTCGATTTACGAACAAAAATTACAACTTTAACGACGTTTAACGGTTTAGCACAAGGATATTCAACCAAAATAACACAAATCACATCCTCTAACTACTCCATACCAAGCACAATTAAGAATTAGCTACTCATAATGCAATAATAAACTAGTTTCATAGCCAAATACATTGATCTAATAGCAAAATACGATGGAAAACACTAAAATACGAGGTAAAAGTTTAGGAATTCATCACCAAATCTCCAAGATATACACCAAAACTCTCTGGAAATAATAAGAATGGCCTCTGGAATTTTACAGAATTTTACAGAGGGGAAATACGGCTCCTAGAGCCTCCAATACGCCCAAAATACGCCCCAATCTGCTTGTATATGCCCAAAAACCCTAGAATACGATTAAATAATAAGATTGCGGGTTTTAGTCGTGCTAACAGGTCTAAACCCACGCCCAAATCATACCCGAATGCATCTGAGCCGCACATCTCGATCGGAGCAAACCAAGGCCGTCCGATCAAGCGGGATTGGATGTGGGCACGCCACGTGTGCGCCAATCTTCGCGCTCCGCCCGCATCCGCTTCGCTGCATTCATCCTCGCTTTCCAACCGTCGGATCGTGATCCAATGGCTCCCGAAGCACCGCGTCGCCCGCTTGATCGCTCCGCTGCTTCGTCCGAGCGGGGTTGCTCTCAGCCACAGGATCATCATTGAACGGTGTCTAGCGTGCCGCGTCGACCGCTCACATTCGAAATCGATTTCGAAGCGGAGTCCATCTCCACCGTCCATTCGAGCGGCCAATGACTGGATGCTCGCCACGTGGCCCGAATAAATTCCGCCTGCTTCTCATCAGCTCTCGACTGCGTGGCCGTTGGATCGCGATCCAACGGCCCCAAAAATCTCCGCTCCGCTCGCGTTCAGCCCGCATCCGACCGTTCGATCTTCGATGAACGGGCGAGATTCTGCCGCGTCACCTCTGTAAGTTGAGGCCATAGGATGCGACTGAGGAAGGCTGAGATGCGGCCACGTGTACGCCAAGATTCGTGCACATCTCATTTTTGGTATCCTGCATTCAAAAATACACAGTAATTAGCACAGATCTCAGAAAAATAAAAATAAATAGTCGTTGGAATCGTGAGATCGAGACCAAGCTATGAAAAATATAAAAAATGCAGAAATACTTCGTTAATTTCTGTTTTGTGCTCAAATAAGGTGTTTTCTCTAATAAATGATGATATATAAAATACGCGCGTATAAGAGAACAATTTAGTATCATATGAACACAAAATAGAGCTAAATGGGGGGTTAAATATGTAATATTGAACCCGAATCAGCTACCCTGCCAGAACCTCCCCCGTCTTTTGTCGCCTTTTTTCTTTTTCATTACTCCAAATGTACTGTCTCATGGAAATGAAGGCGTCAGTGTAGATTCAATCACTTGTCTTGAGCAGACGATTCAGGACGCGTAGGAGGACTCAATCAAGACAACCACGATTAACCATTAAGTGGGGAGGAAAGCCATCCCACAGAGAATAGGCCAGCCGAGCCGACGGTCGATCATAAGCCGAGGGGTACTTACCCCCGTGGACTGAGCGAAGCACCCGCTCGTAAGGCTAAGGGTAACTCACGACGGCCGGTCATAAGCCGATGGGTACTTACCCCCATGGACCGAGCGAAGCACCTGCTCGTAAGGCTGGGGGCAACTCCCCCAGCCGACGAGCACGATGGCTAGTCATAAGCCGAGGGGTACTTACCCCCGCGGACCGAGCGACACACCCGCTCGTAAGGCTAGGGGCAACTCCCCCAGCCGACGAGCACGACGGTCGGTCATAAGCCGAGGGGTACTTACCCCCGCGGACCGAGTGAAGCACCTGCTCGTAAGGCTGGGGGCAACTCCCCCAGCTGACGAGCACGACAGTCGGTCATAAGCCGAGGGGTACTTACCCCCCGCAGACCGAGCGAAGCACCCGCTCGTAAGGCTGGGGACAACTCCCCCAGCCGACGAGCACGACGGCCAGTCATAAGTCGAGGGGTACTTACCCCCGCGGACCGAGCAAAGAGCCCGCTCGTAAGGCTGGGGGCAACTCCCCCAGCCGACGAGCCCGACGGTCGGTCATAAGCCGAGGGGTACTTACCCCCATGGACCGAGCGAAACGCCTGCTCGTAAGGCTGGGGGCAACTCCCCCAGCCGACGAGCACGACGGCCGGTCATAAGCCGAGAGGTACTCTCCCCCGCGGACCGAGCGAAGCGCCCGCTCATAAGGCTGGGGGAAACCCCCCCAGCCGATGAGCATGACAGCCGGCCGCAAGCCAAGGGATGACCTCCCTCGCGGACCGAGTGACCCACCCGCTCGCCTGGCTGAGGACAATCACCCTGACGGACAAAATCGGCGGGAAGAATGAGATCCCAAGCCAGACGAGCCCAGGACAACACCCCTAGATGAGGGCGAAGTACGATGATCGGGCGGAAAAAAGGGGCGACACCCGTACGATCAAGGAGCAGGGAAGGTTAATTCAAGGGGAGAACCCCCGTAGAAGAGACCAGTGGCACAAGAAAAGCTGACTAGAAGAAATCGTTTTCATTAATGGTATGGGTTACATATCACTCAGCAACATCCTTTCAAGCACTGTTGTTGACAGCAAAATTTGTCACCCAAGAAAAGAAAAGGGGGGACAGGGTACAAGGTCTCTTCAGGGGTCCGGAGCATGAGAGATAGCGTCGTCCGGGGCCTCGCCTTGCTCCGAGCAGTGGGGATCGACGTGTCCTGGAGGAGGGGGGATCGGCTCCCGAGCAAGCTCCGTAAACTTCCGAAATGAATCCCTGACGACCTCCACTATGCGAGGGGCGAGGAGGTCCTCATAAGTCCCGAAGACCTCTCTTAGGACCGATGTGATCCTCGGCCTTATGGCCGTGTCGACACCCTTCTCAGCCTCCTCGGCAAAACGGAGCCTCCGACGTAGCTCGGCGAGTTTGCCCCAGAGATCCTCCCTCTCCCGTCGGAACTTTTCTTCCGCTTCTCGGCTCAAGTCATAGACATCCATAAGATCTCGTTTGAGATCATGTACTTAAGACTCGAGCTCGTCGTCACGACGGTGTTGCTGCCGAGCTTCCATGCGGGCACCTTGAAGGGCTATGTCAGCCTCCCCAGCCCGAGCGTGCTCCCGATTTAGGGAATCCTCGAGGTTTCTCAATCAGGTCGCCCGGCGTTGCGCCTCAATAGCCATCGCGGTGGCCTGCAAACGAAAGAGAGGTGGATTATACCAAGGAAGATCGAAGGGCAAGGTAACTGTCCGAAAATGATAGGAATTCGAACCTGTCGGAGATGACCAACCAGAGAATCCGACAATATGTCCACGGGGGACAACTCCAAGAGGGAACGGTCCCCTGGAAGGACGGAGTCCACCGCCGGCCGATTCGCCAAGGCCATATCAAGGGGCACCGGGTCCCCGGGGGATCAGCAGGTCCCGCTAAGGCGCCCGACAGGACGCAGCCTGCACCCAAGACCGAAGGGGTAGCCAAGGGAGTGACGACGGCGTGAGCGGCAGGGTCGGCCGCAACGGTCAGCATGATTGCCTGGCCGGGATCCGTCGGCGCGATGGAGGGAGCCGGAGAAGCGACACGCCTGCCATTCTTCCGTGACTTCTTCCCGTTGGAGCCAGCGGTAACTGGGAAAGAGCGCTTGTGACTCCCACCCGCGGACGACCGAGGAGCCGATCCAGAACCCTCAACAAGGAGGGGGTCGATCCCAGTGGCTTCTCCTCTGGGGAGACCCGATGCGACCCATGGGGGAGACTTGGCCTCAATCCTCCCCGAAGGAGGGTTGGACCAGCGCAACTCTTCATCTACAGAGCAGCGAGGCGCCCGTCTGGATGAACTGGCACAGGGTGACTTTCAAGGAATCCATGAATTGAATGATAAAAGGGTGGAGGGGGAAGCGGAGCCCCAGATGGAACATCTCGACGTAGACGCTGACCTCGTTACTCTGCAGGAAGCAGATCCGCTCGTCTCCAAATGGAATCCGGACATCATAGGGAGGACATAAGTACCTCTCTCGTACTTCCCTAGTGACTAAGAAAGGGGCCATAGATGATGAACAGAGGATCGATGGAGGGATGCCTAATCGCTCGGAAGATGAGGCCACATCGTCCCTAACAGGATCCGGAAAAAGTTGTCCTTTCCCTTTATCCGGGACCCCCGGGGGCAGCGAAGGAGCTTTGAGCCCCAAGGGATGGGCACGATCGGGACCAGGCATCGGTCCGCCAGGACGTGTATCACCTATTCTAAGAATGGCCATAGCCCGAGTTAAAGAGTGGGAGAATTACCTTAATAAGAGCTGAGAAGAAAACAGATGTCGGGAAGAAGAAGCTGGCAGAACGGAGATCAAGAAGGAATGAGCACGAAGGAGTTGAAGCTCGAGGGATTGGAATGTATATATAGAGGACGATGGTTGGATCTGAACCGCCAAGGGAGAGCGCATGAAGACATCAAGACGATGACGATGCTTCGAAAACCGCACCAACGGAAGTTCAAATGAAGCGGTAATAATGACATTCATTTAATGGCAGAGCCTCGACTGACGCACCCATCAGATCATGAAGGAGTCACATCACCCGAGCCGCATCGACGGAAGCCAAACGGCCCGGGCGATGGGGGCAATTGTTACGACTAATTTGGGCCAGCCTGAATTACAACGTCCCAAGGCCCAACCTCAAAGGAGGCGACCACTAGAGAAGACGGGCCCGCCCGGAAGGGCCCACGGACGGGGCTGAAGGCCCAGCCACTTCACCCTTGGGGGCACCCGACTAGCCCCCATTCGGCCAGATTAACTGCCCCTCGGAATCCGCGATCCCATAATGGCCATTAACGGACCTGTTAATGGGCCACCCCTCCACTACGCATGAGTGGGAGGAGGCGGACGCGGATCGTGGGGACGTGAGAGGAGGCGGGACGTGGGGCAATCACGAGGGACCCTATAAGGGGAAGGCCAGGATGACGGAGAAAGGGATCGAGACTTAGGTAATCAACAGAGAGGTACTCCATCAACGACCTAGGCATTCGCCACTCCATTTCCTCCCTCCCCTAAACTCGCGCCACCTGGGTTGACGTTCCAACTTCCTTACAAGCCGGATCTCCCTCGCCGAGTATCCCTTCAGACCTTGATCTGACTTAGGCATCGGAGGGGATTTGGTCGGAACCTAGGTCCGGCCTCCCTGATGAGTTTCCTCATCTGTCCAGGAAGAAGATATCTGAGGCACCGAGGATACCCCTCAGCGTCAGTCGGCTACCCCCATCGTAGTCGTCAGGTGGACGGCTGCTCTAGCACCAACCCACTGGCAAGGCGCCGAGGCTACCCCTCGACACGAATTCGACCGAGGCCGAGCGCGACCCACCGAGCCGAGGCTTCTCCTCAGCTCCCCGAAGGCAGAGGATCGACGCCACCCAGGGACTCCCCCGTCTGTGCCCGACCCTCCTTCCTCTCACGCCGAGGACAAGCGGGCTCAGCGACCCAAAGGGACCCCCAAGTGGCCCCTTGACCACGTTGACCACACAGCCGACGGTCAACGAACTGTGGTGAGAAAACACCCGTAAACACAAAACAAAAGGAAAAACTAATTCAGAAAGAACAGAGCAGCAAAAGCTTACCCTGATTTAATCTTTAAGTGAAGTATCATCATCCACAGTTAATTGATGGAGCAATGTAATGACTCTATATGAAGGACCCACGGTCTTTAGAGCTTGGTTTACAGATGGAATGCAACAGACAAACAAAAAACAACATAGTTTTAAACATCAAGTAAACATTTCTCACCTGAAAACAGATAATATCAGACAACAACAACAATGGAAATACTTGTAACTGTTCACCCAGTACACATGTAACTTCCTTTATAGGGTTAACTTTGAACACGTCAATCAGTGTGGAGATGATACTATAGCATTGATCTTGCAACGACTGGTTATCAATGATCTTACCCAAAATATTGAAAATGTAACTGCAATAGACCCAGTCACAGCTCTTATTAAGCATTTTGTGACATATCACAATGCAAAAATTAATAAGCAGATGCATGCTCAAAAAATCAGTTAGGTTGAACTCTTAAAATATTCCAGCTCATCAGATTAAGCCTAACGATTAATGACATAGGCCATGCTGACCACAAGTATTGCGGCCAATACCATGCCCGAAGGAAAAAAAAGCAATAATATTCACTCAAATTCATAATACTAAATGATAATATGCCTAGCGCAAATATACATTTACACACGAAAAATTAATGACCAAAAACACTCAGCATGACCATAATTCAACACTAAGCTTGTCGAAGATAAAAGTCTTTTACATCAGGGAAACTTAAGGCTAAGAAACTTGTAATGATAAAGGACAAAAGTATATTTTGTTCCCTTTTTGGATACAATTTATACAAATGCTAAAAGAAGCATAAATGGAAAATTAAAGAATTGGCTAAAACTTGTCTGATAAAGTACAACATTTGAGGGTTATCATTGGTGAGCATCACTGTAAACAGACACACTACGCATAAACATATTAGTTGCCCAAGTATGACACAAATAAAGAAGCATTTCTATGGGAAAGAAATAAAGTTATAATAATCAACATGAAGCAGTATTAAAAAAATATGAAATCAGATAATTGAATAAACCACCCAACTTTTGTTTCATCACAATCATTTGATTTCAACAATTCTACGTATTGGACATACTTATTGAAGAAACCTACTTACCTAGCTCACTACCATATTATTGTATAGCTTTTACCCATACATCATACATCCACATTAAGCATAGTCAAAACTTCATGCTCCATTGGAAAAACTCAAAAAAGATCTGTACCATTCGTTCAACTGCAAACACTCACAACCATGATCTATTTATTTCAGCACATCCATCACACTTCAATATATCGGATCATGAAGCCATCAGTCGAATGAAGTCAAAAATTTAGCTGTGACATCAACAAATCTTAAATCTTTGTGTTACCTGCAACAACTCAAAAATCTTTGTACACAGAAATCCAATGAAATCCAACTCGACAACAAATTGGGATTACCTGCGACAACAAAGAAATCCAATGAATGCAGATCAAATGAAATCCAAAGAAATCCACATATGGGGTTACCTACAGAAATCGGGATCCAAAGAAATCGAAAGAAATCCAAAGAAATTTTGGGTGCACCCTTTTCCGTCAAGACCCCTACAGTGGCCCAACAAACAGAGAAAGTATCGCCAATTATCAAATCATGGTCAGACCCAACAATAAGATCAAACCCAAGTCATAATTTTGCAAAACCAACAGAACAAAACATCAAAATTCATGTGGGCATATTATCTAACAGAAGGTGTTTAACTTACTTTATGACTGGTAAACATATAAACATTAAATGTGTTAAGGATCAATAGATTAGGATCAGTTTAAATGTTTTTCAGATTTAAAATTGTTGTGACAAATAGAAATTTGTAGCACAAAATATAGCACAACGTTTGTGTAAGATTTCCAGTAACTATTCTTCTTCATCAACGAACAAAACCAACCATTCACAAAATACACAGACACTATTTCTCAAAAACACTGCAAGAAACTTCGACAAATTTCTCAATACTCATGCCACAGTAGAAGCCAAGATCACTCATTTATACTATACTAAAGAATCGATTGTCTCCAGCCATGTAGGTGGTCCTAATTAGCTAAAGCAAGTGATTGTCGCATTCGCTGCACAAACATTGTAGTTAACTGATATTTTTACCATAGGAGAGAACTGTAAGCATATGAAACAAAATAACAAAGGAAAGTGTCTAATCTGACTTTTCCTCTTTATTGGCAAAGAAAAAAATAATTCATTAATGGATGTTATGATTGTAGTGTAAATTTATCGCATCTTAATTTTTCCCCCTTTGAAATAGGAAACTATCATTAAAATGCTTTACTTGAATATAGAATAAAGGTGAAACCAACACTCACCAAGTAGTTAATATGGTAGTAAGCTCACATAACTCGGGCATGACTTTTTTGAATTAGATGTGTCATCTTCGGTACTGTAGAGAAGAATCCAATCTCGAGGCTGAAGAAATATCAATGATTAAGCCAGATTAATGTATCCAACTAATCATTATTTACATCAAATATAGATTCAATCAATGTGTAAATATATGTGGATGCAACTCCATTTACAACTGCAACAAATTGAAAAAAAAATAAATGAGGAACCAAATTCCTTTACAACTCCATTTACAACTTCAAATGCAACTTTGAACTATCAATAAATGCAAAATGAAAATCGTTGTAAGCATGATATAAAAGCTCTCAAATTGGTCTATCAGACTACACCCATATCAATTCATCAAACATGAAGCAAATTACTTGTTTAATTTCGATAATTTCTTAGGAAATAATAAATACTGCACTTTCCAAATTTTTTGCATCAAATGTATAATACAAAAGTATCAGACACCTCAAAACTCCAGTCCAAGAAAAAGGAGATACCAAGTAGCATTACAACTTTATGTATCGAGGGATTTCCATCCAAATTTAACATAATATATACTGCTTTTGATAAGGTCAACTCATTTTGTGAATGAAAAATCTTGTAACTACTTGGTGGTTTATATTCCAAAAGAAAATTTTTATATGCTTAACCATGTGGTGGATTCAAATTCAATATACTCTGGTCTAGAAATAAAAACGATGGCATTTTAGTTATATGTTTCATGTGTAGTCGAAAATTTTATATGTTTCATGTGCAGTAAAAAAATTTATTTTACAAAGAATCTATGGACTATACTTTTTGGGCAAATGGAAGGTTTAAAATCAAGTGACATTATGAATATACCTTTCTAAATCAGGCCACTCTTTGCAACATTTCAAACAATTATGGATGTAAATACAGGCTCTCAAAGTATCTAACTTCAAAGAAATAATTTTACCAGGTACTTCATAATTTGCATGTCTTTCTGAACACGAAGCTCAGGCTCAGCAATACCCAACACCCTTTCTCAGCTTATTTCTTTAGCACATTGCAATTAGATAGATCACTACATGAATTTCTAACATAATTGCAAGGATAAATAAATAAATGAAAGATTATACCTAATTTTTTATACATTGAAATAGTAATATGTAATAATCAAGTTCAGAAAATCTCCTGAAACCAAAACAAAATCAACATTAATGGACTCTAAAAACTCCAATGCCTTGCTCCCAAAACACATTAGATCAATGAAAAAAAATAAAGATGGGTTTCCTCAATTAGACGCGTCAAGAAAAATGCCTTAGCTTAAAAGATGCATCTGTGAATGATTCATTTGTCATGATGCTTCCATTGATTTGTTTATTGTTTATATTTCTAATGTAAACATAATGTTCCGTAAACAAATTAGATCCGTCTCGTATAATAAGAATTCATGCATGATATCATCCATTAGTGGTTGTGTTAATTTAAAAGCAGCAGCAACTCATTTCAACTGTTAAATCCAAAACGCCGAATATCTGTAAGTTAACAAACAAAAACAACTAACAAATAAATAAAATAAACAATTGTAAGAACAATGAAATAAGAGGAGAAGGAATAAACAGTTGTCTGCATAATTCCATATAGCAGCTCGCAAAAATTATACTTAGGGGAAGGGGGGCTGATGCTTATGTTGATGATATTAGTTCAAACTCGGGAATCATATAGCAGCTCCAAGCAAAAATCAAATTCCATCAAGCAAAAATTTTTGTTCGTGATTGAGCAATCGATCGAGTGACAGAAAAGAACAAACAACGTACCTTTTCCGAATCTAGGTCGAGAAGCTTTCGAAGATCCCGATGAAGCACCGGCTGTGAAGAGACGTTGAGGGTTTGAGGTTGCATGCAAGAGGTCCGAGCTTGAGGGTTCAGGGTGTCAGCATGGTCTAGCGGTGAGGCTTTGAGGGTTTGATGGTGCATGCGAGAGGTGTGAGGAGAGGTGCGAGGAGAGGTTTAGGGTTTGATGGTTGCCCTCTGGATATGAGGGGATGAGGGTGATCTGAATGATTTGAGAAAAATATTTAGATTTCCCCCGGAAATTTTGTGTTTCCCCCCGAAATTTTCTGCGGTTTCCAACTCGTGTGACTGGGAAAATGTGAGCTGCGTGGATCTCAAAGGTTGTATGGTAGATGTTTGTACATGACTGGACTTATGACTGGGACAAAAATATGACTGGACTTATGACTGGGACAAAATTCAAAAAAGTTCCTCTTTTATAGAATAGATATATTTGTATGTGTATATACATATACATATACATATATATACATACAGAGATATACATACATACATATATATATATACATACCGCCATATCATATATATCCATATTCGTATATATATGTATATGTGTATATATATGGCGCCATATATATATATATATATATATATATATATATATATATATATATATATATATATATATATATATATGATAAGGCGCGATATATATAATATGGCGATATATATATATTTACATATACTTGCAGTAGGTATTATCCTTCTCCCAAAATTTTATCGGGTTTTCACCTATTATTTCTTATTTTTCTAACTTGCTCATTAACAGGTCTAGGTCTTCTTGGGTAGTTTGTGAAATTAAATTATATATTTTTGTTATATTGACTAGGTTGATTGGATATTCCTCTATGCCGTCATTAACAATTCTTATATTTTCATAATAGTCTTATACCCCCAAAACTTTCACCCAAGCCACCCAAGGCAGACACCCAAAATCCATTACCCTTAGAATCCATACCATCAGAACCACAGAAAAAATGTAAATCAGATACTTCTTCAAAAACATGTCAATGCCCAATAAAAGGCTCATGTAAAAATAAAAGTCTAATAAGCAAGTTAGATGATATCCTAGTATTTTCAAAAAATAAAAAATAACATAGAGGACATCTGCAGATAGTTTTATCGGAATTCCTTAGACATGCACTAGTAGTTAGTAATACACTGGGTCAAGTAAACTGAAAATCTTCTAAATCCCTATTCGTTGCTTCTATAGGGTCGGTTTTTATTCTATATTCATGATTTTTAATTTCTAACTTGCAAAAGGTCTTATCCTTCTCCCAAAATTTTATCGGGTTTTCACCTATTATTTCTTCTTTTTCTAACTTGCTTATTAACCGGTCTAGGTCTTCTTGGGTAGTTTGGGAAATTAAATTATATACATTTGTTATGTTGACTAGGTTGATTGGATATTCCTCTATGCCGTCATTAACAATTCTTATATTTTCATAATAGTCTTATACCCCCAAAACTTTCACCCAAGCCACCCAAGGCAGATACCCAAAATCCATTACCCTTAGAATCCATACCATCAGAACCACAGGAAAAACGTAAAACAGATACTTCTTCAAAAACATTATGTATGTATATGTATGTATGTATGCATGCTTACATACATACATACATACATACATATAGTAAGTAAGTAAGTAAGTAAGTAAGTATGCATACATACTTATACACACACACACACACACACACACACACACACATATTATTATTGTAGATACATGTTGGGGAATTGGCGGTCCCTTAGGGCACAAAAACTCTAGTCCCGTCCTAAGTCGGACGGAACATAGACAGAAAAACAATAGCAGCGGAAGAAAAACTAGTTAATCTAAATTAACAAGCAGTTAAAACATTTTTAACTTAGCCCTAAGGTCCAAGACCCTATGCCAAGATCTATGCCGACTTGGGATGGATCTGACCATCCCAAGAAGGATCCAGCCTACTGCGATTAAACTAAACTAATGCTAATAAAATACTTTAACCACATACCCGGAATCTCAGCCCTGGAGCAGGCGAGATGTTCCGCGCCGTCTTCCGAGCTGCTCCCGTCCCACACCGAGCCGCTCCTTGAACCGCTCCCCGAACCGCTCCTCGAACCGCTCCTCGAACCGCATCCCGAGGCGATCAATCCCCGTGCCGCCGAGCCAACCACGCGCCGAAGAAAGTTTCACGCGAGTGAAACCCCCGCCTAGATTTCGGATCCAGAATCCGAAATCCTTTGTGGCTTTGCTAGAGCCCGCAGGAGTAAGGCAGAAATTTAGGGAGAAGTGAAATATTAATTTAAGCTTAGATCCGAGCGTACTCCAACATTTACGAGAGCCGCTCAGATCTAGAGCTTGGGACGAGTTTTGAGGAAGGGGGGAGACCCCTATTTATATAGGCGGTGGACTCTCCCCTTTTCTCAAAATCCGATGTGGGACTAAACAATGAGTTAATTAAAATCAAGTTAGTTTGCACTTCACAAAGTGCAAACTTCCGTGAATTTTAACTCACTCACCGTTGAGCTTCAAGATCGATACAACCTATCAATACGACAAGCGTTCAATGGTGAACGCATAGGAAAAAACCGTTCGTCAATCGGAGTTCGTTTGACCCTCCAATTGAGTGTTCAAACATCAGCCCAAACACACCCAAAACACAAAACTGCAGCCGTCACAAAATACACGCTACCCTAGGCAGTGTGTGGCCCCGCAAGCATCAGCATGCATGCAGCGCACGTGCCTCGAGGCGCGTGCGCTGCACGCGCCTCAGCGCGCGCACAGTGCACGCGCCCTGCGTGCATTGAAGGGCGGGGCGGGGCCCCGCCCGCATGATTGCAGGCGGGCCCCGCCCGTGATGACTGCGGGCGCAAATGCGCCCGCTTTTACTGTTGACCGGCCCATTGGGCCGGGATTTAAAACCCCTTTGGATTTAATCTGCCTCT
This sequence comes from Scilla litardierei, assembly GCA_030789695.1. Lineage (NCBI taxonomy): Eukaryota > Viridiplantae > Streptophyta > Magnoliopsida > Asparagales > Asparagaceae > Scilla > Scilla litardierei. The sequence continues at coordinate 259,807,841 of CM061142.1, read as the reverse complement.
TAGGCTGATGTCAACATGGGCTTTTATTATTTTGGCCATAACTTTTGCGTTTGGCATCCGATTTGGACGCCGTTCGAACCTGGGTCTAGACCAGGACATTCCCGTCTTACCCATGAACTTTTCCTTGCGTTTATATTATTAAATATTGTATTAAACAATTTAATACATATTTAATCGCTTTTGCATCAAATGCAAAATAGTCTCTATCTAAGCTTAAATTACCATATTGCATCAAATGCAATTATCTCTTCTTTTGCATCAAAAATGCAATTATTCTCCCTAACTAATTTCTACCTATTACAAGACGAAGGTCGCACTCTTTGTGTGACTCTACGGCCTGACCCTACTACAGGTTGGGCTCGAAGCCCTATACGACAAAGACCACGAGCAGTGGCTGCCGTCCATGTTTCAGCATCATCATAATGTGGTTAGCTCATCAACATGAGAATTGTCGGGACCACCCTGACCGTGTCTATGATGATTTCTGTAGTTATAGTCTCTTCGTCTAAATTATGTCGTGTAGATCAAGTCTGGGGTACGGTTAAACTGTCAACCCCAATAACTTGACTCCGGTTAGTTTCGATCAATCTTTAGTCAATAAATGTTGGACTTTTTCCAACATACTCTGCGCAGAGTTTTTACTAAAGACCGAACTAACTCTACGACACTAACTCCCATTGACCGGGAGAGACGAATCCTCTCTTGGTCATTACTCGCCTCGTACGTTTCAAGTGACACCCAATCAAAAGACCTTTCGACAGGCCTTGCCTCGAAGCTAGGCCAGTTGATCTAAGTGGCACCGTTCACGCACAGGTCCGTCAAAATGACCTCAAGTCAAAAGACCAAATATCCTATCATCACTTAGAGTTATCACTGACAGATTGGTCAATATAACCATATGATAACTCTAGTGGATCGTTCAGTGAACTCATTCTAATGAGCACCTGCGTCTCGTCTTCGACTTCGCCAAGTCAAGCGATCATGAGATCATCGCCACCGCTAAACGGTGAAGACTAAGACACAATGGTCTGTCCGATGTTTCGATATCCTTGTCTCGAAACATCTACGACCACGAACCATTTCAGACTTATGCTACAGACGGTCAAACGTTTCTCCATGATCGAGATACTCATCTCGATACCCGTTTGACCTTGCATAAAGTCTCAGGACTTTACCTAAGTTGATATCTAATGTTAACTACATTACAATATAACTTAGATAAATTATTACCAAACAGCTTACTGTTATTTCGAACAAGATGTTTGTGCTATTCACACAGGAATAAATGGCCTCGAGGGCATCATATTCCTACATCTCCCACTTGCACTCAGGCCCATTTATCTTGATATCTTATACCGTTTTTACATATAAGTTTTCCCGACTTAATGTGATAGAGCCTTCGTGAGTGGATCTGCTAAAACCGTCTACTCTATAGACTTAAGGGGTTTCTATGTTCATGTCAGACCAACCATTTGAATCTCATTCAAATAATTCATTTGGTCTGTCGAAATCCATAATATTTTATTTTACTTGGATCTTATCCAGTTTATCGTACCTTAAGATAATCATTTAAATTTGTTAATGGTCATTTTAAATGGCTCATATCTATTCTTGATAAAGTATCAAACCTTTTGATTACTTTGTCAAAATGTATGTTCCATCCCTTTGATGATTCGCATGTAATTTATACGCTCCCACTGACCTTGAAAACTATCTGGCTAATTCATATAAGTCAGTCTGTCTAAATCATATTTAGAAAAACGAACTTATAAGTGAATGCTCCAATTTTCATGGTCAACTTAATCGTTTTACATCGGCTTTGGTCCGAGTAGATCTGTACACATCTGTTGGCGAAACCGGTTTCATTATAATCCGTTTTAAAGAAATTTGGATGAAAACCGTTCCCGTCCAACATTATTGTACTTCACTATTTTCTTTTCTGCATTAATCTTTTAAAGATTTACTTGCAGAAAGTGTGGAAACATTTTCTTTGGGCACGTAAACTAAATTCTCAATTTATTTACGCACACGGACCTGCATCAAGTTTTAAATCGGAGTTACTACTCTGAATTTCATCCCGGAAGTTGACTAAGTCATCATCAGTTATGATGTCTTAACTCGACTTTTCGTCTTACGAAATTCGAGTAAATATACAACTTCCTCATGATTGATTTAATGAATATCTTATTGATAATGTTCTCATAGAACTTTATCAAAACCTAGGCATTACTATCTGGGACTTAACCCAGAGGGAGGACTTAACTCAGAGTCACTTACAATGGATCACACTAAATCTAATTAAGTGTGATTCATACCTTTTAACACACCGATGTGTTAACAGACTTGATCTGAGAGAAAATCACATTTTCTTTTAATTACACAAGATTTTATGTAGCTAAGTATTTGACCATTCGATCTAATCGAATCAGTTTAAATACTTTCGTCATTTCGTTCTTTATTTTATCAGACTTGTGTTTCATCAAGAACACGTGTCTTAATAAAACATACGAATAACTTATTTTGGTTAATCTAGACTCGGGTACATCAGTATGTACTAGACTGAGTTCGACAACTCATTCTCCCACTGTCTCACAGATGGGTTTCGGCCATTGTATCTAAGAGGCTAAGACTCACAAGTGTCCGTAGACTTCATAATACGAGAGGTCAGACCCCTCTTTATGTGACTTGTGAAGCTTAATCTCTTGATACGGCCTAGTCTAATTTTACCATATAAGTTTGCTACTATCTTGTGTATTTATATATTAACATTTAATATATATATAGTTATTTACAAATTACTTAACACAAAACATTACTTCAGGAGCAATGTGACGACATTTGTCAAAATGTGTTAAACGTCTTTTATATAACAACTTATTCCGAAATGTGACATCAAAATATGTTACGTTTTCATTTCCTCCTACTCATGCCTCATGCCTCTACTAATGATAAATTAAACTAACTTTCTCAATTGACTTTCCGAAGTGCCTTCTTCCTTTTAGATATCAACATAAATAAATAGCTATGCAAGCAACTTATGTATCCAAACGCTTGAGCTTTGCAATCTTGAGTGTAGCTCAAGAAGTTGCTTGTCTCAAGATCCGGTTGGGATACATAGTCTTGCATCGTTCATGCACTCGTATTCGACTCAAACGGTTTAATCGAATTCTTGAACTTTGCGGATCAAAATTGTTTGTCCATACAACCTTGAGGGTAGCTCGACAAGTTGTAGGGAGAAACATACTTTGAATGTCCTATATGTTCAAGCTCCCTCATATAGAGACGAGTGACATGTAGCTTTAATTTATTTGTTGGACACAGAACTTAATGAAATCATATTTCTTAAGTCTGTTCTTTAGAAGGTCATTTAATGTCAATGAGAATATAGTTTAATTATATCAATTAGAATTTAACTTGATATTCAATTAATCAACTTTTGACCAATTAACTTATTAAAATATTATATTTTAATTCCTACGATAAACATAGTCTTGCCCTAGTTTTAGCATATGTTCAATATTAAATATAGGTAGATTGGCTTGTATCTATCTATATCCTCCCACTATTTTTACGAACGTTTTAAAGCTTAATAACGAACGATTTAATCGAATTAAAAATTAATGGGTAAGAGTTCCAATCACCTTGAGTCTAAACAACCTTGAGTGTAGCTCAACAAGTTGATTGACTCTGCGATCGGAAGATGACTCTTCATCGATCATATCGGATATGACTCTCTTAATCGGTTTTTACCCCTAGCCATTCGTGATCATGAGTGTGCTCATCCAAATCACAATGTCTAGTCTAGTCGGACCCTTGTTTTCATGTCTAGCCTGACTTGCCCCTCAGCTCGGTGTATGCACGACATGTCGGTTTGGGTCAGGTCTTAGACTACATCTAGGCAGAATACATCCTTGACTAAACTTACGCCGCCGCTCGGTGTATTCACGACAACGTCGGTTTGGGTCAAGTCAAGATGTCATCTTATGTATTTAAGAAGTTGGTTTCTACAAGGTTGCCATGTCACAGCTTGAGTGTATCTCAACAACTGTAACACGGGCCATATAGTTGCTAACCCCTAAAACAAGGAGGGCTACGGCTAATCTTGAAAAAGATCATTAACGTATTTGACTTAGATATAGTCCAGGGTGTCATACAATCATGATTCGCGACATTGCGGTCCAGCAGAACTCAGCCAGGGAATTGACTAAGCCAGGATCACTATCCCTTAAAGGGTGATCTAGAACTCTTAGCCAAGCACATTGACTGGATCATGGTCCATTGAATGAAGCTTGTCATTTTTGTATGTATGCCATAGACTAAACAGCTTTTATTAACAACTAATTAATCCTATCAACTAGTTGAATCCTTAAATTCAAAATTTTAGGATTTGTTTAATAACTTTTATTAAGTCCTTATCAACTATAAGGTTCACGTGCTATCCTAATCGTTATTAGGATTTTAATAAATTTTATTAACAACGCTAAAAGCGAAGTCCTTTAATGAAAATTAATTATAACAATTAGAATTAAAAATTCAATTAAAGGACTACCCTAATCAGGAATTAGGTCTTATATTGTTGTTAATGTTTTATTGAAACATAGCATGTCATTAAAATTCAAGTAATAAATTTTAATCATTTTTAATGGCTAACCTAAAAGGTTGTCTTGTGTTATCAAATAAGGGACAAGATTAACAAGCCATTAAAATAAAGCTACACTAATTTTATCAACATAAAATGAAAGTGTATATCTATTTAACAATTAAATAAACTAAGTTTATCGCATAAACTATTTTTAGACTTTTAAAATCAGTTTTAAAAAATATCTTATAAATTTAAAACATTACTTTAAAAATTTTCCATGTTCAAAAATTTATCATATACAATTTTTAAACATCTAAAATATTTTAAACTTATCGCATAAATTTAAAGCCTTAAAATCAATTTTAAAATTTATCACATAAATTTAAAAACACCATTTTAAAATTTCCATGCTTAAAAAATTTATCATATAAAAAATTTTAGGCATCCAAAATAACTTTAAACTTTTAAATATTTAAAATTAGTTTTAAAATTATCACATAAATTTTAAAACGTCATTTTAAAAATTTTCATGTTCAAAAATTTATCACATAGAATTTTGAACTTTAAAAACATTTTTAAAATTATCTAATAACTTTAAAAAATTTAAAAGTATTTAAAAGGCATTAATAAGTTTAATGAAATCGCAGTACCTAGATCGACTACGCAAACCTAGGCTCTGATACCACTGTTGGGGAATTGGCGGTCCCTTAGGGCACAAAAACTCTAGTCCCGTCCTAAGTCGGACGGAACATAGACAGAAAAACAATAGCAACGGAAGAAAAACTAGTTAATCTAAATTAACAAGCAGTTAAAACATTTTTAACTTAGCCCTAAGGTCCAAGACCCTATGCCAGATCTATGCCGACTTGGGATGGATCTGACCATCCCAAGAAGGATCTAGCCTACTGCGATTAAACTAAACTAATGCTAATAAAATACTTTAACCACATACCTGGAATCTCAGCCCTAGAGCAGGCGAGATGTTCCGCGCCGTCTTCCGAGCTGCTCCCGTCCCACGCCGAGCCGCTCCTTGAACCGCTCCCCGAACCGCTCCTCGAACCGCATCCCGAGGCGATCAATCCCCGTGCCGCCGAGCCAACCACGCGCCGAAGAAAGTTTCACGCGAGTGAAACCCCTACCTAGATTTCGGATCCAGAATCCGAACTCCTTTGTGGCTTTGCTAGAGCCCGCAGGAGTAAGGCAGAAATTTAGGGAGAAGTGAAATATTAATTTAAGCTTAGATCCGAGCGTGCTCCAACATTTACGAGAGCCGCTCAGATCTAGAGCTTGGGACGAGTTTTGAGGAAAGGGGGAAACCCCTATTTATATAGGCGGCGGACTCTCCCCTTTTCTCAAAATCCGATGTGGGACTAAACAATGAGTTAATTAAAATCAAGTTAGTTTGCACTTCACAAAGTGCAAACTTCCGTGAATTTTAACTCACTCACCGTTGAGCTTCAAGATCGATACAACCTATCAATACGACAAGCGTTCAACGGTGAACGCATAGGAAAAAACCGTTCGTCAATCGGAGTTCGTTTGACCCTCCAATTGAGTGTTCAAACATCAGCCCAAACACACCCAAAACACAAAACTGCAGCCGTCACAAAATACACGCTGCCCTACGCAGCGTGTGGCCCCGCAAGCATCAGCCCGCGTGCAGCGCACGTGCCTCAGCGCGCGCACTGTGCACGCGCCCAGCGTGCATTGAAGGGCGGGGCGGGGCCCCGCCCGCATGATTACAGGTGGGCCCCGCCCGTGATGACTGCGGGCGCAAATGCGCCCGCTTTTACTGCTGCCCGGCCCATTGGGCCGGGATTTAAAACCCCTTTGGATTTAATCTGCCTCTTAGGCTGATGTCAACATGGGCTTTTATTATTTTGGCCATAAATTTTGCGTTTGGCATCCGATTTGGACGCTGTTCGAACCTGGGTCTAGACCGGGACATTCCCGTCTTACCCGTGAACTTTTCCTTACGTTTATATTATTAAATATTGTATTAAACAATTTAATACACATTTAATCGCTTTTGCATCAAATGCAAAATAGTCCCTATCTAAGCTTAAATTACCCTATTGCATCAAATGCAATTATCTCTTCTTTTGCATCAAAAATGCAATTATTCTCCCTAACTAATTTCTACCTATTACTAGACGAAGGTCGCACTCTTTGTGTGACCCTACGGCCTGACCCTACTACAGGTTGGGCTCGAAGCCCTATACGACAAAGACCACGAGCAGTGGCTGCCGTCCCTGTTTCAGCATCATCATAATGTGGTTAGCTCATCAACATGAGAATTGTCGGGACCACCCTGACCGTGTCTGTGATGATTTCTGTAGTTATAGTCTCTTCGTCTAAACTATGTCGTGTTGATCAAGTCTGGGATACGGTTAAACTGTCAACCCCAATAACTTGACTCCGGTTAGTTTCGATCAATCTTTAGTCAATAAATGTTGCACTCTTTCCAACATACTCTGCGCAGAGTTTTTACTAAAGACCGAACTAACTCTACGACACTAACTCCCATTGACCGGGAGAGATGAATCCTCTCTTGGTCATTACTCGCCTCGTACGTTTCAAGTGACACCCAATCAAAAGACCTTTCGACAGGCCTTGCCTCGAAGCTAGGCCAGTTGATCTAAGTGGCACCGTTCACGCACAGGTCCGTCAAAATGACCTCAAGTCAAAAGACCAACTATCCTATCATCACTTAGAGTTATCACTGACAGATTGGTCAATATAACCATATGATAACTCTAGTGGATCGTTCAGTGAACTCATTCTAATGAGCACCTGCATCTCGTCTTCGACTTCGCCAAGTCAAGCGATCATGAGATCATCGCCACCGCTAAACGGTGAAGACTAAGACACAATGGTCTGTCTGATGTTTCGATATCCTTGTCTCGAAACATCTACGACCACAAACCATTTCAGACTTATGCTACAGACGGTCAAACGTTTCTCCATGATCGAGATACTCATCTCGATACCCGTTTGACCTTGCATAAAGTCTCAGGACTTTACCTAAGTTGATATCTAATGTTAACTACATTACAATATAACTTAGATAAATTATTACCAAACAGCTTACTGTTATTTCGAACAAGATGTTTATGCTATTCACACAGGAATAAATGGCCTCGAGGGCATCATATTCCTACAATACATACATACATACATACATACATACATACATACATACATATACATAAATGTTGCGGGGTGGAACTCGCGTACAATGAATTTTTATTATGGGGAACCAAGGGCACGGTGGTTATGCTAATGACAGGATTAGGGTAGGCTATTTAACAGGTAATTTGGGGGGTGATGAGGCTAAACTTGCTGCGGAGGCTAACCACGGTGTCGAATCCAGTAGGATATGATGGAGGGCCTGTACTGCTTAGGGCGAGGGCGAGCACGACCGGGGATGACGAGCTAACCTGCACAAGGAGCAACTCGTCAGAAAGGCCGGGTTGGGGTCCAACCCTTAGCCTCTCCGATGCCTAAGTCAGTAATAGGAATTAAAGTGGGGGCTAGGCACGCAGGTCGGACTGAGGGTGAGCCGACCATACGTGACGAGATATAAGTGGAAGAACAAAGATATGGACGACCTTTGCTCTTGTGTGTGAGTGATAAGATTCAGAGTAAATTTGCCAACCTCTTCACCGTTGGAGGCGAAGGGGAATTTATACCTGACGAGAGGCGGTTAGGTGAGGCTGACCTGGCATGCTGACTCGATATTCTGAGCTGGCCCGGGTGTAAGCAGAAGCTTCAGACGAGGATGTCAGGAATAGGAGTGTCAGCCATGCTTTTGTCAGACGGTGCAACGGCCAGGGGCACTTTTGTCAGAGTGTCAGGGCCGAAATCAGTACATGTCAGGGGCCGCAGCGGCCAGTGGGTACTTTTGCTCCCAATTGCTCCATATTTCCTGAAATCCGACAAAAACAAGAAATAGTGAAAAGTAACGCAATATCATCGAATAATCGTGAAAATCGCAATATGATCAATCGAAATGGCATGCAAACATGCGGAAAAAAGGTGTAAAATATGCGTCGATCAAAATCCCCCAAGCTTACCTCTTACTCGTCCTCGAGAAAGATAAGTAGAGAGATGAACTCAGGAAATGAAAACAAAGGAAATAAAAGGAAAGAAAAAGAATACGAAGTGGAAGGGGTCGCTAGATTATTCTCTCAAATCTCAAGCCATAAGCTACACATCAAGATAACTCAGAAAATACGAATCACATGCTATAAGGATTTCAAATCTTACTTAGACATGATACTTGCAAGCTTTTAAGAACAACAAAAGGGACTCTCTAAATTCATACAATCAATTCATATCCACATCACGCATTTCATAGAATTTAATATACAAATGTTGGCGATGCACTTTTCAATCAAAAGTTATAAATGAAGCATATAAGATACACACCAAGCATGCAATAGAGAATAGAATAAGAGTCATGGAATTCACATATTTATTTCAAATCATGAAAAATCTCCCTATCTTATATATTTTGCAAAGTCTAAGCATTATCTAATATTCACATTCATGCACGTCTCCGCTCTAAGGTCATACTCACTCATTTGGTCAAATGAATTCACCCCCCAAGCTTAGCTTGAGGCGTCGCATCCAAAGGAATATAATAATGGAAAATGGGATTTTTGCATTGGTTTTTCCAAGCATTTTTGTGGCTCCATAACGAGATAGAGAAATTTTTTTTTCTTTTGGACTTTGTTTCTCAATTTTCTTCTTGGATTTTTGTAGGAGCAATTTGATTTGTATTTTTTGGTTTTTGGCTCCTTTTTGGCTTTTTGGACTTTTTGGAGCTAACTTTTTCTTTTGTATGGATTTTTGGGAAATAGATGCGATATAAGTAGCTTTAGGAGGTGAACTCAAGTGACATGTAGAGAATAAAAAGATATATGTGGAGAAAGAAATAGTGTAACACTTGGTTCACTCTAAGATGTGCACGAACGGTTCAATAAAATAATACTTCAACTAAAACTCATATGTAAGCATGGATATTCTCAATCATTTCAATAAATAGTGAAGTCAAGCAGTAAAGTTTACAACCATATCAGGCATGCAACAGAAGGTGAATAAGACAATAAAACTGATGCTTCAGATATACAATTGATGCGTGAATCGTGGTGCACTTCCAACAAAAGCATACTAAACACTAATCAATACATTCAGCTTCAATTAATATCATGCATTCATATAGAGGAGTCATCAAGAGAAATAAATTAGCATGCATGTGTGAATAGCAAGACTATGGAATACTCTAAGTAGAATGGCAAGGAATAATAAGCATCGTGATGGCTACTAAAGCAATAAGATATATCATCATACGAAATTCATCTAGCGGAAGAAGAGAAAAGGAAAATAAAGAAATAAAAATAAAAGAGAGGAAAGAAAAGAAAAACAAGCACACAATATGATGCATGAACATACATAAAAGAAAAATAGGATGGAAAAAATCAAAAAGATGATGCAAATTATTTGAAAATTTCTAAAAACTCTAAAAATAAAGCAAATGTGCACCTAAATAGCATGGAAATGCACTCCCCCAAGCTTAAACTTCACATTGTCCTCAATGTGATCATAAAATGAAAAATATGAGGAACAACGATAAATATGAGGGAGATGAATGAAAAATAATGAAATGAATGACATGAAATCCTAATGCAACTACATGCACATGCAATGATGCATGAGAGCGCCTTCCCCCAAGCTTATACCAAGTAATCATATTCAAATGACTCGATCAAAAATGTCACGGCTTCACTAAGCGGGATCAAGTCAATCGAATAAGAAAGTAAGGTTTCACTTGAAAGAAATGCTCGAAGGTGGTGAGCAAAAGGATGTGGCGTATCAAAATATGAAGAGGGCAATTAATATATAAAATAGTTTTGGGGTATAAAAATTTTTGGTGCCGTCATATGAGGTGATATTTATTCAATCAAATCTATACGGTCCTCTCGTTGTCGAGAGGATTCGTGTTTATTTAAAGCATAAAAAATTTCTACACTACTAGATTGATTTCACCTATAGCAAAAGGCGGATCCAGTATCTTTGCCGGTGCAGGCAACTGCTCCAACTGCTCTTTCCGTGGCTCTGCCAGATGCATGTGTCCACGAACTCCAACGAACTCCAGCAATGTATCCTCCAGCATTCACATAAGGACTCCACCTGTACCCTGCAGGGAATAGGATGCATCAGTTCGCCGCAAAAAATTCACCCTGGTAATAAAAGTATTCCAAGGAGGATCATCTATAGAAATATATGAAATAAATAGTGGTGGATGATACTTCCCTGGAAATAATTCAATATCCTCCTGTGCTTTGATAGCTATCTTCGTGGTGTCCTCCCTCAGCTGCTCATGTCACGACCCCCATCCCTGGGATACGTAGGGAGGCAGGGTATGCGACGAGAACTAAAACGTATCTACAGGTCCACTGCGCATTGCTGGGAATAGTACATGTAGTATTCAACAAACAGTAAACCAACAACACAGGACGTCACAAAGTCAAAGGGAAGTAATGAAAACCAAACATTGACAATTTCATATACATCTCAAACACCCCATTGCATCAATTCTAGAGTACAAGCATCTCTCACCCAAAAAGAAAACCCAAAGTACACATAGCTCTCTCCTCACCCCTCACCACCCAACCTAAGCTCCAACTCCCAACAACAGCCCTCCAACCTCAACCTTCAGCTCCACTTGCCATCTCCAGGAACCACACCTGAAAAGTCAACGGGGGCACGTCAACGCGTGACCCAGTAGGAAAGCCAACTCCCTCTAGTATGCTATTATGAAAATGCAACTATTTTACATGCATACATAGCAAGGTGCTAATGAAGTATGGGATGAGCTAAAGGGAACACGTGTATGACATAAAGCATTGAATGCATAACATAACGAAAGTACATCAACAAAAGAGTGCAACAACATAATTAAAATAAACGCAGGTGACAAGAACTACAATAGGCGATGTATATAACAAGGTATACAATATGGAAGGGCTACAAGTAATGAACGTACAAGTAAGAAACAATTGATAATGCTACAAAAGTAATGAAAGTTATCTGAAGTATTTTGGACCCTAAGTAGTGGGTAGAACCTCTTGGGACAGGACCTCACCCCCAGTTGGGGTGGAATAGGCAAACTCCCCGAGACAAGCTCTTACTAAAGGAGCCATGTTTTCCCCTTATTTCCCCTTCACATTTTCTCCAATTCTCCTCATTTCTTCCACTCCCCACCACTCGGGCAAGAACAGGAGGGCCACCAACCACCAGTCCAGCCCCTCATGTTTTCCCCACAACTTAGTGTCCCCCAATCCCCGTGTCACCCTCATTTAAGTGGACTTAGTCATTTTCATGAATTTACGAAATACAAAGAAGAGCATAAGAATCATAAGACACATTGCTTTCATGTAAAAGATAATTCACATTTCCAACATCGTATCAAGGCGTCATGCACATCGTGCCATGCTCACCATACCACCACAGCCCAACCACATCACCACGCATGTAAGAACCATAATCACATGTAATTGGAGAAATCGGTACATCATTTGCAACACTTACCATATTTCCCCCTTTCTCACAACAACCCATACAATTTCACAACCACTTTTATCATGTTCCAAGTTCATTACATAAAGACATTCAACAACAAGGTTTAGAGCCCTATTGCTCGCATATTAAACATGCACATAGAAGCATGAGGTGAACATCACAAATGCCTTCATTTGGTGCAACAACTATGATAAGTAATCACAAATTCTCAATAATTACGACAAGGAGTATCATGGCATAGAACTCGTAATTAACAACTAATGGAGTCTTGGTGGTAAGACACTTATGACCATGGCATGACATTGCATACTAATTACGAAGTTTGATATTTTAGCTAGCATGGATGTCAATTGCATGATATACTACAAGGGATTGAATTCCTACACAAATATGAAGTAACACCATTCTAATTTACATGCTAGCTAATGTATCTTGCTAACTATTGTATGGCATTAGGTTGATTAACACTAATGAATAGAAATTTGTTATCATTTACAAAAGATCCCTACAATCATGGTTAGAAACAAGAAAGGCATAGAAACTAATAGCTAGGGCCAAATCCAACACCTTGCATTTCAGCTTGCTGAGAATTGCAAACAATCACAAACATCAATGGTTATCAGCCATTTCTACTGAGAAATTAACAAAACTTCCTGAATGAAAGTTGTATATATGGAAGTTTTGAGTTCACATATAAAATTTCATGCAAAACTATGAAGTATATGATTTATGGTGAATTATTGTGTGAAGGCTGCCAGTTCTGTTTTTCAGACAGATTACAGGGTCTGTCTTGGTTGCTGATTTTGGGCCTACTATAGTCAGAATTTCAAAAGATAAGAAGTCAGGTAAAGTTGGAGAAAAACTTGATAACTTTCCAACGAGACTAAGAACATACAATTTCAGTGTGTGTGCAGGTAATTAGCTTCATTTTACTGAACTGTGTCCAAGTTGACAGAATTCCAGACAAGTTGTAAACATTGAATTTTTAACCTTACTTCCAATTTGAATTGGAAAAAGTTGTGAACATAAAAGTTGTTCTTAACTACGAAATAAACAACATATAAAATTTTCAGAGAATTCCTAATAGCCAATTAAACCCAGAACTTAGTCAAAGTTTCAGCTTTTCAGGATCAAATTTTCAGCATCAAGAACACAAGTGTTTCAAGGAATTAATCATGTATTAAGCTCAAAATTAAACATGAACCAATTCTACAAATAGCATATTAGGGAAAATTGGTTTCCTACCTCTCTCAAGAAGATGTGAGCTTCACTCCTCCTTCTCCTTCTTCCCCTTTCCTTGATTTCCATTGCTTCCTTCTCCTTCTCTTTCTTTCTTCCATTCTTTCTCTCTTTCTTTCTTCTCTTTTTTTCCTTCTATTTTTTTTGGCTCCCACAAATTTCGGCCATAATGGGAAGAAAAGGGGAGAGAGAGAGAAAAATAAAAAGAAAATGAGGAAGAAAGAAGAAGAAGAATGTAGAGGCTCATTTTAAAAATAATTTAGTATATGATATTTTCCAAAGGCCCATTTATTTACAAGTTTGCCACCCTCCACAAACTTCTAATCCCTCCTATACACACAACCCAAACCTAATTACAAGTATGCCATTCCTACACATTGCATGCTACTACACACCCACTCCTAAAACTTAATTACAATAATGACATCCTTAATAATAAAAATCTCATTTCTCATTCTAGTGTCTCAAGCCAAAGAACAAGGCCCAACAAACAACCTACTAGCTAATAAAATTAGCTATGGCCCCACTAATAATAATAACAACATCAACAATAATAACAACATCCAACAATAAAAATACTAAAACCACTAATAATAGCACTAATAATAACAACCTCAATGCCATAATATTAAGAAAACATATCAATATCACTTCATTACTTGCAAGCATTATATTTAATACAATGGCAATATTTTCTATATACACTACATCAATTACTATACACACATCTCAATATATACCAGTATACGAGTACTACTACTATGCACACATACATCAATAGGCATACCCTAGGTATATAGGCACTAGGGTCATTACAGCTCAGGTAAATCTGGATCATAGGTGTGGATCTCGATAGGCTCGTCAAACTGTGACACGTCCAAGCATACCTCCTGTCCATAATCGTATGTGTGCTACAAAAGGTATGACGTGTCAAAAATATCTGAATCAAAATAAATATCGAATGGAATACATGATTCATAAATGGAGTGGGTAAAAATATCTCCCTGAGTGGGGGCAATAAGCTCTGTGGGATAGTCCTCGTCGTCAGTGGAAGGATGAGGTGGCTGCGGGAGCTCTAATGGAGGAGGATAGTTCTCGGGATCCTCATGAATGGCTGTGTCCTCGTCCCGATGTACGACCTCCTCGGTGATAAGCTCTGGCTCTGCATGTAAGGCCTCCTCAAAAGCATGCTCTGGCTCTGTATGTGAGGCCTCCTTGTCAATACGCTCTGGCTCGACAATGTGCTCCTTTGCCTTCTCATCAACTATCAATGTAGACTCTCTCTGGAATTGTGCTGCTGGCTGCTCAGGTGTGTCAACTTGTGGGGATGTACCATGTGTGGGGGAATGCCCATAAGCAATCCGAAAATATAGTCTATCCCCATCAAGACTGACATGGATGTCCTCCTCAATTGTTCCTGCAGCTGAAACACGGTTCACAACAAAATCTGCAAATCGTAGCTCAAATGCATCACCTGCTGTAATGCTCTCTGAACCGACGAACCTCACTGACTCCAAGAGGCCATCCAATAATCTCTGAAATGCGTCCTCCTCTGGCTGCGCATATGACTAAGTTTCTGCTTCCTCCACGGCCTCTTCGTCCATCCATTTTTTATATGCAATAGTTGTATCGTAGGATGTGGGATCGATGACGGCACATTCTGGCTCTGGTAATATGACCGGTGATGCTTCTTGCCCATAATATGAAGAAGCAGAACTGATATCTTTGGAAATCTCTGCAACCTTAAGCATGAGCACATTCATTTCAAGTTCCCTCTTCACCCATTCCAATTGAAGGTCACCCTTATTAAGCATGGCTTGTATTTCAACTTGATGTGCATGCATCTCATCAAAAAAAATCCTTTGTTTCTCATCAAGCTCGGGCCAGTGCGTTTCCTCAAAAAAGTATTCTCCCATCTGAGCACTCTGATCAAAATAGTATTCTCCCATCTGAGCACTCTGATCAAAATCTGTGGTCCACGTAGTATAATCCATAGCACCTGATCAACAAAGATAAATACCTGGAGAAAAATATCAGTGGCACAAAAGAATATAGAAATGATAATAATGGTGGTGGGGGTGAAAATTTCCTTTTGTGAAAAAAATTCCGTAGTCTAATCAACCTAATTGTGACAAATTGGCACCCAACGGGAAACACCTCCAAAAACTTGATCGATCCAAAATATAATCCTAGAGAGACCTAGCAATGGCGCAAATTACACGGAGATAAATCCCCGGCAACTGCACTAAAAACATGATCGGCCCCGGATATACATCCGGAGAACGATTGTAGTTTTACCGCAAGCGCACGGTCAAGTGGTGAGCGGGTATCGAACACGAGGAGGTGGTGTTGGTTCCAATCTATCCTAGGTTGGCTCGACTACGAATGTTTTATTGGTGGAGATGGGTATTGGTATGATGTAATGACAATGGTAATGGGTGTTGGTGTCGGTGATAGAGATGTTGGTCAAAGATCGATTCAAACACAATATAATAAAAGTGTCTAGAGCTAGGGAATCCCCACTACGGATCGTCATTCATCCTTGTAAATTGTGAATCTCAATATTGCAAGACTTGTGTCGAGGTAAACTAGTCGTAACTGAATAGAGAACCAAGATCATGCTCTCTCGCTATTGCCGGTCTATAGCAACCTAGATTAGGGCCACTCTCGTGCAAACCCTAACCTAAGCCACTAGCATGAAGATCGACATCATCGTCCAATCGCACCTCGAGCCCACTCTCGTGCAAACTCGAGTTACGACCTAGATTGTGATAGCTCGTATTCGTCCAATCCCTTGCAAATGAATATGGGTATAGATTTATAATAAAAACCCTAGCTTTGGTCCAATCTCTTGCAAACCAAGTCTAAAGGATCTCGATTATAAACCTAAATCGAACATCTAGGCCTTCCCTTCGATCGGAATCCAATCTCTTGCAAACCCCAAATCGATGGAAATTTCTAGCAATCTGTGATAAGTCAATCACAACCTAACCTCCTAGCAATTATAGCAACTTAGAAATTCATTCATCACAAATTTGAAATTAGATCCATAGGGTTCATCCACATGCCCTAGAACATCAAATCTACTCAAGCATAGCAATAACGATATAGAAATCCATATGAGACATTGCTTGCAGATAAAAAGATAGCAAATCAAAGATTCAAATAATAAGAACAAGGATATTTAGCTTTGGTGAAGAACTTCAATCCAATTACAAGCTTTTTAGATCCAAGAGGGGGCCTAGGGCATGGCCTAACCTCTAAAATAATCACTAAGAAAACGTCATTGGAACTCCTCTCTAATGACGGCTACAAACCCCTTATATAGCCTCCCAAAACCCTAGCAAATAACCCTAGAAAACCCCTCAAATTCGTGCCCAAAAACAGCCCTGGCCGCAACTTAAAATCTGGGCTCGCAGTCACTCGGGCCGAGTGGTAATCTGACTCTGCCGAGTGGAAATTCCAGCAGTGCAGCATCAACTTGCAGAAATTCTCCAGATTTCATCCAACCTCTGATTGTAACGGTCTGTTTTCGTTGTACCTTGTTCGTGCACGTGCTTTTGAACGTGCACGTGTTTATTCTAGACTTTGTTTGTTGTGAGCACTTTGGTGTGATATGCCGTTGTGAACGTCTCGAAGAGTATTAAATTGTGGCACTAATTTGGAACGACATTTCTCGGGTCGTTCTCCCACGATTTGAATTTATTCGAAGAGACATTGTGATTTTCACTTTTGACGGGAGACGTTTCTATTTTCAGTTTCGTCGTCCGACGTTGAAATTGAGATCCGTCTTCTTAGTTAGCTTTCTTTCGTCATCACGATCACCTCGATATTTATTTTATAATTTTTGGATTTCATTTGACCTACTTTATATTTTTAGCAAGGTTTATAATATTTTTAATAATTAAGTTTTAAATTATTTTCGGCCAAATAAAATTTTATTACGGTTTAAATACTTCAAAATATTTTTGAGCCAAATCTCAGCTCATTTGGGTCGCACCCAAGCCTTGTGCGAGTTGGAGAGGGTGAGATTCGAATTTTAAATAATTTTAAACTCCTAATCCCATTAGGATTAGCCCTAGACCAAGTCAACCCCTCTACACTATATAAATAACCCTTAGAAAGACCTATTTTCGCAAGAAAATAACCCTAGCCGCTTCCAAAACCCCAAAACCCACTTGCGACGATTCTTCGCAACGTTGCGACAGCCGCCCCCGTGTCCGACCGAGGAAACGGCCTCAAATCCCCCGCACCGACCGATAGCCTCGCCCGCACCAAGCCCCCGCCCTGCTCCGCACAGCCGTCGCTCCGCATCACTGTGCCCGACCGAGAGGAGCTCTCGGTCAGACCGGTCGCCCGATCCGCATCTCGCATCGCCCCCGCACCCGCTTCGCTAGCCGCTCTACACCCCCGCATCGCACCGTGCCTGACCGAAGCGCCCACCCGCTCATGCCCGCATCGCTGCACGTTGCAACGTTGCAACGTTGCAACGCCCCCGCCAAGCGTCCGACCGGCGCTGTCTCCCGCACCGACCGAAGCAAGCCCCCGCACCAAGCATCCGCCCGCACCGCTGCGCTGCATCCCTCGCACCCCTAGTGCCCGACCGATGGAAGTCCCCGCACCAAGCGTGTCTGACTGAGAGCCAAACGTCGCAACCCCGCACCCGTCGCACCGCTTGCCACCGTGGCCCCCCCAGTTCTCCAGAGGTATTGTGGGTCCCCTATTGGCCCCTAGGACTACTGTGGGCCCCACATAGGAGCTTTCTCTTCGAAGATTTTCCGTGTACGACGTTGCGATACGTCGTAGCCCGTCGTCGCACGTGCTAGCTTTGGAATCTGGATTCGTTGCTCCGGTTGCTTCTCTGATCTTCCAGTGAGGAATCTATATTGGAATTTGGACTTGGAGCGCGTTCTTTTATTCCAACCACTGGCGTCGCTACCCGACGCCAGTGTAGCTTTCGCTTGTGTTAAGGTAACGCTTTGCACCCCTAGGACCCCCAACCTATTGCATGTTAATCAAGACTAAAAATCAATGTTTTTAAATTATTTTAAACGTTTTAGAATTCACTAATCAAGATTAATAATATGGACTTTAGGTCGGTGGACTTGTGCACGTTGGATAATTGTGACTTTGGACTCGTTGGACGGTGTTACTCAGACGTGATACTTGCAGGCAAGTGAAACTTGCCAACTCTTGTGTATAGCCATGTTTTTAGGCCACTTTCTTGTTTTTAGCGTAAAAGAGACTAGTCAGTGAAATGATAGCTGGCTAGACGCCTACTTGATCTAGTTTGATAACGAAACTAGATCCGTCACCCTAATTGATCTAGCTTGACAACGAAGCTAGATCCAACTCTTTAACTTGTTGATCATGCATACTAAACTGTCATGTTTACTTTCCTTACCTGTACGCTTTACTACTTTCCATGTCATGTCATCCATGCATTGAATGTCGCATTCGTAGCACACGCTACATACTTGTACTTGCTTGTCCCGGGCTAGGTGCACCCCTATGACACCATGAAAACACTTCCTGGCTCGTGATCCAGAAGCGAGCATTCCTGTTCGGAGGAAAGGCCCTGGCTTGATACACATGGAGGGGTAGGGTTGAGCGACCACTCAGCGTAGAAGTGTGCCCGTACAGCCTCTTCAGCTGTAAGGCGTGAACTCTGTGCACGACTTGAAAACATGACTTGTGATTTATAGTAGTTGCTACTCTTGCCATGCCATACTAGTTGTCCTCTTGTACTTGCTTTACTTTACTTGTTGCACTCATACTTTAACTGCCATGTCATTGAATCATGATAGAACTGCTAGGTTGCTTTTACTTGTACTTTCAGTTTCCTTGCACAAGTCTTCTAGACTTGCTGACATGTGCCCCTTGCCCTTTTGGGTGTCACATGTTAGACCCTGAGCCAGAGACAGTTGTTGAGGACGAGGTGTTTGCTGACGCTGAGCATGAGCCTACATTTGACGAGGAGTTCGTGGACACCGGTGACCAGTCTTAGAGACTGATTTGAGTTGCTTTTGCTTAGGTTGATGTTAGTTGTTGGTGCGTAGCACCATTACCTTGCTTTTGTACTTTGTACTTTTGTTGGCCATGCTGGGGCCTCTTTTAGACTATTTTCTTTTAGCCTGGTGGCTTTTCTGCGATGTTGGAATTTATTATTATGGATATTCTGAGATTTATCTTTTGTCTCATTTTCTTTTATTATCTTTGTTTCGTATTGCAATTGCAAGGACCTGCTATTATTGTTTATTGACGCTTATCGGACTTGCAACCTTGTAGCTTCAAGTCTGAGCGGACCTTCTCACGCTTCGCCTACACGTTTTTGGGAAGCAGGGCGTGATAGGTTTTGTTGGTGGCCCATGCAGGTCACTTCTTGCAATTGTGAATTAAACGAAACAACGATAATAACGGAATGTCCATTAAATAAATTGCAACATCCAAGTCATTAAGCTTTGAGTTTAATTTGTTTGTTCGTTTTCTATGTCACTAAATGGATGGACGACGACAGACCCGATCTGGTAGTGGGCCCAATCGTACTGAGGAGCCGGATAGAGAGCCCACCAATGCTGAGATCATGAGGATGATGCATCAGATGATGTAGGT
This sequence comes from Scilla litardierei, assembly GCA_030789695.1. Lineage (NCBI taxonomy): Eukaryota > Viridiplantae > Streptophyta > Magnoliopsida > Asparagales > Asparagaceae > Scilla > Scilla litardierei. The sequence goes on along the minus strand of CM061142.1, from coordinate 259,787,821 downwards.
GCAGCAGGGTATGCTCCAGAATACCCAGAGTGCCTCTCGCTTCGAGCTAGCTGCGAAACAGTTTCGGGAGCTTGGCCTGAATTACTTTGATGGATCTAAAGGACCGTTGGCTACTGAGGAGTGGATCAGGAATACCGAGGATAATCTGAAGATGTCGAAGGTCAACCCGGCTGGATGGGTTGGTTTGGTGAAGAAGCAGCTCAAGGATAATGCCCGTAACTGGTGGGATGCAGAGGAGGAGCTGTTGACGACGCCGATACCTTGGGCTACTTTCAAGTCCAGGTTCGATGAGGAGTACTTTCTGAAGGCTGCCAGGAGGGAAATGTTGTAGCGATTCATTGAGCTGAAGCAAGGAAATCTGACGGTGGACCAGTACCACCAGGAGTTCACTAGATTGAGTCTTTTCGCACCGAATATGGTGGAGGATGCTGAGGAGAAGGCTCAGAGGTTTCTGCAGTGTCTTACCCTAGACTTGCAGAGCCTGATGTCTACGACGGACATGGAGTCATATCAGAAGTTGATGGTATCCGCTCGGAGACAGGAGTTGATTGCAAGGCAGAAGAGAGGACAGATTTCTGGAGCTGGAAAGAGGCCTATGGAGCAGGCCAGAGGAGTGGCTAGGCCGGGGTTCAAGCCTACCCAGCCAGTGCAGTTCAAGAGGCCAGGTGGGCCTACTGTGAAGACTTGCCATTTCTGCGGCAAGACTGGCCACATCAAGGAGCAGTGCAGGAGATTTCTGGGGTAGTGCCTGGTCTGTGGAGACGCTACTCATGTAGCGAAGGATTGTCAGCATGCGAACCAGTTGAGGAGAGGACCTGATGGAGCACAGCCACAGAGGGGACCAGTTGCAGCCCAGCCGTTGCAGCAGAGAGCACATGTACCTGCTGGACGTGGAGCGCCTCTTCTTCCGTAGAAGCAGGCGTTTCAACAGGCTGTTCAGCCAAGGAAGCATGCTTACTTGATGGTTGCAGTGGAGAGCGAGGCTGTGGATGAGGTTATCACAGGTAACCCTCTGTCTAGTTATTTCCTTTTTAGTTAGATTTGGTTGTTAGCTTATGTTTATTGCTTGCATATGATTGTTTGTTAGAATAGGTTTGATTGTTAGACTGTTTGTTAGGTGTGATTTTGGTTTGCACATTTCCTGCACGAGTCCTCTTTAACTCTGGTGCATCAATGTGCATTATTTCTCGGAGCTTCGTGGAGAAGCATTCCTTGACGACTTCCCCTCTTCCCAAGAGTTGGAATATCGTTACAGGAAATGGCGTGATCTCGGTGCATCTTGGGTGTAATTCTTGCCCTTTGGTGGTCTGTGGACATGAGCTTTACGCTGATTTTATTATCCACGACATCATCAACTACGATGCAGTGCTTGGGATGGATTGGCTAGCGAGCTTCTATGCTACGATCGATTGCCGGAGGAAGAAGGTGGTGTTCAAGATCCCTGGACATCCAGTGTTTGAGTTCAGTCGAGGTAGCACTTCTCTTGGCCCTGTCAGATTCTGGGTCAGACCGGTGGAGTTTTTGTCTATGCAGATGGAGCAGAGTAGACCAAATGTGGTACGAGAATTCGACGACGTCTTCCCCGAGGAGATGTCTGGACTGCCACCCGATCGAGCTCTCGAGTTTCCGATCAATCTAATTCCGGGAGCGCAGCCTATTTCGAAGGCGCCGTATCGAATGGCTCTAGCAGAGTTGGAGGAGTTACGTAGGCAGCTGGATGATCTTTTGCAGAAGGGTTACATCAATCCTAGTGTGTCTCCGTGGGGAGCACCGGTGTTGCTGGTAAAGAAGAAGGATGGTTCGCGTCGCATGTGTGTGGATTACCGGGAGCTGAATGCTGTGACTATCAAGAATAAATATCCCTTGCCTCGTATAGATGACATCTTTGATCAGCTGGGAGGTTCGAGGGTGTTCTCTAAGTTGGATCTGAGGAGTGGTTACCATCAACTTAAGGTGAAGAAGGATGACATCCCGAAGACAGCATTCAGGATGAAGTATAGACACTACGAGTTCGTGGTTATGCCCTTCGGTGTAACTGATCACTCCTTATTTTACACCTTTTTCCCGCATTTTTGCATGCCATTTAGATCGCCCAAATCATGTTTTTCACGATATATCGACGATATTGCAATGCTTTTCACGATTTGTTGTTTTTGTCACATTTCAGGTGATTTGGTGCGATTTGGAGTGATCTCGAGATGCGCTTAATCCAGAGGGTCACCGACGACCTCCCCGAGGGGTATGTTGCTGTTGGAGAGGAGCAGAAGAAGAACGGACGTCGCAGGAGCGACGAGGAGGCCAAAATAAGCAGATTGGGCATGTTTAGTGTCCCACTCGGCCGAGTGGAGGAGCCACTCGGCCGACCAGCAAGACACCGCTCGGCCGACCAGATCAGACACGATTCCTATGTGCACTCGGCCGAGCGACGGAGACCACATCGGCCGAGTGAAGAGACCACGTCCGCCCGAGTGGCGCCCAGACGAAGCCCTTCAAAAATCTCCAAGTTAATGTTTTTCGGCTGCCTGAGCTTCAGAAGACCCACTCGGCCGAGCGGATAATCCCGTCCGCCCGAGTACAATGAAGCCATCGGCCGAGTGACGACAACTCACTCGGCCGAGCCGCCCCCGAAGTAGAGACCCCTGAAGGCCCCGACTTACTGGAAAATTACAGGGTTTCTCACTCGGCCGAGCGACTTTTGTCACTCGGCCGAGTGCGACGCGCTGCCTGTAGCGAAAATTGCGGAAAACAAGCTGCGCATGGGTATTTTGGTCACAGTTTTTGGATGATTTTGGGGGGTATTTAACCCCTGTTTTTACCCTAGTTTTGGAGAGCTTCTCCTTAGATTTTTTGCAGCTTTTTAGATTAGCTTTTTAATTTTATTCTTGAGATTGGAGAGGAGGCGAAGTTTGATTTTTGTTGGATTAATTGAAGAACTCCATTGGTTTGTCTTTCTCTTCCCCAAAAATTCTATTTTTATTGCATATCTCAATATTGTGATGAATTCTATTGCTTATTTCATTGATTATTTTTGTGATCTTGCTATGAATTGTGAGTAGTCGCCACGTCTTGGGGCGTGGGGATGAACCCTACAAGCCCAACTTCATATTTGTGATGAATTAGTAGAAATTTTGCTAGAATTGATATCTAGGGATTAGATTGGGATCAATTTACTACGGTTAGCTAGGAGTTCATACCGATCGGGATTTGCAAGAGATTGGATCCCGATTCGATAGGAAACCCTAGAAATCCGAATTGGGTTGGAATCGAATTTCCGTAGTATCGGTTTGCAAGAGATTGGACCGATACTAGGGTTTCCGGTTGCAATTCCGTGCCAATACCCGTTTGCAAGAGATTGGACGGGTAGGAACTATCCCAATCTAGATCGCGAGCCGAGTTTGCAAGAGATTGGGCTCGGTGCGCGATTGGACGATGATGTTGACCCTAATGCTAGCTTTCCTAGGCTAGGGTTTGCAAGAGATTGGACCCAAACCTAGGATAGCTATAGACCGGTAACAGCGCGAGAGCGTGAGCTTGGTTCTACATTCAGTTGCAACTAGTCCATACAATATCTCAATCTAGCAATTTTGATACTGACGAACCACATTTATGAGATACGGTGAGTAGCGGGGATTCCCCATTCCCTAGACGTTCTTTATTTGATTTGATATTTCCGCACTTTGTCTGACGATTGTGACAGGATCGACAAAGGCAAGTCTTTCTTCTTGAATAGCCAGGTTGATTGGAACAAGCACGGTCATTCGTCCTCCCTGTGTTCGATATCCCGCTCGCCGCTACACCGTGCGCTTGCGGTAAAACTACAACCGTTCTTTAGGGTTACGTCCCGGAGCGATCAAGTTTTTGGCGCCGTTGCCGGGGAGGTGTTTCCCGTTGGGTGCCAATTTGTCACAATTAGGTTGATTAGATTACATTAAAAAAACAAAAAAAAACATTGAGAGAGATTTTTTTTTCCCACCACCTGCTATTATTATCTTTATCTCTCCTTGTACCACTGACGTCTTTTCCAGGTTGTTTACTTTGATTGATCAGGTACAGTTGTTGCAGCGATGGGGCTTCCAAAGAAAATGCGAGCGGGCTCTATACAATCCTACATATATCTCGCTGCATTCTATCAGACTGATGGAGAATCCTTTGGGGAAGCCTTGTCTAGGTTTGAAGGAATGTTAGAAATGTTCCAAACGGAGTCAGGCCATGAGTGGAATGACTCCACGCTATTTGATATCTTCACTAGAAGGCTAAAGGGACCCTCACGTGTGTTTTTGAAGAGGATGCAAGTGGGGAATTTCAGTGATCTACAGTTGGCAGCAGCCTTGGAGCAAATGATAGATGATGCTCGATCTACCGGTTCACTAACCGTTACGGTAAGCAAACCATACGACCAAGTATTCATCGATTTTGTTATGACTAATGTCTATAGCACAGGTACTATCATAGATGGAGTGTATGCTTCACTTGAAGGTGATCATATCCACCTTTACACCATCAACACTCCACAAATAGAGACATCTGAGTTGCCAAAGGAGGACACATACACGGACCTATTGAGAAACATTGTCGACATAGTTCGAAATTCCGGTCCATTGACAATAACGGCAAGTGATCCTTTTGAGCTTGAATTTCAAAACTTTATTACTCATTGTATCTCTTCCACAGGCATAATTGATGATGGAGTCTACGCTCTAATTGAGGGGCACAAGACCCATTTTTACACCATGGCCGAGATACATGAGCCTATAGAGCCACCTTATGCCGTCGTCGCCTCCCCCTGCCACCCACCTGAGTCAGAGCAGCCTATACCATCAGAGGATATTATTGTGGAGGTCATGCATACAGTAGTGGAGCAGACCATCGAGGAGGACGTGACTTTGGACGATGACATCTGCACACAGATGGAGCCCGAATTGTGCCCCCCTCCTTTCAAGCTACCGCAGCCATCCCCACCTTCTACAGAGGCTGAGCATCCCTCAGAGGACCACGCTTCTACTGATGTTGAGGACAATCCCATAGAGCTTATGGCTCCCCTTCAGGGATATCTCTTTACTCCCTCATCTCCTACATTTGATTCTCCTCCCGTGTATGATGTTTTTTATGATTCAGACTTTGGCGACTCATCATGCCTTTTGCAGGATTCATGTACATACGATCAAGAGGTACGACGGGACGTATACGAGGAGGAGAGCGAGGAGTTAGCACCCATGGATGCTATTGAATATGATCAGGAGGTGCGATGGGATATGTCTGACGATGATGAGGAGCTGCCTGATGAGACCTACACTTATATGCCCAAGCTACCTGAACAACCTGAGGCGAACAATGAGGAGTTGATCGACGTGGTATACGAGAGTGGAGATTTATTTCCAGGGAAGTGTTGTCAACTGTTTTTAATTTTAAATACTTATGTTGATGACCCTCTTTGGAATACATTTATTTTGGGGAAGAATTATCCACATCAGATTGATGCGGCTTATCTCTTACAGGGTACAGGTGGAGTCCTTGGAGAGATGCTGGGAGCCGCATTGCTGGAGTCTGATGGAGTCCGTGGACACACGCATCTGGCGGAGCCACGGAAGGAGCAGTTAGAGCAGTTGCATGCACCGGCAAAGATACTGGATCCGCCTTTTGCTATAGGTGATATCAATCCAGTAGTGTAGAAATTTTTATGCTTTCAATAAACCCGAATCCTCTCGACAGCGAGAGGACAGTATAGTTTGATTGAATAAATATCACCTCTTATGACGGCAACAAAATTTTTACACCCCAGACCCATTATATATATTAATTGCCCCTTCATATTTTGATGTGTCACATCCTTTTGCTCACCACATTCGAGCATTCCTTTCAAGTGAAACCTTACTTTCTAATTCGTTTGACTTGATCACGCTTTGCAAAGCCATGACATTTTTGGTCAAGTCATTTGAATAGGATTGTTTGGTATAAGCTCGGGGGAAGGCGCTCTCATGCATCATTGTATGTGCATGTAGTTGCATTAGGATTTCATATCATTCATTTCATCATTTTTCATTCACCCCCTTATTATTATCGTCGTTCCTCATATTCTTTCATTATGATCACATTGAGGACATTGTGAAGTTTAAGCTTGGGGGAGTGCATTTCCATGCCATTTAGATGTATTAGTTGCATTTTTACTTTATTTTAGGTTTTTTTAGAAATTTTCAAAATTTTTGCATCATCTTTTTTATTTTTTCCATCTTATTTTCCTTTTATGTGTGTTCATGCATCATATTGTGTGCTTGTTTTTTCTTTTCTTTCCTCTCTTTTTTTTTCTTATTTCTTTATTTTCCTTTCTCTTCTTTTGCTAGAAGCGTTCCTTATGATGATATATCTTATTGCTTTACCAACCATCACGATGCTTATTATTCCTTGCCATGCTACTTAGAATATTCCATAGTCTTGCTATTCACATGTGCTTGCAAATCTATTTCTTTTGATGATTCCTCTACATGAATGCATGATATCAATTGAAACTGAATGTATGGATTAGTGTTTGGTATGCTTTTATTGGAAATGCACCAAGATTCACGCATCATTAGTATATCTGAAGCATCAGTTTTATTGTCTTATTCACCTTCTGTTGCATGCCTGATATGGTTGTAAACTTTACTGCTTGACTTCACCATTTATTGAAATGATTGAGAATATCCATGCTTACATATGAGTTTTAGTTGAAGTATTATTTTATTGAACCGTTCGTGCACATCTTAGAGTGAACCGAGTGTTATATTACTTCCTTCTCCACATTTATCTTTTTATTCTCTACATGTCACTTGAGTTCACCTCCTAAAGCTACTTATATCGCATCTATTTCCCAAAAATCCCCACAAAAGAAAATTTTAGCTCCAAAGAAAAAGAAAAAAAAGTCCAAAAAGCCAAAAAGGAGCCAAAAATACAAATCATGTAGCTCCTACAAAAATCCAAAAAAGAAAAGTGAGAAACAAAAAAGTTCAAAAAGAAAAAAAAAGAAGAAAAAAAATGTTTCTCTATCTCATTATTGGAGCCACAAAATACTTGGGAAAACCAAGGCAAAAATCCCTTTTTCCACTATCATATTCCTTTAGATGCGATGCCTCAAGCTAAGCTTGGGGGGGTGAACTCATTTGACCATATGAGTGAGTGCGACATTAGAGTGGAGAGGTGCACGAATGGGGAAGTTTGATAATGCTGAAACTTATCACAATACCTTAGTTATGGAGATTTCTTATGAATCGATATAAATATGTGAATGCCATGATTTATTCTATTCTCCATTGCATGTTTGGTGTGATTCTTATATGCTTCTGTTATAACTTTTGATTGAAAAGTGCATCACCAACATTTGTATATTAAATTCTATGAAATGCATGATGTGGATATGAATTGATTGTATGAATTTAGAGAATCCCTCTTATTGTTCTTAAAAGCTTGCAAGTACCATGTTTATGTAAGATATGAAATCCTTATAGCATGCGATTCGTATTTTCCAAGTTATCGTGATGTGTAGCTTATGGCTTGAGATCTGAGAGAATAATCTAGCGACCCCTTCCACCTCGTGTTCTTTCTTTTCCATTTCATTTTCTTTGTTTTTATCTCCCGAGTTCGTCTCTCTACGTTTCTTCCTCGAGGATGAGTAAGAGGCAAGCTTGGGGGATTTTGATCGGTCCATATTTTACACCTTTTTTCTACATATTTGCATGTTATTTCGGTCGCTCATATTACGATCTTCACGATTATTCGATGATATTGTGTTACTTTTTACTATTTGTTGTTTTTGTCGGATTTCAGGAAATATGGAGCGATCGGGAGCAAAAATGAGCTTAAGGGACTTGCACCCGCTCCGGAGCGTCACCCAAGGCTCTTTTGAGGGCTATTCGGCGATGGGAGACAGGTGGAAGAAGAAGGAACTCCGTAGGAGAGACGAGGAGGGGAAACGGAGAAGATTGGGCATTTTAGCATGCCACTCGGCCGAGTGAAGGAGTCACTCGGCCGAGCAAAGAAGCTCGCTCGGCCGGCCAGATCGGACACGCAGCAGATTGAGTATCAGCGTGCACTCGGCCGAGCATCACCAGCCCACTCGGCCGAGCACGGAGACACCACCCGTTCGAGTGGCATCACGACGACGGCAAGCAAAAATCTCAGACTTACTGGAATCCATCAGGCGAATGAGGGTTCCGACTCGGCCGAGTACCGAATGCCCCGCGGCCGAGTGAGTAAAGCCACTCGGCCGAGTCACCTCCGAAGACAGACCCCCCAAGACCCCTGACTTACTGGAATTTTACAGGGTCTATCACTCAGCCGAGTAGAGAAGCCCACTCGACCGAGTAGAGAAGTCAACTCGGCAGAGTGATGCCGAGGACACGCAGCGCCCAGATTTTCAGACATCCTCCCACTCTTTTGAAATATTCTATCTTTCCAGCAATCAAAGTATTTTTCTCATATTTTTTATGGATATTAGACTTCATGACGGTTCCAACGCCGCCAAGAACACGCAAATCGGAGGTCGGATGAAATCTGGAGAATTTCTGCAAGTTGATGCTGCAGTGCTGGAATTCCCACTCGGCCGGGTCACATGTTCCACTCAGCCGAGTGCGGCCTGGGCCCAGATTTTAAGTTGCGGTTTGGGCTGTTTATGGGCACGAATTTGAGGGGTTTTCTAGGGTTATTTGCTAGGGTTTTGGGGGAGTATTTAAGGGGTTTGTAGCCACCATTAGAGAGAGATCCCCATTATGTTTTCTTAGCCCCCATATGTTTTTCTTAGGATTATTTTAGAGGTTAGGCCATGCCCTAGGCCCCCTCTGGGATCTAAAAGCTTGTATTTTGGATTGAAGATCTTCATCAAGCTAAGTATTTTCTTCTTTTTATTTGAATCTTTGTTTTTCTATCTTTTTGTATGCAAGCAATGATTTCTATTGATTCTCATATCCTTATTGCTATGCTAGAGTAGATTTGTTGTTCTAGGGTTTGGGGATGAACCCTATGGATCTAATTTCATATTTGTGAAGAATGAATTCTAAATTGCTAGAATTGCTAGGAGGTTAGGTTGTGATTGATTTACTACGGATAGCTAGGGATTTCCATCGATTTGGGATTTGCAAGAGATTGGATTCTAATCGATGGGAAGGCCTAGATATTCGATTTAGGTTTACAATTGGGTTTCTCTAGATTTGGTTTGCAAGAGATTGGACCAAAGCTAGGATTTTTAATTGTAAATCTATACCCATATTCGTTTGCAAGAGATTGGACGAATACGAACTATCACAACCTAGATCGTAACTCGAGTTTGCACGAGAGTGTGTTCGAGGAGCGATTGAACGATGACGTCGATCTTCATGCTAGTGTCTTAGGTTAGGGTTTGCAAGAGATTGGGCCCTAATCTAGGTTGCTATAGACCGGCAATAGCGCGAGAGCGTGAGCTTGGTTCTCTATTCAGTTACGACTAGTTCACCTCAAAAACTTGATCGCTCCGGGACGTAACCCTAAAGAACGGTTGTAGTTTTACCGCAAGCGCACGGTGTAGTGGCGAGCGGGATATCGAACACAGGGAGGACGAATGACCGTGCTTGTTCCAATCAACCTGGCTATTCAAGAAGAAAGACTTGCCTTTGTCGATCCTGTCACAATCGTCAGACAAAGTGCGGAAATATCAAATCAAATAAAGAACGTCTAGGGAATGGGGAATCCCCGCTACTCACCGTATCTCAAAAATGTGGTTCGTCAGTATCAAAATTGCTAGATTGAGATTTTGGATGGACTAGTTGCAACTGAATGTAGAACCAAGCTCACGCTCTCGCGCTGTTGCCGGTCTATAGCTATCCTAGGTTTGGGTCCAATCTCTTGCAAACCCTAGCCTAGGAAAGCTAGCATTAGGGTCAACATCATCGTCCAATCACGCACCGAGCCCAATCTCTTGCAAACTCGGCTCGCGATCTAGATTGGGATAGTTCCTACCCGTCCAATCTCTTGCAAACGGGTATTGGCACGGAATTGCAACCGGAAACCCTAGTATCGGTCCAATCTCTTGCAAACCGATACTACGGAAATTCGATTCCAACCCAATTCGGATTTCTAGGGTTTCCTATCGAATCGGGATCCAATCTCTTGCAAATCCCGATCGGTATGAACTCCTAGCTAACCGTAGTAAATTGATCCCAATCTAATCCCTAGATATCAATTCTAGCAAAATTTCTACTAATTCATCACAAATATGAAGTTGGGCTTGTAGGGTTCATCCCCACGCCCCAAGACGTGGCGACTACTCACAATTCATAGCAAGATCACAAAAATAATCAATGAACTAAGCAATAGAATTCATCACAATATTGAGATATGCAATAAAAATAGAATTTTTGGGGAAGAGAAAGACAAACCAATGGAGTTCTTCAATTAATCCAACAAAAATCAAACTTCGCCTCCTCTCCAATCTCAAGAATAAAATTAAAAAGCTAATCTAAAAAGCTGCAAAAAATCTAAGGAGAAGCTCTCCAAAACTAGGGTAAAAACAGGGGTTAAATACCCCCCAAAATCGTCCAAAAACTGTGACCAAAATACCCCTGCGTAGCCTGTTTTCCGCAATTTTCGCTACAGGCAGTGCGTCGCACTCGGCCGAGTGACAAAAGTCGCTCGGCCGAGTGAGAAACCCTGTAATTTTCCAGTAAGTCGGGGCCTTCAGGGGTCTCTACTTCGGGGGCGGCTCGGCCGAGTGAGTTGTCGTCACTCGGCCGATGGCTTCATTGTACTCGGGCGGACGGGATTATCCGCTCGGCCGAGTGGGTCTTCTGAAGCTCAGGCAGCCGAAAAACAGTAACTTGGAGATTTTTGAAGGGCTTCGTCTAGGCGCCACTCGGGCGGACGTGGTCTCTTCACTCGGCCGATGTGGTCTCCGTCGCTCGGCCGAGTGCACATAGGAATCGTGTCTGATCTGGTCGGCCGAGCGGTGTCTCGCTGGTCGGCCGAGTGGCTCCTCCACTCGGCCGAGTGGGACACTACACATGCCCAATCTGCTTATTTTGGCCTCCTCGTCGCTCCTGCGACGTCCGTTCTTCTTCTGCTCCTCTCCAACAGCAACATACCCCTCGGGGAGGTCGTCGGTGACCCTCTGGATTAAACGCATCTCGAGATCACTCCAAATCGCGCCAAATCACTTGAAATGTGACAAAAACAACAAATCGTGAAAAGCATCGCAATATCGTCGATATATCGTGAAAAACATGATTTGGGCGATCTAAATGGCATGCAAAAATGCGGGAAAAAGGTGTAAAATAAGGAGTGATCAAAATCCCCCAAGCTTGCCTCTTACTCGTCCTCGAGGAAGATAAGTAAAAGGCGAACCCGGTGGAATTGGAAAACGAAAATGGCGAAAAATGAAAAATGAAAAACGGAGAAGTATGGAAAACGAAATGAAAATAAAAAAGAGAGAGAGAAGCGAAGAGGTAAGCTACTAGATCATTTTCTCAGGACGAGGGTTTCACTTACTCATATAGCGTGCACCGAATGAAAAACACATGTCAAAAGATTTTATTTTGATATCATAGTATAATAGTGCAAATAGAAATAGAAAACCCACGAACAACGATATAATCATGAAAAACGGAATAATTTTAAAATTAACATCGTTTGAATCATTTAAAGCGGTATACAAATCACAGATCACACACTTTTCAATTGAATGCTTTCTATCAGGAGTATAAGAGTATCACACAATAGAATAGAGAGAATAGAAAAGTATGGATTTCATGAAATGAACGCTAGGCTTAGATTTCTGGATTTCGTAAAGCTAGAAATAATCTCACCGAGTATAGAATATTACTTAGCCTAGGTTTTCGTGCAACGTCAAGTAGTCACTCTCTCACACATCAGTGGATCCCCTCCCCCAAGCTTATCTATAAGCGTGGTGGCATAAAAAATATTCACATCCCCATTTTTATATAGCTCCAAAAGTAATAAGAAGAAAGAAGAAAGAAAGAAAGCGAGATGGGATCTTTTATTGAGGATTTTTCCTCTTTTCTCTTTTTTTAAGACATAGCATATATACACAACGATCCCAACTCAAAGAGAGATAATGATATACAAGAATATTTTTCTCTCTTTTTTTTAGAGAATAAGAGATTTGGAGCTAGGAATTAGTAGCTGGGGAAATGCCATAAAATAGAATCGCTAAGGGGAGATTCACCAACGATTTTAAAAGTAGAGAAATGATGTTCAAGATTTGTGGAGAGAGAAATAGATATAACTCTCGGTTCACTCTATAAGTCATGCACGACAACTTCAGCAGGGTAATCTAATCCACTCAGTTTCGATCACAAAAAAGCTAACTAATCCAGATTTATCATAGCTAACATCATTTAATCATCCTGAAGTGAAGTGTACAATTCATGCATATAGAAGTGATATAGGAAAAGAAATCAGTACTCCAGATATAAGCATTCAATGCGTGAATCTTGGTGTGTTTTCTGTGATAGCATACATATGAATATTCAGACTCAGCTAATAATAAAATTTCATCCATTTTCATGTGGCAAAAGTGTGGGTTACTATCTCTAGATGCAAGGCAAGTCATAGCATATGATATCAGAAATAAAGTCTAAGACATGACAAATATAGCATGCATATAGAGTAAGTTAAATCCAACGTCATCATCATCATAGAAAAGTCATCTCTAGCATGAGATGAAAAAGAAATAAAGATAAAGGGAAAAAAGAACTATTTACAATGCGGCACACAGAAAAAATAAGAAAAACGTGATGCATGGCAAAATAAAAGAAAAATGATGAAAAATAAGTGCAAAAGCGGAGAGTGGCGTGAAAAACTAAAAATAAAGGTGGCAAATCGAAACAAAAACGTGAGAACTCACTCCCCCAAGCTAAATGGCATAGTGTCCTCAATGTGCAAAGTGTGGCACGCTGAGAGACAAGAAATGTGAGGGGCAAGTGAGGATGCATGCATGAAAAAAAGGAAGTAAAAAGATAAAAATAAAGAAATGAAAAATATGATGCTGACATGATGCATGCAAAGATAGGAGTGATACAGATATATATGTGGCACCAAAACTCTCCCTCTCTCCCAAAAAGATATATAAGGATACGATCAAAATGAGTCTGTCTAAAATAAGTGAGGGGAGGGGGGTGGACAAAAATGCATCAGGACCCAGCAGAAACGGGCAGCACAACGGCAAAAAGAAACGATGGCATCAAGGGGTGCCTAAGAAGGTGGTGCTGCACCGTCTCCGTCCTGAGGCGGAGGTCGTGGTGGTGGCTGGACAGGCTGCTGAGCGGGGGTGGGTGTGGAAGTGGTAGCAGGCTGAGTGTGTGTGGAAGTGGGGGTGGGAACCTGCTGGGTGGGTGGGGGTACGCGCGGGAGACGCTCCAAAACCTGGGTAAGACAGTAGTGAATCTGCGGGAGCAGCTCGAAGCGGCCAGCCATCGCAGAGACGGTGGAGCACAGGGTCCTAAGGTCGCCTCTGAGACTACTCACGGCCCCCTCTAGAGCACGAATGCTCTGAAGTACAGTGTCAGGGGGAGGTGGTGCAGAGGGACGCACCGGTCGGGGCTGTGCAGGGCGTGGCTGGCGTACTCGGGTCGCGTATGTCACTGGCACAGCGGGGAAGGGAACGAAAGGTGCTGCACTCGCAAATGTGGCCCTGGCCTCAGTGCGAGGCCGGGGCACAGGCTGGTGAGAAGTGGAGGCAGCAGCAGCGAAAGAAGAGTGCAGAAGTGGCAGCGAGGCGGCCAGAGAGGTCGGTGGCACAAAAGTGTGGACAGACGCCACGACACTCTCGGAAAATACAGCAGAGGTGGAGACAGAGGCGACTACCGCTGGGGTGGAAGTGTGTGGTCCAAAAGGTGCAACCCCAGCGGAGACCATGCTAGCCATGGTCTCCACGACCGTGGCAAACGAGGGCTCTCCACTCTCAACAAAGGTCGGTGGGCGCTCGGGGAGTGCGGAGCAAAGAGGCTCGACGGACAGAGGACCGGTGGTGGTGGTGGGAGTGGTGGTGACAGCCTCGGAAGCAGTGGGGGTGGTCTCAGCTAAGGTACTCCCGACACTGACAGAGGTGTCAGGAGCAGCGGAAACATCAGGTATGGGCTGAGGGGCCACAGGGTCAACAGGCTCGACGGCAGGCTCGGCAGGGGCTACAGGGTCTACAGGGGCAGCGTGGGCCTGCTCGGCCTCCTCGGCCTCGAGCACGTAAGCAGCGGGGATGAGAACATCCATCGCAGGGAGCCAGTCGACGTGGGCTGGTGCAATCTGAGTCCGAGCTGGGCTCGGAAGAATCATGTAATCGGCGCCGTAAGGGCCGTGCAACCAGACCCAGTGACGCTCACCGTGCGAACGAAGCATCTTCATCCGGGCCATAACATCGATCGACAAAGAAGTGGGGCCCGATACTCGTCACAGGTCGTCAGGGAAGTCCTCGCCGGTCATAAGGGCAAGTAGGGTGATCAGGCCGCCGCAGCATATCGGTGAGCGAGCGCCCACCGATACAATGATGCGGTCTAAAAACCATGCCGCGACATCAATCACGACGACGGGGACCAGCTCATCGCCATCTCTAGATAGAGCTCTGGGACGTGTCATCGCATAGAGCATGTAGAGCTCTGGCATAGACATCGTGCCCGGCTCATATCTGGCCAAAAAGGTCGTCGCCATAAGGCGCTGAGCAATACGGAGGCAGGGATGGACAATGGCCGAGGCCTTGGCCCTACTAGGGTCAAAGGCAGCGTGAAGACCCGTAATCCGGGCCCAGAAGGCACCGGTGTCGATCGAAGGTGGGGGGATATGGGTGGGGCCGTAACCGCGATCGGCTCCGGGGACAGCGGGCCACGAGAAAAAAGCTCTCATCATATCGAGAGTGACCTGGCACTCCCGGTCCATGAACCGAAACGAGCATCCCTCGTCGGTCCGGGCGATCGAACTAAGAACCTCAAGTGTCGGTCGGATAAACGTATCCGCCGATACTTGAAAGAAATCTCGCCAGCCCACGTTGTCGTACAACGTGAGCATCCCCTCTAGTACCCCCAGGCGTCCTAGGTCAGCAAGGTGTGCAAACCTGGAGGGTACGATCGAGCGCTGGGAGATACGCTCGAAGACTGCGTGGTGTGCGTCGTCTCGGAACGTAATCCCGAGCGGCCCGACCAGTGGAGCCGGTGGTGGTGGCTGTGGAGCGGCAGGGAGAGGCTGTGCGGGTTGTGCGGGCGCTGCAGGCTGTGCGGGGTGTGCGGGGCCTGCAGGCTGTGCTGGGTGGACGGCGTGTGTGGGAGAAGGAGGAGGAGAGCCTTCCACCTCATGGGAGGGGCCGGCATCATCCGACCGCTTCCGCTTGGTGGAAGGTCTCCTCGTCCGCGGCCGTGTCCGGGGCGGCATATCGGCCCCGAGCGCGTGCCGAAGAAGTGTAAAAAGTGCGGCGTGTGCAAAATAAAGGAAAGAGTGTACCCCGACACGCCGCGAGTGCTAAGCAATGGAAGCGTGCGAAGATAGCGCCTCCGCGAAGCCCGAATCAGTCCCAAGAAGCTCCCCTGGGCTCCCCTAAGCTCCCAAAAACAACCTGCGCGTGAAACGGAGATATCAGCGGGTAATATTCAAAACGTATGGAACATTAGGGGTATAACAGATAAATATAGAAATTGATTTGGGTTAGGGGTTCGTTAAGCACATGGATCCTCGAAGAATACACAAAAAGAGGCGAAAAAGGCGAAATAGGGGGTACCGGAGGCGATCGGAGCGGCGGCCGCCGGCGGCGACTCGGGCGAGGCGTCGGCGGGTGCTCGGCCGGTGGTGGCGGGCCGAGCGGCGGCGCGAGGTGGCCGGTCGGGCGAGTGGGGGTGCGAGCGAGGGGAATCGGGCGAGGGGAGCTGAAGAGTCGGGGCGCGATTGGGTTTTGCATTTCGAAAATCGCGCCCCCCCTCGGCCCTTATATAATAAAAGGTACGACTCGGCCGAGTGACGTGGTCACTCGGCCGAGCGAGGTCAATGGAAATTTCCTCCTCGCCTACGCTTCGGCCGAGTGGCCTTACCAGCCTCGGCCGAGTGGAGTAAGTCCATTCGGCCGAGTGGCTCAAGCTACTCGGCATGACTCGCCCTAGGAGGGTATCCGTTTTACTCGGCCGAGTGGAAATATATACTCGGCCGAGTAGCAGTTATATTGAAATCAGGAAAATAAACAGAGAGTTGGGTACAGCAGACTTCCCTCGTTCGTGAGCGGCTCGGCCAGACGAACTTGTGTACTCGGCCGAGTGACTAGTATGCTCGGCCGAGTGAGCCTTGTGTTCTGCTGTTTGTCTTTGTTTGGGCTCTAAACTCCGTCTTTCTTCCTCCAGTCGATTCCATCTTCCTCCTAAGTGTCGAGCGCCTTCTTGGGGCGCTCCTCGTCGTCGCGTTCATCCTCCTCGTGATGGATCTACCTATCTCCTCTCCTATCAAGAAAAATAGGACCCGTTATCACAGAATTTTTGGGCGAACGACTCAAAACACTAGAAATTTCTAAAACGAAAATAAAGAAAAAGTAAAAATAAAGCATAAACTGTCGGGTTGCCTCCCGACAAGCGCTCGTTTAAGGTCATGAGCTCGACCCCCTATGATTTTTCAATTAATGTGGGATGTTTGGTGCATATGAGATGCACCCATCAAACTTTCCGGGGAGCGCGCTTGGATTTGGACGTGGCGGCATGTTCTCCCTCGGTGGTCTCCCATCTCGAATAGTGTTGGGGGGGAGGCTCCCCCAAGCTAGCATTTCCTACGGTCAACGGCTTCACCGGTGATGCCGATTTCCGTACCGGCGGAGCTTTCTTTGGAGACTTTAATTTCGAGAGCTTACAGAGCTCTCGAATCCTTGCGACATCAGCGTCGCCTTCATCATCTTCAGCGGAGAGGTCGGGGGAATCATCTTTCTTCTCATTTTGGCCTAAATCCAGGCCTTCCTCGAAATCTTCATCGAATAGAGCGCCAATAGAGTGGGGGATCGCCTCCTCAATTACCTCATCAAGGAGGTCCATGTAATCAAGCTCCTCGTGGTAAGGCATGTGCTTAATAGCCTTAGGAATGTGAAGCTCCACCCCGATGTTGCCGACGTTTAAAGTTAGTGTACCTTCGCGCACGTCGACAATGACTCCGGCGGTGGCGAGGAATGGGCGTCCAAGTATCAACGAAGTATCTCCCTCCTCCTTAACGTCCATGATCACGAAGTCACATGGCAAGCATATTCCCCCCGGGACTTGTAGCGGGATGTCTTCGGTGATCCCCACCGGCCTTGTTATCCGTCCATCAGCTAATTGAATGCGCATGTCGGTGGGCTTCAACTTTGTCCCGGTGTTTAGCCTTAAGAACATGGAGAGAGGCATGATGCTCACACTAGCCCCTAGATCAACCAAGGCCTTTTGAAGAGGAACGCCGCCCAAGGTGCAAGGAATCCGAAAACTCCCCGGATCTTTAAATTTCGCCGGCTCCTTCTCTCTCTTGGTGAACCAAGAGCCCTCCTCGGCTAGCATGATCTTCTCCTTCCTCTTTCTCCCCGAAATCAAGTCCTTTAAGAATTTAGCATATATGGGGATCTCCACGATGGCGTCGAGGAAGGGAATATTGAGGCTAACTCCTCTTAGATACTCGAGAAACTTCGCTAGCCTTTTCTCCATTTTCGCTCTAGCGAGCCTTTGGGGGAATGGGACCGGTGGCATGAAGCGCCTCTCCTCGATCAATTGCTCCGCTCTAGATTTCTCCTTTTCTTGTG
Organism: Scilla litardierei; assembly: GCA_030789695.1. NCBI lineage: Eukaryota > Viridiplantae > Streptophyta > Magnoliopsida > Asparagales > Asparagaceae > Scilla > Scilla litardierei. Next base: position 259,770,090 of record CM061142.1, on the reverse strand, counting down.
GCTCCTTCTCCTTATCAACTTCAACTACCGGCTCAATTGGCTCCAAACTTTCATCCACGGGCTCCTCGGTAGGAATCATGGCGGGGGTGGTATCCTTTCCGCCTCTAGTGGTAACGGCAACTACGGCATTGACGTGGCCGGTGTTGCCCCGTGGGTTTTGCTCGGGTTGCACCGGAAATCGTTGAGTGTTTCGATTGAGCAACGCCAATTGCTCCGATATTTGAGCCACAACAGTATTAAGAGAGTCTTGCCCCGCCTTCAAGCTAGCATTGACCTTATTTTGCTCGACCATAAACGCCTCCACCCTAGCTTCGAAGTCGGATCGTTGTTGAGCTTGTGGAGGGTTTTGATTTTGATTCCTCCACCCTTGATTGTATCCGGGCGGCCTATATGGTGGGACTTGTTGCTTCGGTTGAAAATTTTGTTGAGTAGGCCCCCTCGGTGGATAGTGTTGTTGTTGGGGTGGTAGTGGTGGTCGAGCTTGTTGAGGTGGCGGTTGTGGCGGGTTCAAAGCTCCTTCATTGTTAGCGTAAGAGAATCCAGGATGATTTCTTGCGGTCGGATTGGCCCAATATCCTTGGTTCCCCGCGACATATTGTACTTGCTCCAAGGCTCCTTCTCCTTGCTCTCCTCCCACATACATGGCTTGAGATTGGTCTTGCCAATCACACATTTGGTTGGTCGGTGCGGAGGTGGAAGGGGCTCCTTGGGGCTCCGTGATAAACTTCTCCAATCTCTCCACTACCTTGTGGAGAGAATCAAACTTGCTTGTAAGCTCCGCTACGGCCTTCGCTTCATAGATACTAGTCGGCTTTAAGGAGGACGTAGAGTGTCCTCGCTCATCGCCCCATTGTTGATTGTTTGAGGCCATCTCCTCAATTAGGGCCGTAGCTTCCTCGGGAGTCTTTGACAAGATGGCACCATTCGCCGCGGCATCAATAATTTGTTTGGTCCCCGGTTGGAGACCATTATAGAAGCTATGCACTAGCTCCCAATCTTCTATACTATGGTGCGGGCATTGATGCTGCAGATCCTTAAAACGCTCCCAAGCCTCATAGAGCGTCTCTTGGGGTCCTTGCTTGAAGGACATAAGAGCGCTCCGAATCTTCACCGTCTTGGAGGGCGGATAGAACTTGTCAATGAATGCACTCGCCAACTCGTCCCAAGTGGTGAAGACACCCTCAGCTTGCGTCCTCAACCAGTATAGTGCCTTGTCCTTTAGCGTGAAAGGGAAGAGACGTAGTCTGATGGCATCGATGGAGACCCCCGGCATCTGGAATGTGGCGCACTTTGACAAGAACAATTGGATGTGGTAGTAGGGATTTTCATGGGCATTCCCATGAAATGGATCCTGCTGCATCAGAACCACTAGTCCAGTCTTTAGCTCGAAGTTCTTGTCAGCCGCCAACTCTGGCATGGCAATGGATGAGGTAGTAGAAGAGGTCTTAGGCCGAAGCCTATCTCGAATAGAAATTATCCTCGCCATCCTTGCCGCTAATTGGTCCGCAGTTTCCGGGTTGGTCATAGACCTCCCTTCCGGATTTTGTCTCCTTTCCGCTCTAAGTCTCCGCGCGGTACGTTCGATCTCGGGATCAAATAATATAGCTGCAGGGTCCGCCGTAGATCTCGTGTACATGCACAGGGAAAACAGAGTTTCGAAGAAATGATTAGTACCGTGGAAGGGCTAGGCAAAAATAAAGAAATAAAATGATAATAATAATAATAAATAGCTAGGGTGAAAAAAAATCAAACGCAATCGCCTCCCCGGCAACGGCGCCAAAAACTTGATCGGCCCCGGGCGTACACCCGGAGAACGATTGTAGTTTTACCGCAAGCGCACGGTCAAGTGGCGAGCAGGTATCGAACACGAGGAGGTGGTGTTGAGCTCCAATCTATCCTAGGTTGGTTTGACTACGATGGTTTTTATTGGTGGAGATGGTTATGGAATGATATAATGGAAATGGTGATGGATGTCGGTGTCGATGATAAAGAAATCGGTCAAATATCGATTTAAATACAATATAATAAAAGAAGGAATTTGCCTTGCGATGATCCTGTCACAATCGTCGGGCAAAGTATGGGGATATAAAATCAAATAAAGACGTCTAGGGCTAGGGAATTCCCACTACGGATCGTCATTCGTCACTGTGAATAGTGAATCTCAATATTACTAGACTTGTGTCGAGGTGAACTAGTCGTAACTGAATAGAGAACCAAGCTCACGCTCTCGTGCTATTGCCGGTCTATAGCAACCTAGATTAGGGCCCAATCTCTTGCAAACCCTAACCTAAGCCACTAGCATGAAGATCGACGTCATCGTTCAATCGCTCCTCGAACCCACTCTCGTGCAAACTCGAGTTACGATCTAGGTTGTGATAGTTCGTATTCGTCCAATCTCTTGCAAACGAATATGGGTATAGATTTACAATTAAAAATCCTAGCTTTGGTCCAATCTCTTGCAAACCAAATCTAGAGAAACCCAATTGTAAACCTAAATCGAATATCTAGGCCTTCCCATCGATTAGAATCCAATCTCTTGCAAATCCCAAATCGATGGAAATCCCTAGCTATCCGTAGTAAATCAATCACAACCTAACCTCCTAGCAATTTTAGCAATTTAGAATTCATTCTTCACAAATATGAAATTAGATCCATAGGGTTCATCCCCAAACCCTAGAACAACAAATCTACTCTAGCATAGCAATAAGGATATGAGAATCAATAGAAATCATTGCTTGCATACAAAAAGATAGAAAAACAAAGATTCAAATAAAAAGAAGAAAATACTTAGCTTGATGAAGATCTTCAATCCAAAATACAAGCTTTTAGATCCCAGAGGGGGCCTAGGGCATGGCCTAACCTCTAAAATAATCCTAAGAAAAACATATGGGGGCTAAGAAAACATAATGGGGATCTCTCTCTAATGGTGGCTACAAACCCCTTAAATACTCCCCCAAAACCCTAGCAAATAACCCTAGAAAACCCCTCAAATTCGTGCCCAAAACAGCCCAAACCGCAACTTAAAATCTGGGCCCAGGCCGCACTCGGCCGAGTGGAACATGTGACCCGGCCGAGTGGGAATTCCAGCACTGCAGCATCAACTTGCAGAAATTCTCCAGATTTCATCCGACCTCTGATTTGCGCGTTCTTGGCGGCGTTGGAACTGTCATGAAGTCTACTATCCATAAAAAATATGAGAAAAATACTTTGATTGCTGGAATAATATCAGATTTCAAAAGAGTTGGAGGATGTCTGAAAATCTGGGCGCTGCGTGTCCTCGGCATCACTCGGCCGAGTTGACTTCTCTACTCGGTCGAGTGGGCTTCTCTACTCGGCCGAGTGATAGACCCTATAAAATTCCAGTAAGTCAGGGGTCTTGGGGGGTCTGTCTTCGGAGGTGACTCGGCCGAGTGGCTTTACTCACTCGGCCGCGGGGCATTCGGTACTCGGCCGAGTCGGAACCCTCAATCGCCTGACGGATTTCAGTAAGTCTGAGATTTTTGCTTGTCGTCGTCGTGATGCCACTCGGGCGGGTGGTGTCTCCGTGCACGGCCGAGTGGGCTGGCGATGCTCGGCCGAGTGCACGCTGATACTCAATCTGCTGCGTGTCCGATCTGGCCGGCCGAGCAGGCTTCTTTGCTCGGCTGAGTGACTCCTTCACTCGGCCGAGTGGCATGCTAAAATGCCCAATCTTCTCCGTTTCCCCTCCTCGTCTCTCTTATGGAGTTCCTTCTTCTTCCACATGTCTCCCATCGCCGAATAGCCCTCAAAAGAGCCTTGGGTGACGCTCCGGAGCGGGTGCAAGTCCCTTAAGCTCATTTTTGCTCCCGATCGCTCCATATTTCCTGAAATCCGACAAAAACAAGAAATAGTAAAAAGTAACACAATATCATCGAATAATCGTGAAGATCGCAATATGAGCAACCGAAATGACATGCAAATATGTAGAAAAAAGGTGTAAAATATGGACCGATCAGTAACCAATGCGCCCACAGTTTTTATGAACATGATGAATCTGATCTTCTACGACTTTCTAGACAAGTTTGTCGTTATCTTTACTGACGACATCCTGATCTATTCAAAGTCGGAGGAAGAGCATGCTTCACACTTGAGGACAGTGTTGGATATACTGAGGAAGCATCGTTTGTATGCTAAGTATTCCAAGTGCGAGTTTTGGCTGGATAGAGTTTCTTTTCTCGGGCATGTGGTGTCAGGCGATGGAATTTCTGTGGATTCCGAGAAGATTATGGCTATCAGAGAGTGGCATGTTCCACAGTCAGCGTCTGAGATTCAGAGTTTCCTTGGGCTTGCAGGTTATTATCGGCTTTTCATTAAGGACTTTTCTCGGATTGCTGAGCCGATGACCAGACTGACGCAGAAGGATGTACCATTTGTTTGGTCTGATGATTGTGAGAAGGCTTTTGGTGTGCTGAAGGAGAGGTTGACGACTGCCCCTGTCCTTGCTGTGCCTGATCAGAGTGGAGGATTCGAGATCTTTTGCGATGCTTCTGGCAAAGGTCTTGGTTGTGTGTTGCATCAGCATGGGCACGTGGTTGCGTATGCTTCTCGTCAGCTTAAGGCTCATGAGAAGAATTACCCGACACACGATTTGGAGTTGGCCGCTGTCATGTTTGCGCTTAAGATTTGGAGGCACTTCCTGCTGAGTGAGAAAGTGAAGATCTTCACCGATCACAAAAGCTTGAAGTACATTTTTACGCAGAAGGAGCTCAACATGCGACAGCGTCGGTGGTTGGAGCTCATGGCAGATTATGAGATCGATTTACAGTATCACCCTGGCAATGTGAATGTGGTTCCGGATGCGCTGAGCAGACTTCCAGCGGTGATGATGTTGACCTCGCAGTGGAGATTGCAGTAGGATTTTTGCGAGTCTGGTATTGAGATTGTTCTTCCTGGATAGACTTCTTCGTTGATGAGCATGCAGATACAGTCGATGATCGTGGACAGGATCAAGGCTGGACAGGCTGGAGATGCTAAGCTGGTGAAGATTCGGGAGCAGGTGGAAGCCGGTCTGCGGACTGACTTCTTTATACATGAGGATGGTTCGTTGAGGTTTAGAGCCAGGTTGTGTGTGCCAGCTGGGGATATCAGAGAGGAACTATTGGTGGAGGCACACAGTTCGCCGTATTCTGTACATCCTGGTGGGACCACGATGTACAAGGATCTTCATCTGAACTTTTGGTGGCATGGTATGAAGAGGAGTGTGGCTCGTAGTGTAGCCAAGTGTTTGGTTTGCCAACAAGTGAATGCGAAGCATCAGCGTACGGCAGGGTTGCTACAACCGCTTCCGATTCCGGAGTGGAAGTGGCAACACATCACTATGGATTTCGTGACTGGACTACCTCGGAGTCCGAAGCAGAATGACACGATTTGGGTGATCGTAGACCGATTGACCAAATCCGCGCACTTTATTCCCTTCCGAGTAGGACAGTCTATCGAGACGCTAGCGAGGAGATACATGGAGGTAAATTCTTTTACTCTCCGTTTTTACTTCCCTTTCTAGTTTAGATAGTGATGTAACGTGAATCATGCAGGAGATCGTACGACTTCACAGAGTCCATGTGAGTATCGTGTCGGACAGAGACACGAGATTCACATCTCAGTTTTGGCAGAGTCTGCAGAAGAGCTTGGGTACGAGTCTGAGTTTCAGCATGGCGTACCACCCGCAGACGGATGGCCAGTCCGAGAGGACGATTCAGATTTTGGAGGACATGCTGAGAGCGTGCATGTTGGACTTCAAGGGTTCTTGGAAGGATCATCTCCATCATGTTGAGTTTACCTACAATAACAGCTACCAGGCGAGTATTGGAATGTCGCCTTTCGCCGCGCTATATGGAAAGAAATGTCGATCGCCACTGAGCTGGGATGACATTGGAGATCGGGAGCTGTTAGGACCGGAGATGATCGTGGAGGATGTAGATGTTGTGAGGAACATCCGGGAGAAGCTGAGGATTGCGCAGGACCGCTTCAAGCATTAGGCCGATGCTAAACGGAGACCTTTGGAGTTTCAGCCGGGCGATCATGTCTTCCTGAAGATTTCTTCGAACCGCAGAGTTATCCGATTTGGGAAGAGAGGCAAGCTGAGTCTGAGGTACATTGGGCCGTTTGATGTTCTGGAGAGAGTTAGAGCCGTGGCTTATCGCTTGGCGCTGCCACCGTCACTGGAGGGAGTTCACGACGTATTTCACGTATCTCAGTTACGTCGATACGTTAGTGATCCGTCCCATGCTGTGGATTTCTCAGAGATCACGGTTCGTCCAGACCTGTCTTATGATCAGCAGCCTGTTGAGATCCTGGATCGATGGCAGAAGCAGCTGAGGAATAAGACCATCGACTTGGTTCGAGTGCAGTGGCGTCACGGTTCCCCTGGTGAGTCCACCTGGGAGCGTGAGGATGAGATGAGAGAGCGCTTCCCGCACCTCTTCCCGAGCAGTGCTTGATGTTGATTCCGAGGACGGAATCATTTCTAAGGTGGGGAGGATGTAACGGTCTGTTTTCGTTGTACCTTGTTCGTGCACGTGCTTTTGACCGTGCACGTGTTTATTGTACACTTTGTTTGTTGTGAGCACTTTGGTGTGATATGCCGTTGTGAACGTCTCGGAGAGTATTAAATTGTGGCACTAATTTGGAACGACATTTCTCGGGTCGTTCTCCCACGATTTGAATTTATTCGAAGAGACGTTGTGATTTTCACTTTTGACGGGAGACGTTTCTATTTTTAGTTTCGTCGTCCGACGTAGAAATTGAGATCCGTCTTTTTAGTTAGCTTTCTTTCGTCATCACGATCACCTCGATATTTATTTTATAATTTTTGGAGTTCATTTGACCTACTTTATATTTTTAGCAAGGTTTATAATATTTTTAATAATTAAGTTTTAAATTATTTTCGGCCAAATAAAATTTTATTACGTTTTAAATACTTCAAAATATTTTTGAGCCCAATCTCAGCTCATTTGGGCGGCACACAAGCCTTGTGCGAGTTGGAGAGGTGAGATTCGAATTTTAAATATTTTTAAACTCCTAATCCCATTAGGATTAGCCCTAGACCAAGTCAACCCCTCTACACTATAAAAACAACCCTTAGGAAGACCTATTTTCGCAAGAAAATAACCCTAACCACTTCCAAAACCCCAAAACACACTTGCGACGATTCGTCGCAACGTTGCGACAGCCGCCCCCGTGTCCGACCGAGGAAACGGCCTCAAATCCCCCGCACCGACCAGCAGCCTCGCCCGCACCAAGCCCCCGCCCCGCTCCGCACAGCAGTCGCTCCGCATCACCGTGCCCGATCGAGAGGAGCTCTCGGTCAGAACGGTCACCCGCTCCGCATCTCTGACCGGCGCCCCGCTCGAGTCGCGGCGGCGCGGTGTCGTTTACCGCAAATTTCACGGTTAGTGTAGGGTGCGGGAATATCGAACTCAGGGAGGCGAGGTTGTGCTTGGGTCAGGTAGGATCTAAATCACCCCGAGGGGCGAGCTAGCCCGAATCGGTGAATGATTGTCACGAAAGGAAATAAATGGGTATGAACAACAAGAAAGAAAACCCGGGACTTTGGTTTCCAACCCGACGAGAGACTCTCGCCGATGCGGCCTACGGGTATGGACAGCGATCGGGATTAGGGTCTAATGGTGAGACGTTGCCTCTGAAAGTGGTACCGGCATCCCATGGGCCCGATATTCCGGTCGGTGCCCAGGATGATACACCGGACTTCCCGGATTCGATCAGTGGGCACTCCCGTGTCCATTAACACTGATCGATCCCGGGAGCACTAAGCTCGCAACGATAACTCCCAACGTCTCATCCTGCCGCTCCCGCGTGCTAGGATTCGACGTCTACGCTAAGGGTGTGAGCTATGGCTAGGGAGTCAACCGCCAAGTTTATTCCCCCTTGGCCCGACGGTCAAAGGCGGTCTTTTTCCCGCCGATGACAATGAAACACCCCGCGTAACCGTTAGATTCCTACTCCCTATCGATTTCCTAACCCTATGGACGCATCGGGAAGAGCCCCCGAAGGGGTTTCCACCAAAATCCCAGATTTGGGAACTACTCGCAAAAATTCATGAAAAAGCGATCTAAATGAAATTTAACCGTTGGAATCATAATCGGACAATTGCAATGCGGAAGTAATAGAGTAGTAAAGACAATACAAAAATTTTAGAAAGATCTGAAAACTTACAAAAGAGTAACAATTACAGCCGTCACAAGGAAATAAAACAGTAGAAAAAATAACAGCTCCCGTTTCTGGAACCCTAGGGGTTCTATTTATAGACCGTCGCATCAACCGATCGGTTGACAAGTCAACCGATCGGTTGATCCGTTACAAAATATTAACAGAAAACAGCGAGCTTTCACCCGATCACATGAACCGGTCGGGTGAGTTCTTGGGTGACCGGTTGGATCTTGGAGCAGTCGGGTGAATCGATCGGTTCGACGTCCGTGTCTTCAGCTCTTCTTCTTCAGCTACAGATGAACCGATCGGGTGAGAGTCACCCGATCGGTTGGCGTTTTGCTTCGAGAAAACAGAGAACAGCACCCGCTGAACCGGTCTGCGAACCGGTCGGGTGGCTTCTTTGTGAACTATGGCAGAGACCGGGTGGTGCACGTGTGCATCACCCGATCGGTTGGAGATGACCAACCGACCGGGTGAGGGGCTGAAAGATGAATTCTTTGGCGTTTGACCCCCTGGATCACGCGTGACTTCTCCCGTTGCTCCGAGAACTTGGGATATCATCGTTAAACGTCCCCTACGTGGTCAATCCCCTGCAATCATGGAAAAACAAAGAAAAGTGAAAGAAAACGGGAAAATACACAAAAACGAATAAGAGACGGCGGAAAAACATGGAGAAACACAAAAGAAAATGTGCGTGAATATATGAAATATAAACGCACGTCAAAATCCCCCAAGCTGAACTCTTCCTCGTCCTCGAGGAAGACGAGTGAGAGTAGGAGCTCGGAAGGGAGAAATAGAGAGGAAGAAAGAAAAAGAAAACTCTAAAACCTAGATCGTCCATCAGAGCCACCAAAATCAGAAACGACACACCAAGCAAGCAAACGCCAAATCACATCACTAAACCTAGGAAAGCGAGTCCAAATAAGTGTCGTGGGTCCACGCAGTGAAGCGTGAGTGAGCGTGGTCGTGTGCTAGCAAATGGTGATGCTTTCTACGATGTGCTATGAGGCTCGATATACACAAATCCAAGATATGACCCAAAATATCGATCCGAATTGAATCAATCGACGAATATAAGTTCAAGCATGCATTATAAGAGTGGGAATAGAAGCGTATCATGCATCGGGGACTCCACAACTAGGGTTAAGGAAATCACGCCACTATAGCCTAGATACTAGCTAAAAAGTCCCTAAGCTAAGTGTTTTCGATAACGACGGGGGTTGAGATGATGTGGAGAAGAACACTCGGTGCAAATTCTCGCCTTCCCTTTATTCTTGGCAAGTATGAAAAAATATTCACACGGAAATTTTTTGGGTTTTGGCATTTGTATTTTTTTTTTGGATTTTGGGCTATACACAATTTTTCTTTTCATTTCTTTTCTTTTTGGATTTTTCTCTTCTTTTCTCCCTTTTTTGGGTTTTTGGCTATACACATGTGTACTCTCCCAAGTGGGAGAACGGTACACGACGAGGGGATTTGCACCAAGTAAAACAAAAAAGAAGTCGAAATCTAAACACTCGGGCAAAGGAAACTATTCTCGCTAAATAGAGCATAGGCTAAATGGGTTATCCTAGTCCTTATTTGTGGAATCCCGACACAAGCGAATTGAAGTATACGATATAAATATAGCATGCATATAGTGGAAACAAATATCGCATATTCAAATCGGAGCATGATAATCTAGGGGTCATTCCTGGACAGGTATATAAAGTAAAATCACAAAGCAGAAGCACACCAAATGATGGTCACGACACACGACTCACAAAAAGCTAAGTGGACCCACGATGCTTGAAATGCAAGAGGACTCGAAATCCTAGGGTTAGTGAGTGTGATTATCGATGCAATGCTAGGTGTGTGTGACTTTGTGGCGATTCATCATAGGATTCATTTCTAGGAGAAAGAGCTAAAGAAGAAGAAAAGAAAAGAAAAAATAAAAAATAAAAACACGATGAAAACGACACAAAAAAACGAAAAAGAAGGACACAAACGACGCACATAGTGCGACTCCCCCAAGCTGAAGTTTGCATTGCCCTCAATGCAATATGAGTGAGTACGGGAGGGCAATGAAAATGGGGGGGAATACGCACCGACATAAAAAGAAATGAAAATGAGGAAATCACATAGATGAGACTGAAAAAAGAAAGAAAGATCAAAATCAAAATCAAACAACACGAAAATAAAAATAAAAATAGAACCATACGACACGACACTCAAAAACGAAAAACAAGCACACACACAAAAATGAGAAAAACAAACAAAACACGACAGCGCACCAAAATAGACGTCCCCCAAGCTAGACCAGAAAGTGCCAGCGAAATGACGTGATCGATGAAATCCAGATATGTGCAAGGGGGAGTCAAAAACAAAAGAGGTGAATTCAGAAAGCAAGGGAAGGTGAGTCCTCGTCCTCCTCGGAATAGGGTGTGGATGGGTGTTCGGGGGAGGCTGGGGGTGTGCTGAGAAGTGGGGAATGAGGCGGAGGAATAGGGGCAGTAGTGGTGTGAACAATGGGAGGAGTGTCGGTGGTGGTGGGTGGTGGAGGTAGGAAGGCGATCAAGGCGGTGGTGAGAGGAATAGGAATGGAGGAAGTAGATGTGGTGGTGACGGTAGTGGGAGGTGGCGGGAGGGATCTGGAGCGCACCGGCAATTTCCTCCGGCGCACGTATGGAGTGACGGAGGAGGGGGGTAGCGTGGGTGCGGTGGAAGTGGTCGGGAGGGGTGAAGTGGATGCCGGGATGGGTTGTGAAGAGGGAGGAGAAGAATGTGGTGAGGGGGGTGATGGATGTGGGGAAGGGTGGGTGGGTGGAGGAGAAGATCGCCGGGGTGGTGAAGGTGGAGGTGGTCCGTGGATATGAGTAAGAAGGCGGAGAATGGCGGCCACGTTCCTCTCAAGTGCGAGGAAACGTGGGTGGGTAAGAAAGGAGGATGGTGATGGGTCCGAGGAAACAGAGGACATGGCGAGCTCACGAAGGGCAGTGACCTCCCTCTCAAGTCCCAGACGGGCAGATACCTGACGGTGACCAAAAGATGTAGACTGATGCGAGGCAGAGGTGGTGCCGCGAGGTAAGGTCGAAGAGGTGCCGGCGGCAGTGGTCATGCCGTCACAGGAGACAAGGCCAGAAATGGCCGCAAAGAGGTGCTCAGACGTGATCGGTCCCGGATCAGAAACAGGACGCCCCGGGCCAGCCCCTAAATCTCCCCCAGACGCAGGGATATCCTGCTCGCCTAAGTGGGCGGTAGGGGACGGTGATCTGCGGGTGCCTGCGGGAAGGAAAGGAAGATTCAACCCCGCTAAGAAGTCGGGATCAGGAGGGAAAGTCCAATCTCCCACGAGAGCAAGGGTTATGCGAGCGGGGTTGGGCAGAATGGTGTAAGGGGCTGGGGGTGGCCATTATGAAATATGAAGCGGCCATCCGAGCGGGGTTTAATCATGTGGATGTGCCGCAGGACATCAATATCAAGATGTGAGGGTCCTGTGGCAGCAGGAAGATTATCGGGGATGGTAATATTGAATTGGGCGTGAGAGCAGATAATCGTGATGATGCCCCCGCAACAAAACTTCCCCTTACCGGCCCGGCTGATCTCGAGTAGCTTGTAAACAAGCCAATCGCTGCCATGGATGGGGACTGTAGGGGCCCTGAAGCTAACTCCATCATCATCCCGGACATAAGGAAAAGTCATGGCCCAAAGGATAAAAAGGTCAGGGATAGTCACAGTGCCGGACTCGTCCCTAGGAAAGAATGCAGATGAAATGATCATGTGGGCCAAACGAAACACGGGGTGAATGATGGAGGAGGCCTTGGCCCTGCCTCGAGGGTAGTCACGGATCAGCGTGAGGCGGAACCAGAATTGATCGACATCAAACTCGGGCGTGTACCCGTAGTGTCGGATGGAATCATCCCCGAGATTGGGGAAACCAAATATATCATTAATCGTGTTCAGATTTGTGGTGACACTACGGTTACGCACCCTGAATCTAATGATCGACCCGGACTCCCAGATAAGTGTAGAGAGAAATTCGAGTGTGAGTGCTGGGTAGGATATGGCATGTGCATTAAGAAAGGCTAACCATCCTAAGTTAGAGAAAAGAGATTCGACCTCAGTGAAGACACCGAGATCGAAAAGTGTACGTGCGTGCGGGAACTTAGTGGATAGATGCCCTCGAGCATCAAGCCTACGGTAAAAATCTGTGTGCTCCTGGTTCCGAAAAATATACCCATGTGGGCCCAACATTGGGTCCACAGGGGGGATAACAGGCGGAGGAGGGCCAAGTGTAAGTGCTCGTGTACGGGAAGGGGGGCGTGTTTGTTTTCGTCTCTTTTGAGACGGCTCCTCTTCCCGCATGATTCCCTTCCCCTTATCCTTATCTTTAGCCATATGTGTGTGTGCGAGCAAGAATTAGTGCAAAAATCGTGGATGCACACTAACACAAGCAAACGAGCAAGCACAATAAATAGGGCAAATATATAAATATAAGCTTAGGAGCGAGTTTACCCAAGCGGAATGGTGGAGCTTGCTCGTTGATGTCCCCACACTATTCAACGAGAGTAGCGTGGAGCCGCGGCGAACTCCTTCGGCAATAATTTTCGAAATGGGGGTGGTTTGGGGGAAAACTAGGTCAAAAATTCGTAATTGGAGGAGAGAGAGGGTGTAGATGATGAAGGGATTGATGAAGGAGGTGGAGAGTGGGAGTAATGGAGGAGTAGAGGGCGTGGGGGAGGAAGATCGGTTGTTGGGAGAGAGGGGAATGCGAAACGACGGCGGATTTTGCGATCGGGCGAGGGTGAAAACGAGCGGGTGTCGGGGGGGTTTATATAGGGTTTTAAGTCGAACCGATCGGGTGAGTTGTCACCCGATCGGTTGACGGTTAGGTGGAAAATCTTGCCGAAGAAATGCTACAGGCGAACCGGTCGGTTGACTTATCAACCGATCGGTTGGCCGCTCCACTCATTTTCCCGAGAACTTAGGGCTGCTCACCCGGTCACGTCAACCGATCGCGCTAGAACTCAACCGATCGGTTGATATTCCCCAAAAATTTCCGAGAGCTCTCCCCAGCTCACCCGGTCTGCCACCCGGTCTCTTCATTACTCAACCGATCGGGTCATATGGGGGCAGATCTCGGCATGTATCTGATACATCCCAACCGATCGGGTGAGTTGTCACCCGATCGGTTGGGGCCTTTTTCCTGCAAAAACCAATAGATTTGTTTAAGTCCCCGAACGGATGTTCTCGCGGCTGATTTTATTTATAAAAATAGATAAAATAAAGTAAAAAAAATAACGCTAAAAAGTGGAAAAAAGTTTAGAACATGGATTGCCTCCCATGAAGCGCACTTGTTTAACGTCGTTTGCTCGACGCCCCCAAGAGATGCTCATGGTGGCTGATACGGGTGATGCCCAAATTTCAGCATCTCTTCTTCGTTGGAGCTGAAGGCGCTTGGAGTAGTCAGCGGCTGGAAAAATACTTGCTCGACTACCCTCCCTTTGTTCTTGGGATCCGGGGGCTTTTCCTTGGTGTTGGCGCTTCCCGCCATCTTCTTCAGGATCCGGACCTCGTCTTTAGTGAGGTCCGTGTGCTCTTTCCCCGTTCTCCTCACAGGAGGAGCCTTGGGGAACTCGGGAGGGGTTGTTCTCGCTGCACTCGGTCTTCCAGCAGCTTCTTTGTTCTCGGGGCCGTCCCCATCTTCTGAATTCCCCAAGTCATCGGGGGGGGGGGGGGGGGGTTTCTCAGGAGAATCTCCCAGGAGCTCTCCTCTGCAGCTTTTTCTTCTTCTATCTCAAGCAAATTGCACTCAGGGTCATCAGGGGGATCGGGGTGCTTCATGGATAGTCCCAGATCAAACTCAACTTTCTCTCCGCTGACGTTCAAAGAGAGTTTTCCGTTCTTCACATCTATTAGAACGCCAGTAGTGGCCATGAAAGGCCGTCCCAGGATGATGGGGGTGTGTGCGTCTTCGGGCATGTCCATGACTACAAAGTCCACAGGCACATGCACCCATCTCACATTCACGGGGAGGTCATCAACAACTCCCACCGGATATTTGACCGATCGGTCAGCTAGTTGTAGGGTCATACCGGTGGGCTCCAAATCACCCATTCCTATCCTTCTGTACATCGACAAGGGCATCAAACTTACACTCGCTCCGAGATCGACGAGTGCACGATGAATCTTCACTTCCCCGATCGTGCAAGGAATGGAAAAGCTCCCCGGGTCCTTGAGCTTCGGCGGGTTTGCCCTCTGAATAAGAGCGCTACATTCCGCCGTCAGCACTACTTTCTCCTTTCTTGACCCTCTAGTCACCAAATCTTTCAAGAATTTTGCATAGGAGGGGATCGTTTCGATTGCTTCTAAGAAGGGGATTTGCAGGCTTAGGTCCTTGACCATGGCAAAGAACTTTCCATATTTCTCATCAATTTTTGCCTGAGCCAACCGTTGTGGAAATGGCACAACGGGTTTATACACTTTCGGGCTCTCTTCCTCCTTCTTCTTCTCTTCTTCAGACACTCCCTCCGGAGTCATAGGATTTGATGACGAAGCACCGGCGTCATTTGATTTTTCAGTCGGTCTCTCAACGACCAATGGTGCTTCCGGGTTGCTAGGGGGTACTCTAGTAGGAATTTGTGTCCCGCTTCTCAGAACGATAGCGGACACATTCGCGTGCTCGTGCACGAGTGCCGATGTTTGTGTCGCTCCCCTCAGGTTCACCTCCGGTTGTGGCGGCAATTGGTTTTGTGACCTTGCAAGGTTCGCCACCTGTAACCCCAGCTAGGTTACTTGGTCCGTGAGGGTCCGCTGATCCATTTCCAGCTTTTGGTTGATCCTCTCCTGGTTGGTAATATATTGAGTCAAGAGAGACTCAACCGGAGAGACGGCCCTCTGTTGGCCATATTGCTGCTGCTGCTGGAACGGCTGCTGAGTCCTGGGAGCGTAAGATTGTTGCTGAGGTTGTTGCTGAAACGGTTGCTGCTGTGGCCTAGCCGGCTGATATGTTTGTTGCTGCGGCTGCTGAGGCGGGGAGGGCTGAAATGGTGGCCGGTAGCTGAAGTTTGGGTGGTTCCTGTTGTTTGGAGAGTAGGCCGGGTTGGAATTTGTCCTTGGCGGATACGGCGCATTTCCCGTGGGGTTGTAAAATAGTGCGCTCGCCTGGTCCAACGGTGGTGAGATGTCACCACCGTCGAATTCCCCAAAGAATTCGGACTCAACCGCAGAAATTTGCTGTGTACCGGCCCCACCGGCTCCTACCATTAGTGCGGAGATCTGGGTCGAAAGCAAGTCGAACTTGCTTGAAAGTTTGTCGACATCCTCGACTCTATGTATACCCCCGGATCTTGGTGTGGCTCTCTCGTCACACCACCGCTCATTGTTGGATGCCATATTTTCCAGAATATGCCCGGCATCCTCCTCGCTTCTAGACATGAAGGAACCCCCAGCCGCGGCGTCCATAGAAGATTTCAGGTCATCCCTCAACCCATTGTAGAACAGATTAATAATCTGCCACTTCGGAAGCTCATGGTGAGGGCATCTTCTTTGCATCTCTTTATATCTCGTCCAAGCTTCATGCAAGGACTCGTGGCTGGCCTGGGAGAAGGAGGAGATCTCACTTCTCAACTTCATGGTCTTCCCCGGAGGAAAGAACTTCGTCAGAAAAGCATTGGAGAGCTTCTCCCATGTGTTGAAAGTGTTGGGGTCCTTCCCCCTTAGCCATTGCTTGGCTTTGCCTCGTAAAGAGAAGGGGAACAGCTTCAGACGGATAGCCTCTGTAGTGACACCATTAATCCGGAAGGTGTCACACTTCTCCAAGAAGGAGTCCAGGTGCTCGATCGGGATCTCCATGGGTGCACCCGCAAACTGGTCTTGCTGGATCCATGTCACTAGAGACGGCTTCAGCTCAAAGCTTTGGGCCGCAATAGCTGGAGATCGGATGGCGGAAGTTGACTCGATGGATGACATCGAGTACTCCAGTAGAGACTTGTGAGGTGGGGTGTTCTCCTCCATGGATTCGGGTTCTTCTCTTCTTCGCTTCTCGGCGGCCAAACGCCTAAGGGTGGCGTTAATCTCTGGATCGAGGGGAATCAAGTCGTCAAGACTCCTTGAACTCCTGCGCATGAAAAACAACAAACACCCGTGAAGCGACAAGTGGGAAAGAAACGAAACGGATAAAATAAGAAATAAAAATAAGAAAAATAAAAAGAAAAAGAAAAAGGAGAATGCGAAAAATATCGCGAGGTAGGGATATGAGCTAGACACGAGGGTTCAAGAGATCCTAAAATAACAAGCACGTTGCCTCCCCGGCAACGGCGCCATAAACTTGACCGGCGCCCCGCTCGAGTCGCGGCGGCGCGGTGTCGTTTACCGCAAGTTTCACGGTAAGTGTAGGGTGCGGGAATATCGAACTCAGGGAGGCGAGGTTGTGCTTGGGTCAGGTAGGATCTAAATCACCCCGAGGGGAGAGCTAGCCCGAATCGGTGAATGATTGTCACGAAAGGAAATAAATGGGTATGAACAACAAGAAAGAAAACCCGGGACTTTGGTTTCCAACCTGACGAGAGACTCTCGCCGATGCGGCCTACGTGTATGGACAGCGATCGGGATTAGGGTCTAATGGTGAGACGTTGCCTCTGAAAGTGGTACCGGCATCCCATGGGCCCGATATTCCGGTCGGTGCCCAGGATGATACACCGGACTTCTTGGATTCGATCAGTGGGCACTCCCGTGTCCATTAACACTGATCGATCCCAGGAGCACTAAGCCCGCAACGATAACTCCCAACGTCTCATCCTGCCGCTCCCGCGTGCTAGGATTCGACGTCTATGCTAATGGTGTGAGCTATGGCTAGGGAGTCAACCGCCAAGTTTATTCCCCCTTGGCCCAACGGTCAAAGGCGGTCTTTTTCCCGTCGATGACAATGAAACACCCCGCGTAACCGTTAGATTCCTACTCCCTATCGATTTCCTAACCCTATGGACGCATCGGGAAGATCCCCCGAAGGGGTTTCCACCAAAATCCCAGATTTGGGAACTACTCGCAAAAATTCATGAAAAAGCGATCTAAATGAAATTTAACCGTTGGAATCATAATCGGATAATTGCAATGCGGAAGTAATAGAGTAGTAAAGACAATACAAAAATTTTAGAAAGATCTGAAAACTTACAAAAGAGTAACAATTACAGCCGTCACAAGGAAATAAAACAGTAGAAAAAATAACAGCTCCCGTTTCTAGAACCCTAGGGGTTCTATTTATAGACCGTCGCATCAACCGATCGGTTGACAAGTCAACCGATCGGTTGATCCGTTACAAAATATTAACAGAAAACAGCGAGCTTTCACCCGATCACATGAACCGGTCGGGTGAGTTCTTGAGTGACCGGTTGGATCTTGGAGCAGTCGGGTGAATCGATCGGTTCGATGTCCGTGTCTTCAGCTCTTCTTCTTCAGCTACAGATGAACCGATCGGGTGAGACTCACCCGATCGGTTGGCGTTTTGCTTCGAGAAAACAGAGAACAGCCCCCGCTGAACCGGTCTGCGAACCGGTTGGGTGGCTTCTTTGTGAGCTGCGGCAGAGACCGGGTGGTGCACGCGTGCATCACCCGATCGGTTGGAGATGACCAACCGACCGGGTGAGGGGCTGAAAGATGAATTCTTTGGCGTTTGACCCCCTGGATCACGCGTGACTTCTCCCGTTGCTCCAGGGACTTGGGATATCATCGTTAAACATCCCCTACGTGGTCAATCCCCTGCAATCATGGAAAAACAAAGAAAAGTGAAAGAAAACGGGAAAATACACGAAAACGAATAAGAGACGGCGGAAAAACATGGAGAAACACAAAAGAAAATGTGCGTGAATATATGAAATATAAACGCACGTCAATCTCGCATCGCCCCCGCACCCGCTTCGCTAGCCGCTCCGCACCCCGCATCGCACCGTGCTTGACCAAAGTGCCCGCCCGCTCACGCCCACATCGCTGCACATTGCAACGTTGCAACGTCGCAACGCCCCCGCCAAGCGCCCGATCGGCGCTGTCTCCCGCACCGACCGAAGCAAGCCCCCGTACCAAGCATCCGCCCGCACCGCTGCGCTGCATCCCTCGCACCCCTAGTGCCCGACCGACGGAAGTCCCCGCACCAAGCGTGTCTGACCGAGAGCCAAACATCGCAACCCCGCACCCGTCACACCGCTTGCCACCGTGGGCCTAAGGATGGCAGTAATGGCCTGACCCGCCCGGCCCGACCTGGCCCGACCCGGTTTTAACCCAGCCCGACCCGACCCGCAGCCGGGTCGGGGCAAGCTTGGGCTTTGTATGCGCCCCGGCCCGACCCGACCCGCCCCAGTAAACTATAGAGGTTCTAAAAAAATTACTATTTTGATGCGGACCATGCAATCAGCGAATAACCCATAACTCATACTCTATTCCACGGTTCTCCTAATTGGGCCATTTCCCAATTTCAAATTACCAAAATTCTCCCAATTCATAATTAAAATGTTTATTTAGGATTCATATGGAGGGCACTAATAACCTGACCCGACCGGCCCGACCCGGCCCGACCCAGTTTTGGTAAGAAAGAACCCGCCCTGCCCCGGCCCGCGACCCGCCCCGCCCCGGCCTGTAGATGGGTCGGGGCAAGCTTGGGTAGTTAAATACCCGCCCTGCCCCGCAATATTGACATTCCTACGTGGCCCCCCCAAGTTCTCCAGAGGTATTGTGGGTCCCCTATTGGCCCCTAGGACTACTGTGGGCCCCACCTAGGAGCTTTCTCTACGACGATTTGCCGTGTACGACGTTGAGATACGTCGTAGCCTGTCGTCGCACGTGCTAGCATTGGAATCTAGATTCGTTGCTCCGGTTGCTGCTCTGATCTTCCAATGAGGAATCTATATTGGAATCTGGACTTGGAGCGCGTTCTTTTATTCCAACCCCTGGCGTCGCTACCCGACGCCAGTGTAGCTTTCGCGTCGTGTTGAGGTAACGCTTTGCACCCCTAGGACCCCCAACCTATTTCATGTTAATCAAGACTAAAAATCAATGTTTTTAAAGTATTTTAAATGTTTTAGAATTCACTAATCAAGATTAATAATATGGACTTTAGGTCGGTGGACTTGTGCACGTAGGATAATTGTGACTTTGGACTCGTTGGACGGTGTTGCTCAGACGTGATACTTGCTGGCAAGTGAAACTTGCCAACTCTTGTGTAAGGCCATGTTTTTAGGCCACTTCCTTGTTTTTAGTGTAAAAAAGACTAGTCAGTGAAATGATAGCTGGCTAGACGCCTACTTGATCTAGTTTGACAACGAAACTAGATCCGTCACCCTAATTGATCTAGCTTGACAACGAAGCTAGATCCAACTCTTTAACTTGTTGATCATGCATACTAAACTGTCATGTTTACTTTCCTTACCTGTACGCTTTACTACTTGCCATGTCATGGCATCCCTGCATTGAATGTCGCATTCGTAGCACACGCTACATACTTGTACTTGCTTGTCCCGGGCTAGGTGCACCCCTATGCCACCATGAAAACACTTCCTGGCTCGTGATCCAGAAGCGAGCATTTCCATTCGGGGGTAAGGCACTGGCTCGATACACGTGGAGGGGTAGGGTTGAGCAACCACTCAGCGTAGAAGTGTGCCCGTACAGCCTCTTCAGCTGTAAGGCGTGAACTCTGTGCACGACTTGAAAACATGACTTGTGATTGATAGTAGTTGCTACTCTTGCCATGCCATGATAGCTGTCCTCTTGTACTTGCTTTACTTTACTTGTTGCACTCATACTTTAACTGCCATGTCATTGCATCATGCTAGAACTGCTAGGTTGATTTTACTTGTACTTTCAGTTTCCTTGCACAAGTCTTCTAGACTTGCTGACATGTGCCCCTTGCTCTTTTGGGTGTCACATGTTAGACCCTGAGCCAGAGACAGTTGTTGAGGACGATGTGTTTGCTGACGCTGAGCTTGAGCCTACGTTTGACGAGGAGTTCGTGGACACCGGTGACCAGTCTTAGAGACTGATTTGAGTTGCTTTTGCTTAGGTTGCTGTTTGTTGTCGATGTGTAGCACCATTACCTTGCTTTTGTACTTTGTACTTTTGTTGGCCATGCTGGGGCCTCTTTTAGACTCTTTTCTTTTAGCCTGGTGGCTTTTCTGCGATGTTGGAATTTATTATTATGGATATTCTGATATTTATCTTTTGTCTCATTTTCTTTTATTATCTTTGTTTCGTATTGCAATTGCAAGGACCTGCTATTATTGTTTATTGACGCTTATCGGACTTGCAGCCGTGTAGCTTCAAGTCTGAGCGGACCTTCTCACGCTTCGCCTCCACGTTTTTGGGAAGCGGGGCGTGACACCGATTGATGCATTCTTGGCGGCGTTTGAACCGTCATGAAGTCTACTATCCATAAAAAATATGAGAAAAATACTTTGATTGCTGGAATGATAGCAGATTTCAAAATAGTGGAAGGTTGTCTGAAAATCTGGGCATGTGTGTCATCGGTGTCACTCGGCCGAGTGGACTTCTCCACTCGGTCGAGTGGACTTCTTTTCTCGGCCGAGTAGAGTCTTTTGATGTTCTCCAAAAATTCCAGAGAGTCTGCTCAGATCTTAGGAGAGAAACCCTGTCGTACTCGGGCAAGTGGCGATCTCTACTCGGTCGAGTAGGCTCTGCCACTCGGCCGAGTGAGGCTTCTCCAAATTCCAGCAAGTTGGCCTCCTCTCTGGACGAAATCTCTGTAGCACTCAGGCGAGTGGGCTTTGTCAATCGGCCGAGTGGTCTTCCTTGCTCGGTCAAGTGAACATGGCAAATCTTCAGCGCGTATCTGTTTCACTCGGGCGAGTGCGGTCCTTCGCTCGGCCGAGTAAGCAGTCTGCTCGACCGAGTGGGGTACTCTTGAGCTCTTTTCTTCTCCTTTTTGCCTCCTCGTCGATTCTACCAAATTATTTCCTTCTCCACTCATCCTCTAGCACTGATATCTCCTCAATAAGGCCATGAGCGGTGCTTCGTTACGCGCGCAAGTCCTTTAAGCTCAATTTTGCTCCCAATTGCTCCAAATTTCCTGAAATCCGACAAAAACAAGAAATAGTAAAAAGTAACGCAATATCATCGAATAATCATGAAAATCACAATATGAGCAATCGAAATGGCATGCAACATGCAGAAAAAAGGTGTAAAATATGCACCGATCAGATTTCGATCCGTGCTCGGGAGCGGCGGCGCAGGTCTGGGAGTTCCCGCCTGGTTAGCCATTATTGCGATTTGATAGTGCCTAGGGGAAATCGAAGTGCCACCGCAAGTGATCTCGCGACGCGTGGATGAAGGCGTCTTTCACGCCAGTCGAGGTGTCAGGGATGCTCTGATGAGCACCGCGTGGCGACGCATCGACGGTCGAGATGACCCGTTGTCTTCTATAAGAATGGGGGGAAGGGGACGGTGGAAGCTTTCTTCCAGCTTCAATTTTTCTTCCTACCTTCTGGTTTCTGTCAGTCGTTCACCGACGTTGTCGCTGTCGTCTTTGTCGGAGGTCCATTTTTGATCATCTTCTCAGCTCGGCCACTTGCCAGGTAGTTTTCGTATCCTTTAAGCGATGGCTTCTCATTCTGACTCTGGAACAGGTAGCAGTTCGGTGACAGAGGAGTCAATGTCCGAGGAAAGGTGGTGGGGGCACGGAGGCCTCAGCGGAGGAGAACGTGGCGCCCTGACGTACCGAGGGCGATAGTAGCCATCAAGTGTCGGTCAGACAGGATCAACATTAGGGAGATTCGGGTGCAGTTCGTGCGCCCACTCTGCGAAGCATGGGTATCGGGACCCGAGGAAAGGGTGTGTTCGCCTGGGGATAATGAAGTTGGGGTCTATGTCCGATCCTTCGAGTTAGGACTTCGATTCCCAATCCATCCTTACCTCCTACACCTGATGAACTTTCTAGAGGTGTCGATATTCGCCTTGGCGCCCTGCTCTTGGGGTTTGCTGGTGGGGTTCGTCGGGCTATGCTTTGCCAGCTCCCTAAGTCTGTCCTTGGCTTTGTTCCAGTACTTCTTCGTGTTGAGTATTGATTCTCCGGATTTGGTTTTTGATGATGAACAAACATAAATATCGTGAACTAACTCTTTGTGAGCGCAGTTATGGAGATCGTCGCCAAAATTCTACGTACATCAAAAACGATGTCTCAAGACTTCTCAAAGCGTGTGATCATGTGCCTAAAGCTTTGTTGAAGCTCAAGGAGCATTATTGAAGTCAAGAGATTTGGATTGAAGCTTTGAAGACTGTTCGTCTAGTTTATTTTATAGTCTTCTAGCTTCTTTTCGCAGAATGTTAAGCCTTGAGTAGGACTTACATTATAATCTTCATAACGCTCATATCTTAGAGCTAGGATTATCTTAGAAGCCCATAGAGACTTTCCCGAAGCTTTACACTTCATTTCGCGGCTTCTTGTACATCTTAGTTGGTTCAAGAAGAAGAACCAACCGACTAGATTGTCATCTAGTCGGTTAAGAATCCTTCTTGAACCGACTAGATTTCCTTGCTCAATTCAGCTTAGGCATTGTTGACCAATTAGTCGGTCCAAGAAGGTTCACCAACCGACTAGTTGTCAAACTAGTCGGTTGGGAATCCTTCTTAGACCGACTAGTTATACTTTCATTTTTCAGCCTAGCTTCTGTTGACTAGTTATTCGGTCCAAGAACATCCATCGACCGACTAGTTGTGAAACTAGTCGGTTGGAATTTGTTCTTAGACCGACTAGTTCTCCTAGTAATCAGCCTATTGATTATCAATTGCTTAGTCGGTCAACGAACACTCACCTACCGACTAGTTGTCAAACTAGTTGGTTGGCAAGTCTTCTTAGACCGACTAGTTCTATCTCCTGAATTCTCTATCTTGGCTGACAACCTTCTAGTCTGTCCAAGAAGAATCACCGACCGACAAGATGCAAAACTAATTGGTCGGTGATCCTTCTTAGACCGATTAGACTGCTTCAGAAATAGATCCGTTGGGCATTTAATGCCACGATTTTGCTTCTCTCTTCTCTCTATCCAATATATACTTGAAGTGCTTCTAACCTAGCATTCAAGGCTGCCATTATTGAGTTTTAGAGAATCAAAGAGAAAGCATTCAACTCTCATTTCCAAGCTCTATCTTCTCACAAAGAATCTCTCCCCAACTCCTTGAGCCCTTATTTCCTCAAGAGAGATTCTCTTCATTGTGAGCCACTCAAGCCAAGAGCTTGATTCAAAGTCACCAACTCCATCCTAGCCTTCGATCGCTGTTCATCTTGGTGGAGCTAGGGTTTGGTGACATTCTCTCCTTCAAAATTCTCCTTGCCCTAAAATCAGTAAGTTTACTCAAGGCATAGGATTTTGTTGGTAAGTGTTTTATTGTTTCATTTACTTTACTATTAAGTTTATCTCTCGGTTGTGAGAGAAGATCGTGATCCCGGGTTGTGGGAGTCACGTTTTCATTTGTGTATGATTTGATCTTGTAGAGGTTTTCTACAAGAATTTCATAGTGCAAACTTGGGTTAGAGGATTCTAACTCAAGTAGCCGGAGGGGATCCGGGTGTTTGGGACGTAGGATCACCGGGAACAAGTCGGGGAGATTTGGTTGGATCCGAACCCGTTACATCGTTTGTTTGCATTGTTTAATTCTTGTTTGTCATATTTTCATTCCGCATTGTTGGTTGTGTTTGCACAATAATTAGGAATAATTATCTTGATTATTTCAAAGTACTATTCATCCCCCCTCCCCTCTAGTACTTGTGCAGTAGCTATCAGGGCATTACATTTGGTATCAGAGCCAAGTTAATAGCTATGTCTACCAACGACAATAAGACCGTTCGTCCACCTTCAGACTATAGCACCTTCAAGAACCGTGAAGGAGCTTCTTCGGTGATGGAAGGACACTCCTCAACTAGGCCTCCTTACTTCAACGGTGCCAATTATGGGTACTGGAAATACCGGATGGAAACGTTCCTCCAGAGCACTTCACTATGGAGAGATACGTTGACGGAGTATGTCGAGCCCGCCGAACAAGACTTCGCTAAGTGGACTACCGCGGAGGTCGCTGCGGAGGTAAACAACGCCAAGACAATGAATGCCTTGCAATGTGCGTTGGAGCCCGAATACTTCAACAAGATATGCACATGTAAGAGTGCATATCAAATCTGGAATTCACTCCTCATCTTGCATGAAGGAATGAGTAGGGTAAGAGACTCCAAACTCACTGTTGTAAATAAAGAATTCGAATTATTTCACATGCAACAGGGTGAGAAGATGAAGGAGTACTATGCTCGCTTCGTTGACAATACCAATGAGTTGGAGGCTCTTGGAAAGACTTACACCCAAAAGGAGAAAGTCTAAAAGATTATTGACGGACTTCCTTCTTGTTGGGAAAAGCGTACCTTCGCCATCGAGGAAGGTAACGATATGAATAAGTATACTGTCGTACAACTAATAGGTACCTTGATGTCCTATGAGGTACGCAAGGACAGTAAAATAAAGATGCAGGACAAGATGAAGTCGTACTTGAAGCAAGACGAGCCGAAGAAAAAGGCGATTGCGTTCAAGGCCGCTCCATCTACATCTACCGATGATGAAGAATCGGAAGACGAGTTGGACTTAGAATCCATTGCCCTTATGGCAAAGAAGTTCAACCGATTCTTCCGGAAAGGTAACTTCAAGAACAAATCTAAATTTAGTTCTACTAACGTCTCTGCTCCTTTGTGTTTTAAATGCAACAAGCCAGGACACATCAAAGCAGATTGTCCTCAAAACAAACAAAAGGAGAAATGGAAGGCGCCAAATTTTGACAAGTCTCAAAAGTACAAGAAAGGGTACAAGAAAGGACTTGTCGACACATTCACCGACTCCGACGAGGACTCCTCAAGTGAAGAGTCGGATGATGAACAAGTGGAGCAAGCACACATGTGCTTCATGGCTAGAGAGGAACATGATCAAGAGTCCTCCTCCGATGAAAGAAAGGATGAAGGCGATGAGGTAACGATGGATGACCTTAGATTAGCTAACGAGCAAATTTGGTCTAAGTATTCTAAATTGGTAAATAGATATACTAAGATTAAAGATAAGCTAACTAGTCTCCAAATCTCACCTAAGCCTATCATCATCAACAACGACACCGTTGTTGAAGGCCTGAGAAATGAGATTGTAAATCTCAAATCTCAACTTGAGCATGTTCACATTGAGAATTCGGATGAACGCGAGATAACGGATTTGATTTCTCGAAACTCAACTTTGAGTATTGAGAATGAGAATCTCAAATCTCGTGTTTGTGTACTCACAACTCAAGTGTCCACTTTGGATACTTCTATACTTTCTCTCACCGAGAAGTATGAGTCCACATTAGGTCGAATTGATAAATTCAACAAAGGCAAGGACCATTTGGATAATATCTTAAATGACTTACTTCCGGCCAATCATCGTATTGGCTTGGGGTATAATAAGGGAAATTCATCCAAATCTTCCACCACCTTTGTAAGGCCAACTTCCGATGCCTCAACTAGTGGGAGTAAACACCCCATGGGTAGTTCTTCTACCAATGGTGCTTCCACTAGGTACACACCTCCATTTGGAAAGAAACCCACTTTGGGTGGATCTCCAAAGAAGGGTCATGCATTTATGTACACCAATACTATGCCACGTAGGAACACACCTCCTACTCCACTTGTTCACACGTATGATGATTTCTATGCTCCAAGTCTACGAGCACGTGCACACCAAGTGAGACATACTCACGCACGTGCTCCCCCATATGCATATGTTCATCCACATCACTATCATATGAACAATTACCATCATACACCATATTATATGATGCCACCACCATTTTATCATGTGCCATATGATTATCCACGACATGCATTTCCTAAGCCACCTCCTCGTAGGCCACATGCATCACGTAGACATCAACAACGTATGCATGCTCCCAATAGGAATAGGGCTCCCAAGACATTCACTATTTGGGGCCCGAAGGACACAAGCATTGATTCGGGTTCAATATTACATATTTAACCCCCCCCCCCCCATTTAGCCCTATTTTGTGCTCATGAGATGCTACATTGTTCTCTAATTCATACGTATTTTCTACACAATTATTTATTAGAGAAACACACTATTTGAGCACAAAACAGAATTTAACGATGCAATTCTGCACATTTTATATTTTTCATAGCTTGGTCTCGATCACACGATTCCAACGACTATTTATTTGTATTTTTCTGAGATCTGTGCTAATTACTATGAATTTTTGAATGCAGAATACCATTTAAATGAAGAAATACGCTCAAAATACAAAAATACAAACGTCGACCAATCAGAATGCGACACGTGGCATCAATCTGGCCGTTCCCGCTCAATCGGACGGCAGCTGGCGATTCAAACTACGTGGGCGACGTGGCACTTCCGTAAGCGTTCGATTCCGATCGAACGACGGACAAGCCGCCTGCTCGGAATCAAATCAGCGGAAGCGGGGCGACCAAATGCGGGCCACGTGGCTCCATCACGGCCGCGAGATCTTCATCCGACTGCCAGAAGTGGACCGCATTGCAACGGCGGCGTGGCATCATCGTGGCCGTTGGATCACGATCCAACGGCCCGCTCGCGAGATCAGACGACGCAGGCGGCGTGATTCCAAGCGCTACGTGGCGCAATCGTAGGAGTTCTCTGCCCGATCGAACGGTCCACGTCTAGCCCGCTCGAACTCACCGAACCCAGCATCTCGGGGCGACGTGGCCATTTGCTGAGCTTTGGATTTCGATCGGACGGAGCACGCGACGCCCGCTGAAGCAAATCGAAACGAGCGACGTGGCTCTCTTTGATCCGTCAGATGCCGATCGGATGGACGGGATCGATCCGAGCGAGAGTCGAAGAGCGGAGCGGGTATCGCACGAAGATTAAAGCGCCACGTGGCGTGCCCTGGTCGAATCCCGCATTTTTGAAAGTTGATCGGACGATCAAGGGTTGATCCGATCCAGATCTGCGGCGTGGATTGATTCGGGCGTGATTTTAAGCGGGTTTGGAACCCGTTAAGCAACCCAAACCCGCAATCTTATTATATAAGCGTGTTTAGGGTTTTTGGGCGTATTAAAGCAGATTGGGGCGTATTTTGGGCGTATTGGAGGCTCTAGGAGCCGTATTTTCCCCCTGAAAAATTTTGTAAAATTCCAGAGGCTTGTTTTATTATTTTCAGAGAGTTTGAAGTCTTTTCAAGGAGAACTGGTGATATATTTCTAAACTTCTACCTCGTATTTTAGTGTTTTTCATTGTATTTTGCTATAATCTTGATGTATTTGGCTATGGAACTTGTTTATTCTGATATTATGAGTAGCTAAATCTTATTTGTGCATGGTATGGAGTATTTAGGGGATATTATTTGTGTTAGTTTGGTTGTATTCCTGTGCTAAATCGTTAAACGTCGCTAAAATTGTAATCTTTGTTCGTAAATCGACTTTTTTAGATTCCAAAAGAATTAATTAAGTGGATGATCGCCCCAAAAGGGTGAGTTTTGATCTCTCCAAAAGAGAGTTTCATATCGTATTATAGCTTTAGCGATGATCTCATTGAATTTTGTGTTTGAACCCCCAAAAGGGCATCTTCCGATGAATTGCTCCCAAAAGGAGAATTCATTGAGTTATATTGGATATTTTTCCCGGTGAATTGCTCTCAAAAAGAGAATTCATTGTGATATATTCATCAACCAAATTAATACGAATCATTGATCCTAACGAACCCATACCATGTGCAAACTTTTTATAGGTATTTACACGAATTTCTTTGTTCGCACATCACCATCACGCACTTTCACACCATCACCATCATTGTTGAAGTGGTTAGTTTCTTTTCGTAGGATTTCTATTTGATTTGAATTGTGGTTGCAACAGATTTCTTCCCGTGGATTCGACATCTGGACTCCCAGATTTTACTACTTGTACGGACTCTTGCACTTGAGAGAGTGCACCTTTCGGAGCCCACCAAGCATGCATGAAAAACAAGCATCCATTCATTCCTATTTCATGAATGTAGTGCACAATGATGATTATGTTGGGAAGTCTAAGTCCAATTGGACTTGGCTTTCAAAGGTCTATCTTTTAGGACCCAATGACCTTGGGTACTATGGAATGATATTTTTATCTTCAGGTACTCAAGAAAAAGAAAAGGAGCAACAAATCAAAATTTAGCTCCAAGAATAAGTGGATACTTGATAGTGGGTATTCAAAACACATGACGGGTGAAGCTCAATTGCTATCCGAAGTGGTACCCATTGAAAATGGAAACCAAGTGGTCTTTGGAGGCAACGAGAGCGGAACCATCATTGGTGTTGGAAAAGTTGGTAACGCCTCTAAACCCCTTATAAGTGATGTTTACCTTGTTAAAGGCTTAAATCACAATCTTATTTCAATAAGCCAACTTTGTGACAAGGGTTACAAAGTTAGCTTTGTGAAAAGAATGTGTCATATTTTTAGTAAGATAATAATAATTTGTTATTTTTTGGCACACGTCATAAGGATATATATATCCTAGACATCCCCAAGTCACATGAACAATGTCTCATTGCCAACACAAGTGAACAACACTTATGGCATCAACATTTTGGGCATGTGAACTTTGGAACACTTTTTAAGCTATCCAAGTTAAATTCTATTAAAGGATTTCCTAAGCTTACTTTCCAAAAGAAAAGCTTTTGTGACTCGTGTCAACAAGGCAAACTTCCGAAGTCGTCATTCAAACCTAAGAAAAGCATTTCATCTAAACGGCCTCTAGAGCTTTTACATCTAGATCTTTTTGGGCCAACTAGAGTTGCTTCATTAGGGAATGCTCGATATGGACGTGTCATCGTTGATGACTTTTTTAGATTTACTTGGGTATTTTCTTTAAGTAATAAAAATGATGCTTTTGAAAACTTCACAAGATTTGTGAAGAAAGTACAAAATCTCATTGGAACCACTATTGTCACTATTCGTAGTGATCATGGAGGGGAATTTGAGAATGAGTCTTTCTCAAATTTTTGTGATGAAGTTGGTATTACACACACCTTTTCTTTCCCTCGCGCACCCCCTCAAAATGGTGTTGTTGAGAGAAAGAAAAGGACGCTAGTGGAATGTGCTCGCACAATGCTTGATGATAGCCAACTTGGCCACCAATTTTGGGCGGAAGCGGTACATACCGCTTGCTATGTGTTTAATAGAATACTCTTGAGGCCCGGCACCAAACAAACTTGTTATGAATTATTGTTTGGTAGATTGCCTCAAGTTAAACATTTTCGAGTTTTTGGTGCAAAATGTTTTATTAAAAACACGTATGGGAGTTTGGACAAATTTGATCCAAGATCCGATGAGGGGATATTTGTTGGATATTCCTCCCGTAGCAAAGCCTACCTGATATACAACAAAAGAACCTCAACGATCGAGGAATCACTTCATGATTCATTCAATGAAAATTTTGTCCCGTCTAGAATTATCAATGATGATGACTGTCACGCCCCGCTTCCCAAAACGACGGAGGCAAAACGTGACTAAGGCCCGCTTAGGCCGGAGCTGAAGAACTCGGACCTAATAAGCGACTGTAGGGGTACCATTTTAAAAGATTTTCAGGTTCTTGCATTAATATAGTTCGTAACAACAGAAAGTACGGAAAGAAAGTTGCATTCATTAAATTAGAGATATAATATCCAACAAGTACAAAGTCAAAAAAGAAGCCTAAGCGTGGCAACAAACTATCTACAAGCAAACTGAAAGTAGTAACCTCTGAAAGTGACGACTAAAAGACCTCAAGGTCTGGTCCTCGTCAAACACGTACT
Organism: Scilla litardierei; assembly: GCA_030789695.1. NCBI lineage: Eukaryota > Viridiplantae > Streptophyta > Magnoliopsida > Asparagales > Asparagaceae > Scilla > Scilla litardierei. The sequence continues at coordinate 259,740,108 of CM061142.1, read as the reverse complement.
CTGGGTCGACGTCCTCGGCTCCTCGTACTCCAGTGAGTCTACCTCGTCCACGAACTCTGGCTGAACACCTGACGTACAGCACCCAAGAGAAAGGAAATGTACGCCAGGTAAAGTGTACAAGAAGGGTTAGACTTTACTGCAAGTGCACCGAACTTTAAACAACGATTTACTGGTTGATTAGCATGCTGAGGTTCTATTACACAACAGTTTACTGGTTGATTAGCATGCTGTGGTTATAACAGAGTAACACAACAGGAAGTAACGCAGCAGGAAAGTAAAACGGGACAGGTAGTATTCGTAGCGTGTGCTACCAACTACGGGACTAAACTACAGGTGTCAAGACAAGTCGGGACGTGACGGGACAAGACAAGGCAAGACAAGTGAGAAACGAAAGGGTTCACGCCTTACGGTTCGAGGGGGATCAGACCCTCTTGCCGTGCGCACGCTCAACCCAACCCCAAACCCAGGAACTCAGGACAAGAATTACAGGGATCATTTCCGCTAGGGAAACATCCAAAACGCCTGAAGGCTTTTTGTGTAACAGGGATCACTTCCGCTAGAAAAGCATCCGAAACGCCCGAAGGCTTTTTGTGTAACAGGGATCACTTCCGCTAGGAAAGCATCCGAAACGCCCGCAGGCTTTTTGTATCATGGGGATCACTTCCGCTAGGGAAAGCATCCGAAACGCCCGCAGGCTTTTGTATAACAGTCACGGGGATCACTCTCGCATGGAGAGCATCCGAAACGCCCGAAGGCTTTTTGTGTAACAGGGACATGACATGACAAGTGTAAGGAATTGTTATTCTAGGGTGTCCACACGCACGCACACACAAGATAGCCCTACGGTGTCAAAAGTTGTTGTTTGTCGAGCTTAGACTTCGTCGTCAAGTCTAAGTCATCAGGGGCGTCCCGGATGCTATCATTTCACGTCCGGTTCTATACATTCACAGTCTAATAGTTCTAGCAATCTAAGACCAAAGCACGGTCAAAAACGCAAGTGGGTACACTTGCCTGCGATGGCGAGTGTGTTGTCCTCCCGAAGCGTCTCGTCCAAGCGTCTCGTCCGCGGAAATCCGTCTGAAATATCGCCACGGCGATGGTGTCAGGTCTCAATTTCATCAAATCCTATTAGGGTTCGTTTCTAGGTTGTTGGGACTACCCTAATCGTCAAAGTCACGATTTTGGTGTCTTATCAACCTAAATCGACCACTACCCTATGTGCACAGAAAATTTGTCCGATGGTCGATTTCTACAGTGAGCAGCGTTTTACTGGTGCGGAAAGGTAAATTTAATTCTTGTTGTCCACTTTTAGTTAATGTTCAGTTTTGCTACGGTGTGGGTTTGCTACGAGTTAGGGGACTAACCTTTTGACGATCGCGCACGAATCCGACATCGGGTCTGGCAACGGTCGCGGATCGCGTCACGACTCCAATTTCCGGAACGTCTAGTCACTGCTCTTTAGTGTTCACGGGGTCAAACGGAAGTGTGACTGTCTCTGCGTCATAAGATTTGGGGATATTAAATTAAAGTTATCCGCCTATAATAACATTAGGTTCTCATATAATATACTTATAAGGTAACAATCATCATATAACCCTTACTTATACATGCCATATAAAGTATAAGAAACATAATATAAAAGAGTCATTGTTACTATGCTAAAAGAAATTATATGAGAAATTATATAATGTACTAAAAATAGTTTACTTATACCAAACTAATAATGTACTGCTATTATAAAAGTTTGGTGCAGCCATCCGTAGCAAACAATTCTAACATTTGAAGGACATCGCTAATTAGAGCTAATCTGAACTGAGGCATACCAACCTATATTCTAAATTAACAAAATAATAAGACAATTACAGGTTATATCATAATTCAAAGAAAACTGGTACTACATTGAAGACCCTAACATGTAACTAGATAGGTCTTGCTATCTTATACAATATCCTAGCATGGTGCTTACAATGACCTAGTGTAAGTATTGCAGGAAGTACATGCAACTTACTGTTTCACACTCCACGCTGCCGTAGTGTTGCGGGATAGGGTGGCTTCGGTTGTCGGAGCACGGAGGGCGGACGTGCGGCCTGGCGAAGGTGAACGGAGGGAAGCCCAGATGACAGAGGCGGAGACGGTGGTGAGTGGGCTGGAGGCGCGGTGAGGTGAAGATGATGTGCTGACGAACGGAGGCTGCAGCGGCTCTTGGAGGCAGGCTTGAAGTCGGTGAGCGGTGACTGGGCGCTGGGCGTCTAGGGCTCTCTGCAGGCGGTGTCGGAGTAAGGAGAAGCAGGTCGGAGGTGCGGCAGCTCGGCAACGGCGGGGCGGGAGCGATGTGCCGAATGCGATGGGTCGAGTACGGGAAGCGAGTGGCGAGGTCTGTCGGTGGGAGAGGCAGAGGCTTGGGAAACGGGGAACTGGGCTGTGAGGTGGTCTCCGGAGAGGGAGACGGCAGGGGATTACAGGCGGCGGAGGTGGCCGCGTGAAGCTCGGGGCGTGGGAGGAGCAGGGCGAGGGTCGGCGTTGGACGGGAGGATGCCCCGGCTCTTGGGAGCAGTAGCACGGGGAAGACGACGGTTCTGGTTGGTGGCCGGAGGGAGATATGGCGGTATCGAGGGGAAAGAGCGACGCCCAGACGTGAGGGGAGATGCTGCCAAGGCGCGGACGCTGCTGCACGCGCGGAAAGGCCGGACAACGGCGCTGCCAGGGGAGATCCGGTGTGCGGCTGGCCTGGCGTCGGGGTACGGCGGCCGGGGTTGACGCGCGAGCGGGGGAACATCTGCTTCCTTGGGTTACGGGGAGAGAGAGAGAGAGAGAGAGAGAGAGAGAGAGAGAGACGAGGAAGAGGGCAGAGTTTCAAAACAAAAGAATTAGATGGCTGCTGTCTCCTCGCTAGATAGCCCTAGGTGTAGGTTTTTTTATAGAATAGGGGTGAGAGAAAAGGACATGGGGAGATGGGGCGTGACGTGCACGAAAGACGCGGGGTAGGGTGATATGAGGTACGTTTGCTAAGATTTTAGTTGTTTGAAATCTTTTAAGCTTTGGTGGATTGTAACAGCAAAACAATAATATAATACATTCCCCTTTAAAATTTGTTTAAGACCATTTCAAACCTCAGGTTTAGAAAATGTTAGTTAAGATTTAGGTTTCTTTTCTTTTAAAAAAAGACAATCAGGAAGTACGAAATTTGTTTTGAAAAAAAAACACAGAGCACTCGAAATCAAAGTTTATATATATATATATATATATATATATATATATATATATATATATATATATATATATATATATATATATATATATGTTTTTAATACTTAATAATGTGTTATATCAGATCGGTCCCTCGACATCCAAAAATTAAAAGGAAAATACCTGGGTGATCGCGCCTCTGAGAGGATTGTGAATACGAGGTCCGGTCTCGCGTCTGAGCTACGGGAGACAGTAACAAAAAATCAAATACACAAAACGCACACGAAACACAGCTACGCGCTAAAATACGCACGGTCGGAAAGCGGCCGTTGAATTCTACCCACCTTAGAAATGATTCCGTCCTCGGAATCACTCATACTAACAATAATAACATCTACCCCAAAACTCTCATGACTACACCTATAGATCGCTAATCTTATAACTTCAACCAATGTTCTTTAATTGATCCTTCCTAACCTTTCCTTTCACTGGATAATGCCACGACTATTCTCACATCCTAAGACTTAACCATAGACCCATCATTGCTGTTGAAATTTCCAACTCCAAGTCCTCACAAAAGAATAATAATCATCTTCTCATACCATACCACTCTGCTAAACATCATCGCTCAATAACATCTTTTGAATTTCTCTATCTCTTCCCAATGTTAATCAATCTCCAAAAATGAGATTCTAGTCAACCACCAATCCAAGACAAAAACATTTGTCTATCTTATAATACCTCCACAAATCAACATTCGCCGTGTCTTCAATACATTCTTGTCATATCTTCCCATAATTTATCCGCCAATAAATTTGGACTATCAAGGTCACATCTCATCCCACTCACTATAACTAATCCCAACCGATATTAAGTCCACCTACCTAACCATTCATTTATCTCAACACGTCGTGTTACTCCCAATGTCTCCTCACGTCAACTCAACAATCTGGTCTCGATGCTAATAAAAGCTCTACTCAATCTCATGATCACCCTAACTCCTACCATACTCTGTAGCCATCCCTATCTACCATTCGTCTAAGTCTCAAGTCTGATAAGTTTTCTTCTCCCTGCATAAAATTTCATCCGACCAGAATTCTCCATTGAGTCAGTCACCCATCGGTATAATAAATAAGTCTTAGACAGCTCATTCTTTTTATCCGAAAGAAATTCTAATCCAACATCCTGTTGTCCCAAAATAAATTAATCATTGCTATAATAAAACGCATCTCTCCCTGAGTCTACCCGCAAACAAAATTCTATAACGATAATAGCTAGTCCCAAATAATATAACATCCATAAACACGAAAATTTCTAAGGGAGAAAGAAGAGAAGAGAAAGAGAGACTTAAAACCAGTGACACATTTTTAAAACATTTGGAAAAACGTGTGGAGTCGTGGTAATGGATGAGGAAGGATAATTGATTTGTGATCTTGTGAGCTAATTTCAAAAAAAATTTAAAGGGGTTGGTTTAAAAGAAAAACAAAGTTTTGATACAATCACATTCAGTCAGAGTTAAGCTATTCTATAATCGCGAAAAACTACGTCTAAGGAAATTTCCTGCTATGACCCTATTCATATACGCATGAATACCGTCTTTCAGACAACTTCAATCATATCATGGTTAACACTGAGAACTCACTCAAGACACGAAAAGACAAATATCAGAATCCTAAAGATGACACACTCATATAGGTCTACACACTCTACTTATACTCATGCACTACGATGACATCTCCTGCCAAAAGGGCCTACTACCAAACTAAAGTCGACACGGCAATTACAAGCACTAATATCTAAACAATAGAAAGAAGGAAAAACTAAACCAAAAGAGAACGAAGTAAGATCGGGAAGAACGAGTTCAAATAAGGCGGTGTAAGGAGGTAGTTGGTTGGATGGAACAAAAATATTCTTCAAAATAATTAGATAGTTGAAAGGAGAATTACGTGCAAAATATGATGTCATATACTTTTATATTTAATAAAATTGTAGGAAGAAGTGAGCAGATGGTAAGATTTATTACAATTTGGAAAAAGAGTTAGGTGAAGGAAATAAAAGTAGGGTGAGGTAGCGATTGCTTTGCAAATGAAAATAAGTCTAAAACGAAGATTTCTTGAAGTACGAGCACGATGAACATGGGTTGTTTATACATATACAAGAATAAATTTAAAGTTCTCTTTGGTTTAGAAAATATTCTAAAAGTACGTGCGGTAAGTGATTAGCAATAAAATTTTGTAGTTTAGAAAAGTAATATATATATATTGGATTATAGAATTGATAACAAGGTTTAAAATTGAAACAAGAAAGATGCCGAATTGAAAATAGGTACTAGATAGTAAAATAATTTTACGACCAGGGATGTTTCAAGATCAGTGAAAGAATTTTTTTTTTAACTCAACCGAAAAACAAGAAATTTTGAAATATATAATCTAGGGGTTTTCAAAGAAATTAAGCTGAGCGAAAAACTTAATAATAAATTTCGAAAATACTTTTAGAGGAAGAAGAATTTGTCAAGGAAGGGATTTGAAGGATCGACGACAATCGTCAGGGAACGATCACGTGAATCGGGAGACATGAAAATGATTGCTTGAAGAATAGGTGTAGGATACGAATCGTGAAGGGCTACGATGGAACATTATGGCTGACAACACAAAATTGTAAAGATCAGGGTGACGCTAGAAGTCAGGCGTTCTAGTTATCGGGTCTTCTAAGGATCAGGATAACTCAGCTCTAAAACTTCCTAAAGAGCTAGCCTATAATCAGGATCTAAGGGGGAGGTTCCTAAGAGAATCCAGGTTAGTTCTGCTGGGCCCGAAGTCGATGGACCCGAGCGGACGACTAAATAGGAGGTCTCTAGAAATCTAACACGATCAGAATCAAATGGGGATGCTAAGGTAGTCTAGGACGAGGACGACTTAATCTTAACCAAGGCGTCCGACTATCAACCTGGGTGTCTATCTAAGTCTTCCTACCATCTAAGACTGGGAAACTAATTCAGACTTGTACGTGGATATTAAATGATTGCGGTACTTTTATTGTTCCAAACTTTTGCATGACCTGCATGGGCCACCACTAAAACCTGTCACGCCCCGCTTCCCAAAACGACGGAGGCGAAACGTGACTAAGGCCCGCTTAGGCCGGAGCTGAAGAGCTCGGACCTAATAAGCGTTTGTAGGGGTACCATTTTAAAAGATTTTCAGGTTCTTGCATTAATATAGTTCGTAACAACAGAAAGTACGGAAAGAAAGTTGCATTCATTAAATTAGAGATATAATATCCAACAAGTACAAAGTCAAAAAAGAAGTCTAAGCGTGGCAACAAACTATCTACAAGCAAACTGAAAGTAGTAACCTCTGAAAGTGACGACTAAAAGACCTCAAGGTCTGGTCCTTGTCAAACACGTACTCTGGGTCGACGTCCTCGGCTCCTCGTACTCCAGTGAGTCTGCCTCGTCCACGAACTCTGGCTAAACACCTGACGTACAGCACCCAAGAAAAAGGAACTGTACGTTAGGTAAAGTCTACAAGAAGGGTTAGACTTTACTGCAAGTGCACCGAACTTTACACAACGATTTACTGGTTGATTAGCATGCTGAGGTTCTATTACACAACAGTTTACTGGTTGATTAGCATGCTGTGGTTATAACAAAGTAACACAACAGGAAGTAACGCAGCAGGAAAGTAAAACGGGACATGTAGTAGTCGTAGTGTGTGCTACCAACTACGGGACTAAACTACAGGTGTCAAGACAAGTCGGGACGTGACGGGACAAGACAAGACAAGACAAGTGAGACACGAAAGGGTTCACGCCTTACGGTTCGAGGGGGATCAGACCCTCTTACCGTGCGCACGCTCAACCCAACCCCAAACCCGGGAACTCGGGACAAGAATTACAGGGATCATTTCCGCTAGGGAAACATCCGAAACGCCTGAAGGCTTTTTGTGTAACAGGGATCACTTCCGCTAGGAAAGCATCCGAAACACCGGAAGGCTTTTTGTGTAACAGGGATCACTTTCGCTAGGAAAGCATCCGAAATGCCTGCAGGATTTTTGTATCACGGGGATCACTTCCGCTAGGGAAAGCATCTGAAACGCTGGCAGGCTTTTGTATAACAGTCACAGGGATCACTCTCGCATGGAGAGCATCCGAAACGCCCGAAGGCTTTTTGTGTAACAGGGACATGACATGACAAGTGTAAGGAATTGTTATTCTAGGGTGTCCACATGCACACACACACAAGATAGCCCAACGGTGTCAAAAGTTGTTATTTGTCGAGCTTACACTTCGTCGTCAAGTCTAAGTCATCAGGGGCGTCCCGGACGCTATCATTTCACGTCCGGTTCTATACATTCACAGTCTAACAGTTCTAGCAATCTAAGACCAAAGCACGATCAAAAACGCAAGTGGGTACACTTGCCTGCGATGGCGAGTGTGTCGTCTTCCCGAAGCGTCTCGTCCAATCGTCTCGTCCGCGGAAATCCGTCTGAAATATCGCCACGGCGATGGTGTCAGGTCTCAATTTCATCAAATCCTATTACGGTTCGTTTCTAGGTTGTTGGGACTACCTTAATCGTCAAAGTCACGATTTTGGTGTCTTATCAACCTAAATCGACCACTACCCTATGTGCACAGAAAATTTGTCCGATGGTCGATTTCTACAGTGATCAGCGTTTTACTGGTTCGGAAAGGTAAATTTAATTCTTGTTGTCCAGTTTTAGTTAAGGTTCAGTTTTGCTACGGTGGGTTTGCTACGATTTAGGGGACTAACCTTTTGACGATCGCGCACGGATCCGACGTCGGGTCTGGCAACGGTCGCGGATCGCGTCACGACTCCAATTTCCGAAACGTCTCGTCACTGCTCTTTAGTGTTCACGGGGTCAAACGGAAGTGTGACTGTCTCTGCGTCATAAGATTTGGGGATATTAAATTAAATTTATCCGCCTATAATAACATTAGGTTCTCATATAATATACTTATAAGGTAACAATCATCATATAACCCTTACTTATACATGCCATATAAAGTATAAGAGACATAATATAAAAGAGTCATTGTTACTATAATAAAAGAAATTAAATGAGAAATTATATAATGTACTAAAAATAGTTTACTTATACCAAACTAATAACGTACTGCTATTATAAAAGTTTGGTGCAGCCATCCGTAGCAAACAATTCTAACATTTGAAGGACATCGCTAATTAGAGCTAATCTGAACTGAGGCATACCAACCTATATTCTAAATTAACAAAATAATAAGACAATTACAGGTTATACCATAATTCAAAGAAAACTGGTACTACATTGAAGACCCTAACATGTAACTAGATAGGTCTTGCTATCTTATACAATATCCTAGCATGGTGCTTACAATGACCTAGTGTAAGTATTGCAGGAAGTACATGCAACTTACCGTTTCACACTCCACGCTGCCATAGTGTTGCGGGATAGGGTGGCTTCGGTTGTCGGAGCACAGAGGGCAGATGTGCGGCCTGGCGAAGGTGAACGGAGGGAAGCCCGGATGACACAGGCGGAGACGGTGGTGAGTGGGCTGGAGGCGCGGTGAGGTGAAGATGATGTGCTGACGAACGGAGGCTGCAGCGGCTCTTGGAGGCAGGCTTGAAGTCGGTGAGTGGTGACTGGGCGCTGGTCGTCTAGGGCTCTCTGCAGGCGGCGCCGGAGTAAGGAGAAGCAGGTCGGAGGTGCGGCAGCTTGGCAACGGTGGGGCGGGAGCGATGTGTCGAAGGCGATGGGTCGAGTACGGGAAGCGAGTGGTGAGGTCTGTCGGTGGGAGAGGCAGAGGCTCGGAAAACGGGGAACTGGGCTACGAGGTGGTCTCCGGAGAGGGAGACGGCAGGGGATTACAGGCGGCGGAGGTGGCCGCGTGAAGCTCGGGGCGTGGGAGGAGCAGGGCGAGGGTCGGCGTTGGACGGGAGGATGCCCCGGCTCTTGGGAGCAGTAGTACGGGGAAGACGACGGTTCTGGTTGGTGGCCGGAGGGAGATATGGCGGTATCGAGGGGAAAGAGCGACGCCCGGACGTGAGGGGAGATGCTGCCAAGGCGCGGACGCTGCTGCACGCGCGGAAAGGCTGGACAACGGCGCTGCCAGGGGAGATCCGGCGTGCGGCTGGCCTGGCGTCGGGGTACGGCGGCCGGGGTTGACGCGCGAGCGGGGGAACATCTGCTTCCTTGGGTTACGGGGGGGGGGGAGAGAGAGAGAGAGAGAGAGAGAGAGAGAGAGAGAGAGAGACGAGGAAGAGGGCAGAGTTTCAAAACAAAAGAATTAGATGGCTGATGTCTCCTCGCTAGATAGCCCTAGGTGTAGGTTTTTTTATAGAATAGGGGTGAGAGAAAAGGACATGGGGAGATGGGGCGTGACGTGCACGTAAGACGCGGGGTAGGGTGATATGAGGTACGTTTTCTAGGATTTTAGTTGTTTGAAATCTTTTAAGCTTTGGTGGATTGTAACAGCAAAACAATAATATAATACATTCCCCTTTAAAATTTGTTTAAGACCATTTCAAACCTCAGGTTTAGAAAATGTTAGTTAAGATTTAGGTTTCTTTTCTTTTAAAAAAAGACAATCAGGAAGTACGAAATTTGTTTTTAAAAAAAACACAGAGCACTCGAAATCAAAGTTTATATATATATATATATATATATATATATATATATATATATATATATATATATATATATATATATATATATATATGTTTTTAATACTTAATAATGTGTTATAGCAGATCGGTCCCTCGACATACAAAAATTAAAAGGAAAATACCTGGGTGATCGCGCCTCCGAGAGGATTATGAATACGAGGTCCGGTCTCGCGTCTGAGCTACGGGAGACAGTAACAAAAAATCAAATACACAAAACGCACACGAAACATAGCTACACGCTAAAATACGCACGGTCGGAAAGCGGCCGTTACAATGACTCCATGGAAGTTATATGTGATTCTATTGGTAATTCTAATTCTATTGATTCTGTTGATACTAACTCTACTGATGATTCTTTTGCGAATGTTCCTAGTGATCAGGGCGTTCCCAAACGGCTTCATACAGTTCGTGACCATCCCCATGAGCAAGTCATTGGCAACATACTTGATAGTGTCAAGACGAGATCTCAAGTGAACTACTTTGCTCATTGTGCCTTTGCCTCTTCAGTAGAGCCAAAGAATATTAACGAAGCATGCGAAAACAGTCTTGGATCCTAGCTATGGAGGATGAACTCATTCAGTTTGAGAGGAATGAGGTTTGGGAGCTAGTTCCATTGCCTTCGAAGAACCATACCGTTATAGGAACGAAGTGGATCTTCAAGAATATGACCGACGAGAACCAAAACGTCGTCCGGAACAAAGCTTGGTTAGTAGCTCAAGGCTACAGGCAAGAGGAAGGTATAGACTTCGAAGAATCCTTTGCCCCTGTAGCTAGATTAGAATCTATTAGGTTGTTGTTATCTTTTGCATGCCATAAAGATTTTAAACTCTTTCAAATGGATGTAAAAAGTGCGTTTTTAAATGGAGATGTCGTTAAGGAAGTTTATGTTTCTCAACCTCCGGGTTTTATAAATGAAAAGTTTCCAAATCACGTTTTCAAAATTAAGAAAGCACTTTATGGTTTGAGACAAGCTCCTAGAGCTTGGTATGACCGCCTAAAGAACTTTCTTTTGGATTTGGGTTTCAAAATGGGTGAAGTTGATTCAACACTTTTTGTTAAGTATGCGAATCATGATATTATTTTAGTTCAAATTTATGTTGATGATATAATTTTCGGTGCTACTAACTTCACTCTTTGCGAAGAGTTTTCTAATGTCATGAAGGACCAATTGAGATGATCCACATGGGTGAGCTCAAATATTTCTTAGGACTCCAAATTCGCCAAATGCACGATGGAATCTTCATCCACCAAACCAAGTATACGGTGGAGTTGCTAAAGCGATTTGGAATGGAGAATGCTTCTGGCAAGAAGACTCCAATGAGCACTACTACACATCTTGATAAAGATACGGGCGGCAAAGATGTAGACATTCGTCTATATCAAGGTATGATAGGTAGTTTATTATACCTTACTGCCAGTCGGCCTGATATTATGTTTGTTGTATGTGTATGTGCTCGTTATCAATCACAACCTAAGGATTCACACTTAGTAGCGGTAAAACATATTTTCTGTTATTTAAGTTACACACTCGACTACGGATTACTTTATCCAAAGTCTAGCACATATGAGTTAATCTCATATAGTGACGCAGATTATGCTGGATGCAAATCCGACAGGAAAAGTACTAGTGGCACTTGCCATTTTATAGGAAATTCTCATGTCTCTTGGTTTTCCAAGAAGCAGAATTCCGTATCACTTTCAACCACTGAGGCAGAATATATTGCCGACGGTGCTGCATGTGCACAGGTTCTTTGGATGAGACACACTCTTAAAGACTTCGGTATAAACTGTGATACTTGCCCTATCATGGTGGACAACCTAAGTGCAATATGTCTCTCTAAGAATCCGGTACACCACTCCCGTACCAAACACATAGATGTCCGTCACCATTTTCTAGATGCTCATGTTGCTAAAAAGGACATCATTTTAGTGTACGTTGAAACCCAGAAGCAAATCGCTGATATTTTCACGAAACCACTCAAGGAAGATTCCTTTGTGCGGTTACATCGAGAATGGGGGATTATGGGTGAATCCGAGATTTAGGATTCATATTTTCACTAATCCTGCATGATAATGATATTCTTTTGCTCATGCTAGATTTGTTGTGATTTTTCTGGATTTATGATTGGATTTTCGGAATTTATGCTAGATATGTTCATGCATGTCATATTCATGATTTTCTATGTTTTATGTGGTAGAATAATGATGTTTGAGAGTGATTTCGATGTTTCGTCCAAGTGTTCTTTGGAGAGAACTCAAAATTTCAAATTCTCAAATTTTTGGACTCTCTTAGTCGGTCCAAGTTCATTAGCCGACCGACTAGTTTCAGTTCTAGTTGGTCAGTGATTGAACTCAGACCGACTAATTCTTGCCCTATTTTTGACTTTTCTTGTTGTTTGCTTTTTAGTCGGTCCTAGCTCATTGGCCGACCGACTAGATTGCATTCTAGTCGGTCAGCACTTGAACTTAGACCGACTAGATATGCAGGGGCAATTCTGTCTTTGACTCACTGAATCGTTTTAAAACTCCTCCGCACCGATTAGAACTCATTCTAATCGGTGCGTTATCATTCCTAAACCCTAAACCCTTCGACTCCTCAGCCTCCTCTGCCGTCCCCGACCGCCGTGCACCGCCATTTTCGGCCACCGTCAGCCATCGCCGATCACTCTCCTCCTCCAGTCGACCTAGGGTATATCTCTCTCTCAGTTTTTAGGTCTCTCTATCTCGTTCAATTTCGTTTTCGTTCGATTTAGGGTTCACTTCTAGGTCCGATTTCTTTCGATTTCGTTCGATATAGTGCGTTTGTGTTGTCTCGTCTCTATATCATGGTGAGAACACGCATCCCTATCTGTCCTACTGCTCCGTCTCCCATGACCGTCGAGTCTCCTCCTACCGACCCTCCTCAACCCAAACGTCGTGCCAAAACCACTCGTACGCCTACCTCTCCTTCCTCTTCCTCGCCTCCCCTCAAGAAGAAGAGGACTGTCGTTCCAAGCCAAAACCCACATCTCAATCCAAGCCCCGGACCAAGGTCAAAGAAAAGATTTTGACTCCTCGACCATTCCGTGCTCCCTCACCACCTGACTCAGATGATGAGTATATCCCGGAGACTGGGCCTACTCAGAAGAGGAAGGCTCTCATGCCTTCGGGTGGGGTCGATATTTCGTTGTGTCGCGATGACCCGATGTGTCTTGCGGCTTACAACCGTATTGAGCACTGTCCATTGATTCTGGAGCATTTCGTTCAGTTCTCTGACTTTCCTCTGATCGCAGATCTCCTCTCCTATATCGGCCTTCTAGATTATCTTTGCCATAATCCCAAGGAGAATCCTCATCCATATCCTAGACTCGTGAAATTATTCTATGCCAATCGAGTACGGGGTGAGTATGATGACACCCACTGCATTGAGACCACTGTCTTGGGGACACCTATTGTCCTCACGACAGATATTTAGGGCAGTTGATTGGTGTCTCCTCATCTGGCCTGCTCCCCTCTGATATCTCCGTGGATAATATCCACGATCTTGACGAGTCCATGCTTGCTGAGATGTTCCATGTCATCCCTCCCGCCATGATTGGCGTTCCATCGAAATCATTCAAGCCGAATACGTAGGTCCTTAATCTCATTCTGAAGTCGTGTCTTCTACCGAAGTACGGCTCTTCTAGCTTGCCCTCTCAGCCATTCCTCAAGCTTATCTACGCTCTTTTTATGGGGAGCGAGATAAATAGAGCCCGCATTATCCTTGACAAGATGGATTACTTTGAGTGCACAAGGAAGTCCACCAAGTCAGCCCATATTCCATATCCCTGCCTGTTGACCCTTGTCTTCCGCCACTTTGGCGTTCCTCTCACTCCTGATGATCAGCGTCTGTTGGGTCCTCACCTGAATGCGACTGCCGTCAAGAAGTCTCTTGCGGCCGTGCGTCACGTTCAGAGGACTACCCCTTCTGCTCCTCCTCCACCTTCACGTCCCGACTCTTCAGCTTCTCAGAGCCGTCAGGAGGCTCGTATTGCTCGATGTGAGGAGATGCTTGATCGCATCTGTTATCACTTGGGCATTGAGGTTCCTCCTACAGTTTCTGACGAGGAGGCCATGGATGATGCTGATCTTGAGGAGCTTGTTGCTTCTCTTGTTCGTGCCCCAGAGGGTACGTCTGCTGCTGCTTCGTCTGCTCGTGCTCCCGAGAGCACTCCTGCTGCCACCCTCCCATCGGTGGACACTCCAGTCATTCCCGAGACCACCACCTCTTCTACACAGCCTGCTGCTGCTGCTGATCCTGCCTCCGCCTCCTGAGCTTGCGTTGGAGGACTCTCCCATGTGCACTTGGATGATCTATTTTGTCGTGAGAGAGTGGGATAGGATAGTTAGGTGGTTATGTACTTTTTATGTATTTTTGGATGTTTTGGTGATACATTTTGATGTATGTTCGTTTTGATGTCTGTTGAGACAAGTGTTGTATGTTGTGCACCGATCTGATGATCGTTTATATTTGTGTTGGCGGATGTATACCTTTTGATGAATCCTGTTTTATATATATACTAGTCATTACCCGTGCCCATAGGGTACTGTTTATTTAATGGCTGAGTTTTCCCCCCAAAAATTTCAAGTTCCCGTAAATTTCAAGTTTTCCCACAAAATTTCAAGTTTCCCTCCAAATTTAAGTTTTTTCCCAAAATTTAAGTCCCCCCAAAATTGTCATTGCCACCTAGGACAAACTTGCCACGTAGGACAAAGCTTTGTCTTAGTAGGATAAGATTCAACATCTTCAAATGACTGGGAAACAATGGTCGGAAGGGGGAGAATAAAAAGTGTGGGTGGGTGTGTGGGGAGGGTCCAGGGGCAAAAATGCAAAAACCGGGGTGGTATATGCAAAATTTCACACCTCCTCTCTTATCCCTCAAAATCTCATCTCTTATATTTTCTCTTATCCAATTTCCCTGTTTTATATAATAGATATCCAAATTCTCTTATCCAATTTCTCATGTCCAAATTCTCTTATCCAATTTCTCTTGATAACATCCCTCTTTTATATAATAGATATCCAAATTCTCTTATCCAATTTCGCATGTCCAACTTCTCTTATCCAATTTCTCTTGATAACATCCCTCTTTTAAAATATAGATATCTCTTGTCCAATTTCTCTTGTCCAATATCTCTTGTCCAATTTCTCTTGATAACATCCCTCTTTTATAATATAGATATCTCTTATCCAATTTCTCTTGTCCAATATCTCTTGTCCAATTTCTCATGTCCAAATTCTCTTATCCAATTTCTCTTGATAACATCCCTCTTTTATATAATAGATATCCAAATTCTCTTATCCAATTTCGCATGTCCAACTTCTCTTATCCAATTTCTCTTGATAACATCCCTCTTTTATAATATAGATATCTCTTATACAATATCTCTTGTCCAATATCTCTTGTCCAATTTCTCTTGATAACATCCCTCTTTTATAATATAGATATCTCTTGTCCAATTTCTCTTGTCCAATATCTCTTGTCCAATTTCTCTTGATAGCATCCCTCTTTTATAATATAGATATCTCTTATCCAATTTCTCTTGTCCAATATCTCTTATCCAATTTCTCTTGATAACATCCCTCTTTTATAATATAGATATCTCTTGTCCAATTTCTCTTTTCCAATATCTCTTATCCAATTTCTCTTGATAACATCCCTCTTTTATAATATAGACTAGTATATACCCGTGCCCATAGGGCACGGTTCAATTTAGATAGTTCCCCCTCAAAATCATTGTTCCCCCGAAAATGTTGGCACGATTCAGTTTAGATTTCCCCCCTCAAAATCTTAGTTCCCCTGAAAATGTGGACATGATTCATTTTAGAAATCCCCCCTCAAAATGTTAGTTCCCCCAAAAATTTAGCTCATCCCAAGGAATTTTGTTCCCCCAAAAATCTTAGTTTCTCCCAAAATTTGGTGCACTCCAAATTTAGTTCCGCTCCAAAATTTTACAGTTTTTACAGGTAAATTTTCACTTTCCAAAAATATTAGTTTCTTCCAAAATTTAGTTTCCAAAGAGAATTTAGTTCCACTCAAAAAATTTAGTTTACCCCCAAATATTAATTCCTACCAGGTTTAGTTCCCTCAAAAGTTCCAACCAAAAATTTGATTACCTCCAGATTTAATTCCCCTTAAAATTTTAGATTTTAGTTTCCCCAAAAATTTATTTCCACAAATATTTTATGTTTTAATTACCCTGAAAAGTTTAGCTCCTCCCCAAAATGTAATTCCCCATAATTTAATTCCCACAAAATGTAAAATTTTAGTTCACTAAATTTTTTTAGTTCTATGTATTCTGTCTTTGCATTTACTGGCATCAAGCAAGGAGTTAAGAGCAGTGCATGATGCATGAATGCAACAGATATACATGTTGTTAGCAAAGCAAAAATATTCCATAAGATCTCCCGCTGCTTATATTGAGCTTATTATGTGTTAACACATGTTGCCAGCATGTTAATCAAGGCATGAGAAGGAAAGTGGTGTAAATTATTTTACCTAAGAGCAGTTTTTTATGCGCAATGCTTTGTTACGTAATTTTAAATGAAAAATGATAACCAAAGCACAATAATTGTTATTCAATTTTTCAAAAAATTTATTCCCCAGAAATCTAACTCTGTGTTTATTTTTTTATAGATTAGGATAAATTTTGTTTAAAAATTAGAGTAATCCCAAAAAATTCTTTAGCGTTTATGCTTTAAGAACATGATTATGCATTAGTGAAGGATTGAAAGATAAGTGATGAATGCAACTAAATCTATAACATTATTTCTTCAAATTTGACCAATGGACTATGTACACAAATTTTAAAGTTAGTGAGGAGGTTGTCAATTCCATGGAAACATGTGTTCCATCAAGTGATAAGATTCGCTTAAAGAAAGATTTTTTGGAGTTATTACAGCAAATCATTGAAAGAAACTCATAGATTCGATGAATCTCACAATTCCTATTTACTTATTATCTCATTTTGGCAGTTTGTAGCTAAATGCAACAAAGAATTGGTGCCAGCAAGAAGAGGAATGTGCAATGAGCTCAAAAGAGTTCCATAGAAGTTGATCTATGGTGTTGTTTGAGTTTGGCTTTTGTTTCAAATAGAAGTTATCATTTTCTACTATTAACATGGTTACTTTTTTTTATATTTTTCTAGTGTTTCGTAAAAAATTCATCTTCACACTGTATCATAAGCTTGATGGTGCTAATCAATCAAGTTCATAGGAAACATGGAATGATATCAATCTTTCAAGGGGGTCTGGGCATTCCTTACCACTTCCCGTGTGTTGTGAATGACAACTGTGAGGTCTGATCCCAAGAAGAAGCAGACGAAGACGTCCATCTGCGGGGGGAAAATAAAATCTGACATCATTTCGAAAAACATAAATTTACTATAAAATTGTCGATATGTTCCACCTTTAAAGACGGAGGTGATGGCTCCTAAGGGCATCCCCGGTGCCAAGCGCATCCAATTCTTTCCACGCATTCGTCCACCTGGAAGATAAAGAGCAAACCTGGAAGATAGCAAAAGATCACCCACCAAAGATCAGAGCTTACCCATCAAATATCAAAGAAGAGAATTATTCTTTAGTGGAATTTGCTCACATGTTACAGTTCAAAATCCCCGAGTGTTGGATGGTGAAAGACAGCACCAGTGCGAGATCGATTAACCCTGATGCTCATCTCCCTCTTCACAGCCTCAAGTAGTTCTTGGCTGTCACATTCAGCATGACAAAGTGCACCAATCAAAAAATTATCAGTGTTCCAATTCTAACTACGGTGTTATCTAAGTCAAGTATGAATCAACTGAACCGGGTAGGATCCCTCAAGCTGATTGCCTGCCAACACATGGGGCATTGTGAGCTTCTCTGGCACATATAAAACACATTAGGTCTCATCATTTTCATAAAGAACAAAAAGAGATAGAACGGTGACATGAAATTTTTTTGAGCATACAGTTCACACAACTAAAATGCAATTTCAGCCAGAGATTTATAAATAAAGTCATTTTATTCTAAATCTAAAACTCCAGTTTATATGTGGTTCCTTTTAGAATCCTCGTTAGAACCAATTCATTTATATTTCAGCATGCTATATCGATGTTCAAAACATAAGTAGTCATGAAAGCAGCTATATTCTACCAACTGCTAAAAGCTAAACACATCCAGGACTTTGGAATTAGGAAGGAGACTTTCAATTGAGTAATATGAATAATTTCAACCATGAGAATTTTGTTACAATGAATAAATTTAGCACATTACTGTGAGGATTTAGTAATAACAGCATTAGTTCTTCCTTGTCAATATGTTCTTCCTTGTCAATATGCTTAGAGATAGAGACATCCAGCTATCCATTTTAATCAAAGAAAGAATTTCGATGAACACGATATAACTGTGGGGTAAGTACCATTCAAGAATGCATTGAAGATGGAATTCATGCTTGCAGCATGTCAACTAGAAACAATAAACAAACATGAATTAAATCTACACAATAATTAACAAACATAAAACCAAGCATATACTTTTATACAGCCCATCAAATAACACCGTTGGAAGGATCGTTTTGGGGAACTCTTCGAGGCAAATGCTGCAAGCATCATCACAGCAATCCTGAACTCCTCCTTCCACGAAGGCGGCAGCTGATTGTACGCGACCCTCCATCTTGATAGCCTCGTCCATCCACAAATCCTAAAATCACATTTTTAAACTAAATTCATTCAAAATCTTGTCAAAATTTCAAATCCCTGATAGAATCAAATAGCAAGCACCACAACATCAACAAATATTACGGCATGAATGACTTCGACTGCGGCTGTGTCTTCGACATGGGGCATATAGACACCAAATAGTATTCCTTCATGTGAGCCTACATAAATAAAAATATAAAAATAAATATTGCACACAAAATAAAGGGAAAATTTTGCACGCAAATTAAATGTACAGTAAGGGATACAAATGCAAACCTGCAGGTAACATGAAGACATGTGGCATCCTGCAGTCTCTTTGATCCCATATTATGAAGACATCCTGCAGTGAAGTGCCTCGAAGAGGTTTGCTGCACTTCATGTTATGCAGACATCATGCACTTCAAATGTAGTCTCTTTGAGTTACTGTATTCTTTTGGGGTTGGAGTTAGTAAATCATGAAAACATGAGGAAATAATACAACTCAAGCAAACGAACTAACATCTATGTCGGAGTCAGCATACATGTCCTGTAAAATAGAAAACAACAATACAGTTAATTGTAATCCACAATGCAACCATATATATAACACATGATCGATTAAAAGATAGAATATAACATCTATTCTTGTTTAAAAAGTAGCAGTATGTGAAGACAACTGACTTGAATTTAACAATAATTATGGGGTTAGAATTTTTATGGTGCAGCTGGCTTTATTTTTAGCAACTTGTTTGCCGTTATGTTGATGGCGATGATGTATAGTCTACAGCTAAAATACAACCTCTTCAAGCCTTATTTTGCACATATAACAACATCTATTCTTTTTATGATCCCTGTTCAAAATAAAAGGACAATAGGTAGGCTTTGTGATTAAGCTTTTTGGTTGAGTCTCTTTGGACATGAATTCAAATTAAAAATATCTTGGTTATTTCTCCTGTTTAAATTGAGAAGTTTCGGTTAGTGGGAAGACATAGATGACTAAGATATGTAATATTTTAAAAAGACAATGCAAAGATGCACTACATGTGGGCATGCAACAAATTTCTTTGTTATAATTTGGAAAGACATGCTAGGATAAGGATGCAGTGAGGTGCTTTGTTGTAATAGTCCATACCACAAATAAAAATGATGGCCAATTAGCCAGTTACTTAATGGCCTATTAGCCTGTCTTTTTTGTGAGAATGGTCAGTAAGCTCACCTAAATTAATGCGGTGTTAGTATTTTTTAACTACAACATTACTTCTTTCTCTTCATGTACCCCCACTTAAATTAGTTTAGTGTACCTATTTTTATCCTTGCTCCTGAATCAACCCATATCATAAACCAATGAGTGACTATATCCTTGCTCCTGAAGTCTGGAACATAGAAAGAAAACAAAATTCTACATTGCATGATACTAACAGGTAAGAGCCACCTATTTTCCAATAATTAAAACGAAGCTCATTCTCCTGACATTTTAGAATCTCCCTACTGAATCTAGATACACACAATTTGCAGAAGCCGGGCTGATGGAATATTTAGCAATAGAAACCACCGATTACATTACAAAGAAAAGCACATGATATAATGTTTAAGAAACATCACAACATCAACATAACAAAAATCAAACATCGAAACCATAATGGCATTTGAATCCTCCGATTTATCGTTTACCAGGAAGCATCTTAGTGAAACATTCAAATAATGACATCTGATACACTTTCTACTTAGTGAAGCCAAATTTCGTCTAATAATGAGACAATATCCAACCTAAGAAGCACAAATGAATACTATGATATTGTTGATACTATGATTTGGCTGGGAATAATGGATATGCTAAATGAATACAGGAAAAAAAGGCTAAAGTTGTGACCAATCACACATCTAAGTGGTGCACATGGGTTTGCTTCTGACATACCTCATGGCTATATTTGGAGCCCTCATTTAGTCCCAAAACCTAAAGGTCAGAATCACTTAAATTATGTAACAAAAGACAATGTTTAATGCATGCTGATTTAAATTGAAAATATTGAAGATCAAATAATGTTTAATGCAACCCCAAAGGATATTTTAAACAATATAACAACAACATGATGGTTCATTTTCCAAGATATTTTTGTGTAATGGTTCCAGGATATATCATAGTCAGAATATATGAGAAAACTAAATAATTTGTTCAAGTCCATCAAGTTGGTTTTGTATTGGCATCAAAGAATGGACTCCGTGAGAAAATTTATATGAGAAAAATTAAAATGTATAGTTGGCACATATTAGTTTCCTATTGACACATATGAGAAAACTTAAAATCACTCACAAACTTGATACATCAAAGAATAGATTTTGTATTGGTACAAATGTATAGAACATACATCAAAGCTTGCAGAAATACATCAAAGAAGATGAGAACTTGATACATCAAAGAAGAGAACATCAAGTTGGATGTTTTAAGTTTGTTGTTAGCTTTGCCTGGAAACATTGAGGATGATTAACCTGGAACCCAAATATCTACAACACAGAAATTTTTTTAAATTACCATGTTAGCAGTGAGAACATTATGTTTTTCTCATAATGTATCAAAAGAGAGCATTAGTTGATACATTCAGTAAACATTTATGTGCCAACTAATGTTCAATAAACATTTGTCAACATGGTATTCAGTACCCATTATGTTCTCAATTTGAATGTATCAATTAATTTGTGCCAACTTATATCAACATTTTTCAACAGCAAACATTATCAACTAATGTTTAGTAATCAATGTTGCAACATATTAGAACACACTAATTTCAAGAAAGTTTGTGGAAGGTGTATTATCATTTTGATCTTAAACCACACCATTTCTTACTACCATTCTAGGAGTTGCCCAGGACAATAACATGACATTTAGTACCACATCAATCTTTGTATATACCTGACATCCAATTCCTTCCGGAACTATGTCTTCAACGCGGCGCATGATTTCATGAAGAGCACATCTTGCCTTCTCAAATTTCATAAGAATGGCGTCGCCTGTTATAGCCTGAGAAATCAAAAGAATGTAGAGATAAGGTATAGCTATGAAGAAAAAATGGTTCCAAGAACAATCAGACTATTAGAGCCAAATTTAAACCATATGCGAATCAAATCTGAGGTCTAACTGTTTCAAGGGATTGAGATAACCATCAAGGTCAAAAATTTCACAATGTTGATATCTTGCAAGACAAAACAAACACAATTTTAAGTTTTAGCTGCAGGGCTGTGCTCACCAAATAAAGCTTACTGCAATCCAAGCAATGCTTGAGGAGAATCTTGGCCTTATCAAGAGCTACATGCAATGAACACAATGCCTGTATCACAGACTTTCTCCTTGGACTCGAAACTTCTATAAAAGGAAAGATCTCTAGTGCATCACCACCATTCTCTTTATCAATCACCCAGGGCAGTGTGGTTTTTTAGCAGCAATTTGACATGAATAGTTTCTTTTTACAGTTTGCTTTTTACAGTCTCAGTTAGTGTTATTGAAAATACATCATTCTCAAAATGAATATCCATTATCAGTTAGTGTTATTGAAATGAATAACACTAACTGTGTTAACTTTGACAGGATATTCATTTTTGACAGGATATTCATTCAAAATTAGTCCATGTCAACTTTCAAAATATGAACTTAGTGTTATTTATCCTGTCAACTTTCAAAAATATGAATAACACTAACTTTAAGTCCATTATCCTGTCAAAAACACTAAGATGAATAACACTAACTTTATTGAAATGAATAACACTAAGATTGTGTTATTCATTCAAAAGATTGAAATGAATAACACTAACTTTCAGTCCATGACAGGATATTCATTTTTGAAAGGATATCCTGTTTTGGTTATTCAAATGGAGTGATAATGGAGTGATAATGGAGTGATAATTGACAGGATAATGGATATCAAAAACAAATGAATATCCTGTCCATTTGAATATCCTGTCAATTGTTTCAAAAAAATTCAGTATAGTTGCAAAACACTTCAAACTTGTTTTCACTATTTCAAAATTTCAAAAATTCAAACTATACTTGAAATTGGAAGTTGGAATTTCAGTATAGCTTTAAGTATACTTGGAAAACAATTGCAACTTCCAATTGCAACCAAGCTTGGAAAACAATTGAAACCATTCCAAACTATTCCAAAAATTCCAACCAATTGGTTACAATTTCAATTCAAAAATTGTTTTCAGTCCATTATCACTACATTTGTATATCAAAAACAATTGACAGGATATTCATTATCACTCCATTGTTTTTCATTATGGATATCAAAAACAATTGACAGGATATTCATTATCACTCCATTGTTTTTGACAGAATATCAAAAACAATTGACAGGATATCCATTTGAATATCAAAAACAATTTTCAGTCCATTATCACTCATTTGACTATCAAAAACAATTGAATTTCAATTGCAATTTCAATTCAAAATTATACTGAAATTGTTGAATCCAAAAATGAATATCCTGTCAAAGTTTGAAATTATACTAATTTTGAATGGACTAATTATGAATAAACTGTCAAAAATTGAATGGACTAATTATGATAATGGACTAAGTACGATGTACTAATTATGAATAATGAATATCCATTATCAAAATTTTTGACAGGATAATTTTGAGAATGATGTGCTAATGGACTAATTATGAATAAAGCAAGCTTGTAAATTCAATTTGAGTACAAATTTGTAAATTCAATTTGTAAATTCAATTTGTAAATTCAATTTGTACTCAAATTTGTACTCAAGTTTGTAAATTGAATTTGTACTCAAATTTGTACTCAAATTTGTAAATTTGTAAACTCAATTACTGCGTTTGAGTACAAATTTGTAAATTTGTAAATTGAATTTGTAAATTTACAAAACTCAAAGTTTGTAAATTGAATTTGTAAATTTACAAAACTCAAAGTTTGTAAATTGAATTTGTAAATTTACAAAATTTGTACTCAAAAAAATTTGCACTCAAAAATTGACTTTGTAAATTGAATTTGTAGATATCTGAGAAATTGAATTCAGTATCTTACTTTATGTTATCAAATGAAAATCATGTTTGGGATATCTACAAATTGGATATTTCATAAGTTAAGTTGCACTCTCAAGCTCAGTTTTTTGTACTCTCAAGCTTAGTTGCTATCCCAAACAGGATATTAACAAAAATGGTTTATATTAACAATTTCTCAGCATCTTGAGTTCATATTGAGTGATAGTGCAAATTGGATATGAATTTTTGATATAAGCAGCTTGAATTTTCCAACTTGAATGGCAGTGTGGAACATTCATTTCATATCAGTTGCTCATTTCAGTTTGCAAAAAAACATGGAGAAATCAGTTTGGGATAGCTAATTGATATCCTGATTGGGTTAATAAAAAATGAATTGAAGTTCACATATAGTTTAAATTGGGATATCAAGATCAGGATATAAGCATCTTGAGTTCACATAAAGTTAAATGAATTCATTTGCTCATTTCAGTTTGCAAAAAAAACATGGAGAAATCAGGTTGGGATATCTACAAATATACTCCCTAGCATTATCAGGATATAATGTACTCACCCAGTACAAAATCCACAAAGTACACGTAGTTCAAACAGTTGATGAACACTGGAATATTGAGTTAATATTAAGTGATAGTGCAAAATCCTCAACATTTGATGAACACTGGAATTTTCAAACTTAACCAAACTAAACCTCAAAGCACACATATTTCAAACTAAACCAAACTGAAATAAGATTGTGCAAAATGAAAAAACATGAGTTTCAACAAAGACACAAATATTTCAGTACATCAATAATCTCTACACAAGACACATTTGCATTCCCCCTACAAAATCTCACCTCTGAGGTTTTCAAACTTAATTAAGTCAGATAATCCTATAACTAAAATCATATCAAGGTTTTCAAACTTAAGTTGAGAGATATAGATGAAATGCTCATTTAGTATTCATTATAATGAGGTGAGAGATATTAAAATTTCACTAAACTATAGCCTTCAATTCATGTTGCATTTCAGTGTCATTCAAAAATGATATTTAACAACCAATCTCACCTATCGTTAGCATATCATCAAATACCATATCTTTAGCATATCATCAAATACAATATCTTTAGCATATCTTTAGCATATCATGGACAATAAAAAAACATGGACAATAAAAAAATTTATTGTATTCTCACCTATCTTTAGCATATCATCAAATACCATATCAACATTGACAAAAATTTTAAATATTCTCACTGAAATATTATTCAACTTGCAATATAGAAAAAAACCTCGTTTTTCAGTTGGTTTAAACAAAGCTGCCTTGAAAAACCCTCATTATTCAACTTGCAATAAACAGAGAAATGATTCATAACAATAAAAGCAAGCTCATTCTTAAGCAATATAAATGATTCATAACCACCAATTCTCTTATCCAAGCAACTTGCTTTTATGGTTATCCATTATATAAGCAAATTCATCATGTATAAGCAACTTCAGGTTATCCATTATATTTATGTAAGAATGATCTATTATCCAATTACACATAACACCCAATTACACATAAACATAACACCGAATTTATATGTGTAATGACACATAAATTCAGCCCTAAAATGAGTGAAGCAAATATTAGAAGCATGTCAATTACATACGCAATAACATGAAAATGACAGGATTAGTGGTGTGACAGGATTTTGGAAATTTGCATGAAGTGTCCTGTTAAAAAAATAACCAAAATGATGCAAATCAGCAAGCTCTCATCCAACATTAAAATTTTCATTAACAAATTAAAAAAATGCATTTTTGGTTATCCTTGACAGGACCCAAAATAATTTTTTCATATGCAAATCATTGACAGGACCCAAAATTACACATATTGAATGAAAATCATTTCAGGATAGTCAATTGGTTATTGGTTATTGATAAGAGCTTATCAGGAATGAAGCTTATCAGGAATTGGATAGTCAATTGGTCAATTGGTTATTGGTTATTGGTTATTGGTTAAAATTTTCATTAAAAAATCATCAAGCTCTGATCAAGCTCTTATTGGTTATTGGTTATTGAAATAAAATTAACAAATTCACATATGAGATATTGGTTATTGACATTCCTTATATCATTTTTGAAAACCCAATTTTGCAATACATAGAGAAGTGATAAACATATGAGAAAGTAGAGAATTTTGCATATAAAAAAACAATTTTTTGGGTCCTGTCAATGAGAATTATAACAACAGAATAATTGAATACATAATGCAAATCATTGGCATTCCAAGCAAATTGACATTGAACTCAAATTATCAAAGTATCATTTCAAATGCAAATGAACTCATGGGCATTCAAAGAACCATTTCAAAAACTCAAAGCTGAAACATTCAAGCTGCAGCTTGCAATATAAACTTGATGTGAAGAACTCAACACTTTGGTTTTGCAGGACAAAATTGTGAGTGCGAAATAAATGAGTTCTTGATGTGCTTGCCTTGATCTCCTTGCTCTCCTTGCTAGAGGTAGAAGAGGGTGCTTGAGCTCTCCCGTGATGAAGCTCAAACAGCTGAACTTGCGTGATGTTGCTGGAAAACCAGGAAATTCGTCATGTGATTCTCAAGCGCTTCCCATACAATGGTTTGGTAGCTCACAAAGAATCCAAGATATCTTCACAATAAACTTAGTGATAACTTCTTACTTAATAAATTTTCCTACTATTTCTCTGCTTACCAACAGAATAAGAGTTTTTGTTGTGATTGATTGGGCTATTGATTATTTTCTGCAAGGTCCATATTAGTTCTATAGACATATGTGGCTTCTTAAACTTGTAAATTCAAAAGAAAATTACTACATCTCTTGCAACAAAATTACAGATGATGAGATCAGTGGCTGCACTTGAAAGCCCTACAGTGCTTCGCTCCAAAGTTTGGTGCATAATCTCACACCTTGTAGAAAATTTACTACACGCTCGCCTTTGGGTTGCAGAGTGCAAGTATCATGTAGACAAACATGATGACGTGGGCATGATTCCCCAAAAATTTTCTAGTATCTATTAGGCAATAATGCAAAATATATCATCAAGTTCATTATCATTATCATGTACTTATTTTAGGAAAAAAAGCCATTTCAACACCATTTTACCCATTAATATGGTGGTTATCACATTCAATATATGTTACATATTACCATCCAATTTGTTTCAGAATCAAGCCATTCTATGCATACATAAAAATTCAAAGTTGAAATTTCAAGTGTCATTTCTACTAACCAGACAACCCTAGAATTAATCCTTGGAAAATCTACAGTAGGTACAAAAATGTTCAGCTTCCTGTCAAATATCGAAGCGACCCTCTTCAGCAGTTTCTCCTGCTCTTCTCGAGAAGCTACATTTCATACTGACCCCGTGACATGAAAATTCAAGTTTTTATACTCTTTCAAGCACTTCTCTAGCTCTGATCCATTCCTTGCACATGTATAAACTGTTGCCCTAAGTCATACTAAGTCTTCGACTGCCATGCCTATAATGCAATTGCTCAAGCATAGTTAATCACACTGCTTTTTCTTTCATATGCATACGAAGGCACATTGGTATCAAAAATTTAAACAAAAAATAAGAATAGCCAGTATTGGTGCATATTTTAATAATAAGTGAAATCCAAGAATTACACATCTTTGGATTTGCAATTTAAAATATACATCTACTTGTTTTGCAAAGTTAAAGCATTCCCTTAAAAATAGAAATCAAATATGTGTATAGAAAATGAAGAGGTTTATACCCATTCCTTTAGTTCCTCATGTGACTAAAGCATTAATGCTCGAGAGCGATCAAGAATTTTTTCTTCATTCATGCAAACACAGCTTGATCCATGTTCATGTATTTGCTTCAGTCTATCTGAACACATCCTCCTCCTACATTTATAGTTCATCATCACACTGAACACATTCCTTACACATCTATATGAGGGGCTTGCCGGAACTCCATGGCCAACTGATGCACCTACAACATCATCACACTGACATTTTCAGCCAACCTTCTCAATGGGGCAATACATCAAATAGTTTGTGCTCACACCAACTGTTTCACAAAATAGGGCATAAACACTGGAAACGGAGAAGACCAACTATTTCTCAAGGGGGGACACCAACTGAGAACACCAATTGTTGCACAAATTGAGAAAACCTCTTACAGTGAACTTGCTGTGAACTTGCAAAAGGGGGGACTTTTGACATAGACTGAAGAGAAAAGAAAAAAATATTGGGGGAGATCCGCACCTTTGTTTGAACTGAGTAGAGATTGAAGAAGACCCAGACCCAGATCTTCGGCAAAGGTAAGAGCTCAGATCATCTTCATAACCCGGTGCAGGCAAGAGTGAGGGCGACTCTCTTCCATAGCAAGCCTCCAAGCTCCTCGTAGAGAAATGGAATCCCCTCTTGCGTCCCTCGAAGGCAGCGAGGGCGACTTGATCAGGCGTAGGAGAGCGACTAGGGTTTGCTTCTTTTTCCTCACACATGTTGGGAGCGGATTCGTTCATAGGCAACAGTGAGTGAACCAAAGCATATGCAGGCGCTGGGGTTTAATCATTTGGTTTCCCCCCCCCACAAATTTAATTTCCCCCAAAAAATTTTGTTTCAAACTTAAAATTTCAAACTCAATTTCTCTTATCTTATCCAATTTCTCTTATCTTATCTAATTTCTCTTATCTTATCCAATTTCTCTTAATAACACCCTCATATATACCCAATTTCTCATATCTTATCAAAAACTCTTATCCAATAACCCATGATAACATCCCTGTTTTATAATATAGATATCTCTTATCCAATTTCTCTTGTCCAATATCTCTTATCCAATTTCTCTTGATAACATCCCTCTTTTATAATATAGATATCTCTTATCCAATTTCTCTTGTCCAATATCTCTTATCCAATTTCTCTTGATAACATCCCTCTTTTATAATATAGATATCTCTTGTCCAATATC
The DNA here is from genome assembly GCA_030789695.1 of Scilla litardierei. Lineage (NCBI taxonomy): Eukaryota > Viridiplantae > Streptophyta > Magnoliopsida > Asparagales > Asparagaceae > Scilla > Scilla litardierei. The sequence continues at coordinate 259,711,630 of CM061142.1, read as the reverse complement.
TCTTGTCCAATTTCTCTTGATAACATCCCTCTTTTATAATATAGATATCTCTTGTCCAATTCCTCTTGTCCAATTTCTCTTGTCCAATTTCTCTTGATAACATCCCTCTTTTATAATATAGATATCTCTTGTCCAATTTCTCTTGTCCAATTTCTCTTGATAACATCCCTCTTTTATAATATAGATATCTCTTGTCCAATTTCTCTTGTCCAATTTCTCTTGATAGCATCCCTCTTTTATAATATAGATATCTCTTGTCCAATTTCTCTTGTCCAATATCTCTTATCCAATTTCTCTTGATAACATCCCTCTTTTATAATATATATATATATATATATATATATATATATATATATATATATATATATATATATATATATATATATTGAAAACCCAGAAAAATCCCCAACCCCCTCCCCCTGCCTTCAGCTTTTTTTTAGGAGGGTAAGGCGAAAGCCCGGTCGAGACTATATATATATATATATATATATATATATATATATATATATATACATGCACATCGTGTTGCCATTTACTTCTGTGTGCACATTATATTTCTTTTTGTCTCTGATGTTGATTTCGTCGCTCGACGATTATATTGATTAAATAGAATTGTTTCTATGAAAACATAGAATTGTTTTCCATGCACTAAATTCACTAAGAATGTTGATATTGGAGAGTATGTTCCATAACTCAATACGTGAAATTGATTTGAGTTTTGATGATTTCATTTTTTTCGATTTTCGACTATGGTCTCGTTGGCACGCTTTGATTTTCTTCGTTATTTTACATTGGTGTCATTTGGACCGTGGTCATATTCTTCGACTCTCGTGCTTTTATTTTAGCCATTGTTGTTGTCGTTGATCTCCTCCCGCTCTTTTTGCTAATGCCAAAGGGGGAGAGAATTAATAATGACGATGTGCTAAATGATAATTTAAAGCAATTTACCGTGAATCTAATTTGATATGTTAGATTCAGGGGGAGTTAAGAAATAAAAATGGGTTTAGATCCTAAATTTCAATAATTGGGTTCATATTTTATACTTTCCTCGACTGCTTGATACGTGTGATTATTATTTAATACGGAATTAACGTGTCATCAATGCAGAGCGAGTAAGTAAATTTCATTTGACTCATTATTATTGATTATTATTTATGTTGGTTTGTCATCACCAAAAAGGGGGAGAATATTGAGAATTGATTCCCCGGATTTGGTTTTTGATGATGAACAAACATAAATATCGTGAACTAACTCTTTGTGAGCGCAGTTATGGAGATCGTCGCCAAAATTCTACGTACATCAAAAGCGACGTCTGAAGACTTCTCACATCACGTGATCGTGTGCCTGAAGCTTTGTTGAAGCTCAAGGAGCATTATTGAAGTCAAGAGATTCGGATTGAAGCTTTGAAGACGGTTCATCTAGTTTATTTTATAGTCTTCTAGCTTCTTTTCGTAGAATGTTAAACCTTGAGTAGGACTTACATTATAATCTTCATAACGCTCATATCTTAGAGCTAGGATTATCTTAGAAGCCCATAGAAACTTTCCCGAAGCTTTACGCTTCATTTCGCGTCTTCTTGTACATCTTAGTTGGTTCAAGAAGAAGAACCAACCGACTAGATTGTCATATAGTCGGTTAAGAATCCTTCTTGAACCGACTAGATTTCCTTACTTAATTCAGCATAGGCACTGTTGACCAATTAGTCGGTCCAAGAAGGTTCACCGACCGACTAGTTGTCAAACTAGTCGGTTGGGAATCCTTCTTAGACCGACTAATTATACTTTCATTTTTTCAGCCTAGCTTCTGTTGACTAGTTAGTCGGTCCAAGAAGATCCATCGACCGACTAGTTGTGAAACTAGTCGGTTGGAATTTGTTCTTAGACCGACTAGTTCTCCTAGTAATCAGCCTATTGATTATCAACTGCTTAGTCGGTCAACGAACACTCACCGACCGACTAGTTGTCAAACTAGTCGGTTGGCAAGTCTTCTTAGACCGACTAGTTCTATCTCCTGAATTCTCTATCTTGGCTGACAACCTTCTAGTCGGTCCGACCGACAAGTTGCAAAACTAATCGGTCTGTGATCCTTCTTAGACCGATTAGACTGCTTCAGAAATAGATCCGTTGGGCATTTAATGCCACGATTTTGCTTCTCTCTTCTCTCTATCCTATATATACTTGAAGTTCTTCTAACATAGAATTCAAGGCTGCCATTATTGAGTTTTAGAGAATCAAAGAGAAAGCATTCAACTCTCATTTCCAAGCTCTATCTTCTCACAAAGAATCTCTCCACAACTCCTTGAGCCCTTATTTCCTCAAGAGAGATTCTCTTCATTGTGAGCCACTCAAGCCAAGAGCTTGATTCAAAGTCATCAACTCCATCCTAGAATTCGATCGCTGTTCATCTTGGTGGAGCTAGGGTTTGGTGACATTCTCTCCTTCAAAATCCTCCTTGCCCTAAAATCAATAAGTTTACTTAAGGCATAGGATTTTGTTGATAAGTGTTTTATTGTTTCATTTACTTTGCTATTAAGTTTATCTCTCGGTTGTGAGAGAAGATCGTGATCCCAGGTTGTGGGAGTCACGTTTTCATTTGTGCATGATTTGATCTTGTAGAGGTTTTCTACAAGAATTTCATAGTGCAAACTTGGGTTAGAGGATTCTAACTCAAGTAGCCGGAGGGGATCCGGGTGTTTGGGACGTAGGTTCGCCGGGAACAAGTCGGGGAGACTTGGGTGGATATGAACCCGTACATCGTTTGTTTGCATTGCTTAATTCTTGTTTGTCATATTTTCATTTCGCATTGTTGGTTGTGTTTGCACAATAATTAGGAATAATTATCTTGATTATTTCAAAGTACTATTCACCCCTCCATCTAGTACTTGTGCAGTAGCTATTAGGGCATTACACTTCGTAGTTCGGAAGAGGGGGATGTACCACTGTGTCTACGCGAGGGAGGGGAGGGAGCTCATCGTCGGGGTGCCCGCCGATGTTGGTAGGTGGATGGATGATTTCGTTTTCGTTGAGATGCCGGTCGACACGGTACTGATGTCGAACTGGGGGGCGCTGAACCCTCTGGTGAACGAGAAGGTGAAGCTAACTGGGGAGGACCTGGCGAAGGCGCAGATCTTGGCAGGGCTGCCCGAGGCGCACCGTCGGTTGGAGAACTTGACGCTGGTCAGTCAGCTTGCCCATGATTGTTGGTCCTAAGGTAGTTTGAGTCGGGCGTGCCTTTATCCGTTGTTACCGTGATGAGCATGTCGTCCCAAGGGGAGATTTTTTCTTTTTGCACGGCCAGCCGATGTAATGTTGTATTCCCGGCGTTCTCCATGAATAGCCTCGCTATTTAAAATAAATTGGTTGGATTGATCTTGTCTTGGCTTCTTCTTCTCCTCATTGAGTGTGTGGACCACTTGCTTGCTTGCGAGGGTATAATTGCCCCCCCAACATTCGTCTGTCCAGGAGCGCTAGGTCATGGGGAGAGGGATGTTGAGACACAGTATGTTGAAGGCATACGCATGAGCTCTGGGCAGACCGACGAACCATTGGTACGGGTCGAGGTGAGGCATTCTGCCCTGTCAGGTTGTGGGGTCGTTGTCGCAGTCCGACCCCGAACAAGTGACGCCCAATGTCCCTGGCCGGCGTAAATATGGCGGGGCCCTTCTTGTGTGGGACGAGGCAGGGTTTGAAGTTGTTTTGACTCGGCCGATCATTCCGACGCAAAAGAGGGCGGTAATCGAATCGTATCGTAGTTCGTTGCATGGACAGATGCTATCGATAGTGAGGTCGACCCCTTGGTTGTCGCGCCGAGCGGCGGGGCCTCAGGCGGCAGTGGTCTGGAAGAATATGTTTTGTCTCGCCCATCTCCCCCTTTTTGTTTAAAGGGAACGGCTGGTTCGGTCCAAGGGAGGCCTCGTTTTGTTAGGTCGGCCCCTGTTACTATTGTAAGGTTCGGACTATATATATGTAGTTTCTGTTAGTTTCGCTACCTTTTGTTTGGCGAAGCCCCGAGTTATACCTGTAGGGGGAGTGCGGAGCTCGGCCCCTCTTCTCTCCGCCGTGATGGGTGGCCCAGTTTCGTGAGCTCGCCTTGTAATTTGATGGGGGTCGTTCCCAAGTTAGAGTATGCTCGGATAATGATTATGGATTCGCTTGGAATAGTCTTTTTCATTAAAATTTACAAGAATTCAACCTTAGTTTTTACATGATGTCTTGATAAATTCTTCGGTAGTTAGGTAAGTACGACCCGATCCATTTGCGGGCAGGGGAGTCGTTCCATCCTACTGTAAACTGCATCAGGATGGGCGGACTCCTCTCTACAGGGCGGCTCTCCTTCTCTTCCATTGCTCGTCGCGTCCCTCTGTGCGTCCCATATGCTGAAGGGTTGCAAGGTCTCCTCAGCTGCTTGGATTCACCAGGGAAGCTGTCTTGCTGTTGTCCTCCATCAGATCGCTCTTACAGAGTTTTCTCGAAAGGAGGTCCGAGGGAAACCTTGGAAGAGGAGGAGCACGAGGTGGCGGTGGCGCGCTGCCTCGTCTTTCGCCTTCTTGCCCATGATGGGTTGTAAGGTCTCTTTGGGGAGTCCTTACATCGAAGGAAAACCTTGGACGAGGTGGAGGACGAGGCGTCGGAGGTGAAGAACGAGGCAGCGGAGGTGGCGTCATCTCCCTGGGAGGGTCTCTGGCTGCCCGGCCTCGATGGGAAGATAGAGGAAATGGAGGTGGGTCGTTAGGGGGCGTGCCGGTGGAGGCTGGTGAGCTAGGTAGGGCTTTTTCTTTTCCTGCCGACGGGTCTCGACGTGGGGCAGATGCTGGTCGGGGGGGAGCAAACTTCTGCAAGTCCTCCGATTCGACTGTTTCATCTGGTTCAGAGCAGACGGAGGAGTGGAAGGCAGGACTCCCCATGTGTAAGAGGAATAGACCATCGGCGATCCGTATGTAAGAGTAATAGCCTATCGACATGGCGGGCCGTTGGGAGGCGGGCCCGTGAAAGCTGGTATGCCCAGGCGGAGGCTGGAGTGCCCAATGGGGTGATTTGGCAGGGCTGCTCTGTCCTTCGGGTTCTCGGCCTGGAGCGCCAACGCGCATCGGGCGCCGGAAGAGGGGCATGGTCCGCCATTGGAGCCCCAGTTCCCTTGGCGTAAAGTGTCCAAGGGAAGTTGAGGAGTGACAGGCGGGGTGTCCCATGTGTAAGGGGAATAGCCCACCGACGAAAGTTTTGTGGAAGCAATCGCCCACCGGGGTGGCCGGGGCCCTTGCTCTTCATCATCTTTAATGGAGGGGATTGAGACTGACGTGCCCACATATTATCTTTCTCCTCCTCTCCTTCGAAGGGGTGAGGGTAGTATTTATAGAGGGTTTTTATGGAAGGTTTCCCCCAAGTTAATGCGATGAGCTGGCATCATTAATAGGCTCCTCGGAATCACGCCCTTTGGAAACCGCTTTTGCCAGCCGGTGCTTGGATGCGATTCGTCCGTCCTTGCCTCTCGGGGGATGTGTCGTCATTAATGGCGCGTTTCCCGAGCGTCCTTTCGTTTCGATGAGTCGCATCAGAGGCCTGCTTTATCGGGACCCGGCTTAGTTCAGCGGTCCTTGGCCTGCGTGTGTCCTGCCTCGGTCCCTGTGCCCTTGTCCTTTCTCCTATGCTCGAGATTTCGAGGATCATGGGTCTTCTTAGGAGGGTGTTGGGCGAGTGGATATCTCGGTCTGCGCTTCTCCTCGGCTCGGGTGTCGGAATTTGTCAGACCCACCCCGGCCGTTTAGTGGGGAGGGGAGCGCGTAGCTCGGCCTGTGCCCTTTTCTGGTTTGGGTGGCAAGGGCTGGCCCTGCCCCGAAGTCCGTGAGGGGGGAGCGAGCGCGTAGCTCGGCCCGTGCCCTTCTCTAGTTTGGGTGGCGAGGGTTGGCCCTGCTCCAGAGTTCTTGAGGGGGGAGCGAGCGCGTAGCTCGGCCCGTGCCCTTCTCTGGTTTAGGTGGCGAGGGATGGCCCTGCGCCAGAGTCCGTGAGGGGGGAGCGAGCACATAGCCCGACCAGTGCCTTTCTCCAGTTTGGGTGGCGAGTTTTGGCCCTTCCCTAGAGTTCTTGAGGGGGGGAGTGAGCGTGTGGCTCGGCCCGTGCCCTGCTCTGGTTTGGGTGGTGAGAGTTGGCCCTGCCCCAGAGTTCTTGAGGGGGGGAGCGAGCGCTTGGCCCGGCCCGTGCCCTTCTTCGGTTTGGGTGGTGAGGGTTGGCCCTACCCCAGAGTTCTTGAGGGGGGAGTGAGCGCGTGGCTCGGCCCGTGCCCTTCTCTGGTTTGGGTGGCGAGGGTTGGCCCTACCCCAGAGTTCTTGAGGGGGGAGCGAGCGCGTGGCTCGGTCCGTGCCCTTCTCTGGTTTGGGTGGCGAGGGTTGGCCCTGCCCCAGAGTTCTTGAGGGGAGAGCGAGTGTGTGGCCCGGCCCGTGCCCTTCTCTGGTTTGGGTGGCGAGGGTTGACCCTGCTCCAGAGTTCTTGAGGGGGGAGCGAGCGCGTGGCCCGGTCCGTGCCCTTCTCCGGTTTGGGTGGCGAGGGTTGGCCCTGCCTCAGAGTTCTTGAGGGGGGGAGCGAGCGCGTGGCTCGGCCCGTGCCCTTCTCTGGTTGGGTAGCGAGGGTTGGCCCTGCCCCAGAGTTCTTGAGGGGGGAGCGAGCACGTGGCTCGGCCCGTGCCCTTCTTTGGTTTGGGTGGCGAGGGTTGGCCCTGCCCCAGAGTTATTGAGGGGGAGAGAGCGCGTGGCCCGGCCCGTGCCCTTCTCTGGTTTGGGTGGCGAGGGTTGGCCATGCCCCAGAGTTCTTGAGGGGAAAGCGAGCGCATGGATCGGCCCGTGCCCTTCTTTGGTTTGGGTGGCGAGGGTTGGCCCTACCCCAGAGTCTTATGCATTTGAACTGAAACACTCAAGTGGAGACAACAAGGTTTAGAAATATGCGAAAAAGAAAATATTCTATTAGAGAGGCTCACAATTGCTGATAGTACTTTAGCAGGTGCTCCGCGTTCCAGGAGTGAGCCAGTGCACTTCCGTCAAGGGTCGCTAGGATGTACGTGGTTGGTCCGAAGATGTCAATGATTTCGTATGGCCCCTCCCATTTGGCGGCCAACTTTCCTCGGCGAGTGATCTCGGGCTTGAAGGCGGCATCCCTGAGGACCAAGTCGTCGACTCTAAAGGTCCGCTTCTTCACCTTGGAGTTGTAGTTCCGGGCCATCCTCTGGCCGTGCCGGACGAGGTTCGTCAAAGCTCGATCCCTTACTTCATCCACGAGTTCAAGTCTGAGGCCGAGGCCCTCTCCATTGATTTCTTCATTGAAGAACTTCAACCGAAGTGTCTCCTCTCTGATGTCCACGGGAAATACCGCTTCCAACCCGTATGCCAGCATGAACGGGCTCTCTCCGGTCGAGACCTTGTGGGTGGTACATTAGGACCAGAGAATGCCCTGAAGCTCATCCACCGACGTCCTGTGTCACGACCCGCTTCCCTAAAATGGAGGCGAGACGTGAAGAGGTCCGCACGGGAGTGGAGCTATGAAGCCCCAAACCCGATAAGCGTCCACAATACATAAACAGGTCCCTGTAACCACAACAGAATAACAATAATAACACAAGGCGAGACTGAAAATAAAATTCCACATCTCACAAATTGTCCAACATCAACAAAAGTCCAACATCCAGAAGAGCCACCAGGCTAAAAGAAAAGAGTCTAAAGGCCCAGAACAAGGCCAACAAAAGCAAAGACAACAACTAAGTATAGGTGCTACGCACCGATAACAAAAAAATTGTCTAACAAAAGTAAAACACACGATGACACTAGGACTGGTCCCCAGTGTCCACGTGCTCCCCGTCAAACACAAGCTCGGGCTCGGCGTCAGCAACACCTCGTCCTCAACGAGGTACTCGGGCTCAGGATCTAACATGTGTCACCCAAAAGAGTAAAGGGGCACATGTCAGCAAGTCTAAAAAGACTTGGGCAAGGAAACTGAAAGTGAGGCATCTAGCAACCTAGCAGTTTAGTATGCATGACATGGCAGTTATAACATGGGTGCACAATTAAAACATGGCAAGACAATTTATACAAGAGAACAATCATCGGGACAAGACAAGAGTAGCCAAGCTACTATCAATTCAATCAATTCACATTTTGTAGGTGTTTAAGCCCTTCGCTGAATGGCATAGCATTTCAGACCGATCGGCACTAAACACTATCCAATACCCACACGATATGGAGCCTGGGGTCCCCGCACATTGAGCTCAGCTAGTAAGCCTGAGGTTGCCCCGCACATTGAGCTCGCATTCTTAGTTCACAATTCAATACATTTCGAGCGTTGGGGTTTCCAACTCATTATGCTCGCTTCTGGTCACGAGCCAGGAACACAAGTATGGCGTAGGGAACACCTAGCCGGAACACGCAATTCGGACATTGGCTATCAACCAACACATGGCCCGCTTCTGGAACACGAGCCAGGAACACAACATTGTGACGAAGCTACGCAATCACAGCAATACCTAAAGAATGCGAGGTCATGACAATTTATTTGCGTACAGTTAATTAAATTAAACGTGACAGGCGAAATGCAATGACATGAACATATTCGCGTACCGTTAATTGAAAGTAAACATGACATGGTAATTGTGCAACATGCTAAAAGTCGGAACTAGCTTCGTTGTCAAGCTAGTTCCCCAATTTGCGCCTAGGCGAGTATCATTTCGTCGCCTAGCCTCTTTTACGCCTACAACTAGCAAATGGCCTAAAACATGGCATAAACCCTAAGTGGCAAGTTTCACTTGCCTAGCACCGGGGATGACGACCACTTCGTCACACGGATGTTATCTACGGGGGAAAACGCTGTTATGGGGGAAACAACATCAAACACATGAAATTAATTAGGGTTTTCATAAAATTATAAATAGGTTAAGAAAACAACGGTAGAACGATTTCTTACCGAGAGGAGGCGGAAGAAACACTCTGGGGAACCCTAGGATCAGATCTGGAGAAGATTGGAGAAGTTTGGGGAAACTAGGGTTTTGGGGGATTTAGGGGTTTTGATGGGTTTTGATGGAGATTTGGGGAAGAGGAGAGGTAGAAAGAGTAGTTGGATGGTTTGGATGATGATTCTAGGGCTTGGAATGGAGAAATGGAGCTTGGAGGAAGATGGGGGCTGAAGGGGGAAGGTTTTAGGGTTTTGGGTCGTGTTTGGGGAAGAAGAAACGTTTGGGAGGGGTATTTATAGGTTGGGCTGGCGGCTGCCCAGAAATTAGGGTTTTAACACTGGTTAGTCGGTCAAAGAGCAACCACTGACCGACTAGTTTGGCAACTAGTCGGTCGGTCGACCAACGCAGACCGACTAAGTGCAAACAGTAACTCCTGAACGAAAATAGGATTCTAGAGTTAGTCGGTCCATGAACAAGTACTGACCGACTAGTTTGGCATCTAGTCGGTCGATGAACGTTCTTAGACCGACTAAGAGTAAACAGTAGCTGATACAAAAATAATTTGATGAGTTAGTCGGTTCAAGAAGCATTGCTGACCGACTAGTTTGCAACCTAGTCGGTCAACCAACGTTCTTAGACCGACTAACGATAAACAGTAACTCCTGAGAAATTTAGAAAGCTAACTAGTCGGTCCAAGAAGGATTGCCGACCGACTGGATCGTCATCTAGTCGGTCGGTGGCCCTTCTTACACCGGCTAATAAGCACAGAAAGTTCTGATACGGAGCGCGGGGCCCCGGGATCGGTTCCTAAGACTCCTAGGCTTGATCTAACAGTTAGATACGACTGTTATGAAGTCTGTCACGAGTGACATACTTCGAAATCGACAATCCTACGGAAGAAGCGAGAAAATACGACGAATCGATCGAAAATGAAATCTACGGAGACGAAAACCACACAAGAGGAGAAAATCCATCAAAACATATATTATATTATATTAAATCCAGATACATGAAAAGCAGTCGTTACATCCTCCCCAACTTAAAAATTCCGTCCTCGGAATTTCCAAAAACTCACGAGTCCGAAAACAAAAGTGGGAAACGCTCTCGCATCTCATCCTCATTCTCCCAAGTAGACTCTCCCGGCGAGCCGTGTCGCCACATCACCCTCACAAGATTGACAATCTTGTTCCGAAGCGATTTCTGACGCCTGTCCAGAATCTGCACTGGATGCTGGTCATACGTCATATCGGGGCGAACGGTAATCTCCGAAAAATCCACCGCATGAGACGGATCGCTAATGTATCGACGAAGCTGCGACACATGGAAAACATTGTGAACTCCTTCCAAAGATGGCGGCAAGGCCAAGCGATAAGCTACCTCGCCAACCCTCTCCAAAACGTCAAATGGTCCAATGTATCGCGGGCTCAACTTTCCACGCTTCCCGAAACGAATCACACCACGATTCGGGGAAATCTTCAAGAACATATAGTCGCCTGGCTGAAACTCCAAAGGACGACGTTTAGCATCCGCCCAATGCTTAAAACGGTCCTGAGCAATTCTCAACCTCTCCCGAATATTCCTGACGATCTCCACGGCCTCCACGATCATCTCAGGTCCCAACAACTCCCGATCACCAACGTCATCCCAACTCAATGGCGATCGACATTTCCTCCCATAAAGAGCGGCGAAAGGCGCCATGCCAATACTCGCCTGGAAGCTGTTGTTGTAAGAGAACTCCACCAAATGCAGATGGTCCTCCCACGAACCCTTGAAATCCAACATGCACGCCCTCAGCATGTCCTCCAAAATCTGAATCGTCCTCTCGGACTGGCCATCCGTCTGCAGATGGTACGCCATGCTGAAACTCAAACGCGTACCCAAGCTCTTCTGCAAACTCTGCCAGAACTGAGATGTGAACCTCGTGTCTCTGTCAGACACGATACTCACGGGGACTCCGTGAAGTCGCACAACCTCCTGCACGATTCACGTTACATCACTATCCAAACTAGGAAAAGGAAATAAAACGGAGAGTAAAAGAATTTTACCTCCATATATCTCCTCGCTAGCGCCTCAGTGGACTGTCCCACTCGGAACGGAATAAAGTGCGCAGATTTGGTCAATCGATCTACGATCACCCAAATCGCGTCATTCTGCTTCGGACTCCGAGGTAGTCCAGTCACGAAATCCATAGTGATGTGCTGCCACTTCCACTCCGGAATCGGAAGCGGTTGTAGCAACCCGGTCGAACGCTGATGCTCCGCCTTCACTTGCTGGCAAACCAAGCACTTGGCTACACTCCGAGCCACGCTCCTCTTCATACCATGCCACCAATAATTCAGACGAAGATCCTGGTACATCTTGGTGCCACCAGGATGCACAGAATACGGCGAACTGTGTGCCTCCACCATCAACTCCTCTCTAATATCCCCAGCAGGCACACACAACCTGGCTCCAAACCTCAGCGAGCCATCCTCATGAATCAAAAAGTTAATCCGCAGACCGGCTTCCACCATCTCCCGAATCCTTACCAGCCTCGGATCCTCGGCCTGGCCAGCCTTAATCCGATCCACGATCGTCGACTGTACCTGCATGTACATCAACGAAGAAGCCTCTCCAGGAAGAACAATCTCCACACCAGACTCGCAAAAATCCTGCTGCAATCTCCACTGCGAGGTCAAAATCATCACCGCCGGAAGCCTACTCAAAGCATCCGGAACCACATTCACCTTGCCAGGGTGAAACTGCAAATCAATATCATAATCCACCATAAGCTCCAACCATCGACGCTGTCGCATGTTGAGCTCCTTCTGAGTAAAAATATACTTCAAGCTTTTGTGATCGGTGAAAATCTTCACTTTCTCACTCAGCAGGAAGTGCCTCCAAATCTTGAGAGCAAACACCACGGCAGCCAACTCCAAATCATGCGTCGGATAATTCTTCTCATGAACCTTAAGCTGACGAGACGCATACGCCACAACGTGCCCGTGCTGATGCAACACACAACCGAGACCCTTGCCAGAAGAATCGCAAAAGATCTCAAATCCACCGCTGCGATCAGGCACAACAAGAATAGGGGCACTCGTCAACCTCTCCTTCAGAATACCAAAAGCACTCTCACAATCACCCGACCAAACAAAAGCAACATCCTTCCGCGTCAACCTGGTCATCGGCTCAGCAATACGAGAAAAGTCCTTAATGAATCGCCGATAATAACCAGCAAGTCCAAGAAAACTCCGAATCTCAGACGCTGACGACGGAACAGGCCACTCCCTGATGGCCCGAATCTTCTCGGGATCCACTGAAATACCATCCCCAGTCACCACATGCCCGAGAAAAGCAACTCGATCCAGCCAAAACTCGCACTTCGAAAACTTAGCATACAACCGATGCTTCCTCAAAATCTCCAACACCATCCTTAAGTGCGAGGCATGCTCTTCCTCCGACTTCGAATAGATCAGAATGTCGTCAATAAAGATAACGACAAACTTATCCAAAAATTCGTAGAAAATCAGGTTCATCAGATTCATGAAAACTGCGGGCGCGTTAGTTACGCCGAAAGGCATAACCACGAACTCATAGTGTCCATACTTCGTCCTGAACGCTGTCTTCGGAACATCTCCCTTCTTCACCTTCAACTGATGGTAACCACTCCTCAAATCCAATTTAGAAAACACCCTCGAACCTCCAAGTTGATCAAAAATATCATCGATGCGAGGCAACGGGTATTTATTCTTAATGGTCACCGCATTCAACTCCCGATAATCCACGCACATGCGACGCGAACCATCCTTCTTCTTAACCAACAACACCGGTGCTCCCCACGGAGACACGCTAGGATTAATATAACCCTTCTGCAAAAGCTCATCCAACTGCTTCCGTAACTCTTCCAACTCAGCAGGTGCCATACGATACGGCGCCTTCGAAATCAGCTGCGCACCTGGAACAAGGTCGATAGAAAATTCCAAAGCCCGATCAGGCGGCAAACCAAACATCTCCTCGGGGAAGACGTCACCAAAATCTCCCACCACAGCTGGCCACTCCAACTCCATCTGTATAGCCACAGCCTCCACCGGCCTGGCCCGAAATCTGACAGGACCAAGCGAACTGCTACCACGACTGAACTTAAACACTGGATGTCCGGGAATCTCGAACACCACCTTCTTCCTTCGACAGTCGATCGTAGCATAGAAGCTCGCAAGCCAATCCATCCCAAGAACTGCATCATAGTTGATGATGTCGTGGACAATGAAATCCGCAAAAAGCTCATGTCCACAGACCACCAACGGGCAAGAATTGCAACCACGATGCACCGAGACCACACCATTCCCTGTAACGATATTCCAACTCTTTGGAAGAGGGGACGTCGACAAGGAATGCCTCTCCACGAAGCTTCGAGAAATAATGCACATCGATGCACCAGAGTCAAAGAGGACTCGTGCAGGAAATGTGCAAACCAAAACCACACCTAACAATCACTTAACAATCAAACCCTAGTCTAGCAAACAACCACGTTCAAGCAAACAACATAATCTAACAATCAAAACCAGCTAGGGAAGTAACAGCTAGATTGAGGATTACCTGCGATAACCTCATCCACAGCCGCGCTCTCCGCAGCGGTCATCAGAAAAGCCTGCCTCCTCGGCGGAACAGCCTGCCGAAAAGCCTGCCTCTGCGGAACAAGAGCTGCTCCACGTCCAGCAGGAACAGGCGCTCGATGCTGCAACGGTTGTGCTGCAACAGGTGCCATCCGCAGCGGATCCGCATGTCGACAATCCTTCGCGACATGAGAAGCATCACCGCAAACCAGACACTGGCCCAGAAACTTCCGACACTGATCCTTGACGTGACCAGGCTTGCCGCAGAAATGGCAAAACTTCGGAATAGACCCTCCTGGCCTCTTAAACTGAGCGGACTGATTAGGCCTGAATCCAGGTCTAACCACAGCTCTCGCATGCTCCACAGGCATCTTCCCAACACCAACAACAGACCCCTTCCTCTGGTTCATGAGCAGCTCCTGCCTCTTGGCTGCTACCAGAATCTTCTGATAAGACTCCCGGTCAGAGGAGGTCACAAAGCTCTGGAGCTCCGAAGCAAGCCCCTGCAGGAACCTCTGAGCTCTCTCCTCAGCGTCCTGTACCATCTTTGGTGCAAACCGACTCAGCCTCATGAACTCTTGGTGATACAAGTCCACCGACGAGTTCCCCTGCTTCAGATCGATAAAACGCTGCAGCATCTCCTCCTTGGCAGCCTTCGGGAAGAACTCACCCTCAAATCTGGTCTTGAAGGTAGCCCAAGCTATCGGCTCCACCAACAACTTCTCTTCCGCATCCCACCAATTCCTGGCGTTATCCTTGAGCTGCCTCTTCGCCAAATCAACCCATCCAGCCGGGGTGATCTTGGCCATCTTCAGATTGTCCTCGACGTTCCGAATCTACTCATCGGTAGCCAGAGGACCCTCAGAACCATCAAAATATGCGGGAACCAGCTCCCGAAATTGCTTCGCTCCTGGCTCAGAGCGAGGGGCATCCGGAAGAGCCCGGGCAGCTCGAGCAAGTGGAGCATTCTGGACTTGCAAAAGCACGCCCTGCTGCACTTGCATCATCTGGAGCATCATCCGCATCATCTCACCGCTGGTGGGTTCCCGCTCAGGCTCCTCATCATGAGGGAGCGCACCACTACCCCCACCACGGGTGAAACGCCTTCATGCCATCTAGTGACACGGAGAACAAATCAGGTTAGACTCATAGCTTATGACTCGGACGTCGAACTTAATTTATTGGACATTCTAATATTATTATCGCTATTCCAAAGATCGCAGTTACAGAAGGAGACCTGCATGGGCCACCACTAAAACCTGTCACGACCCGCTTCCCTAAAATGGAGGCGAGACGTGAAGAGGTCCGCACGGGAGTGGAGCTATGAAGCCCCAAACCCGATAAGCGTCCACAATACATAAACAGGTCCCTGTAACCACAACAGAATAACAATAATAACACAAGGCGAGACTGATAATAAAATTCCACATCTCACAAATTGTCCAACATCAACAAAAGTCCAACATCCAGAAGAGCCACCAGGCTAAAAGAAAAGAGTCTAAAGGCCTAGAACAAGGCCAACAAAAGCAAAGACAACAACTAAGTATAGGTGCTACGCACCGATAACAAAAAAACTGTCTAACAAAAGTAAAACACACGATGACACTAGGACTGGTCCCCAGTGTCCACGTGCTCCCCATCAAACACAAGCTCGGGCTCGGCGTCAGCAACACCTCGTCCTCAACGAGGTACTCGGGCTCAGGATCTAACATGTGTCACCCAAAAGAGTAAAGGGGCACATGTCAGCAAGTCTAAAAAGACTTGGGCAAGGAAACTGAAAGTGAGGCATCTAGCAACCTAGCAGTTTAGTATGCATGACATGGCAGTTATAACATGGGTGCACAATTAAAACATGGCAAGACAATTTATACAAGAGAACAATCATCGGGACAAGACAAGAGTAGCCAAGCTACTATCAATTCAATCAATTCACATTTTGTAGGTGTTTAAGCCCTTCGCTCAATGGCATAGCATTTCAGACCGATCGGCACTAAACATTATCCAATACCCACACGATATGGAGCCTGGGGTCCCCGCACATTGAGCTCAGCTAGTAAGCCTGAGGTTGCCCCGCACATTGAGCTCGCATTCTTAGTTCACAATTCAATACATTTCGAGCGTTGGAGTTTCCAACTCATTATGCTCGCTTCTGGTCACGAGCCAGGAACACAAGTATGGCTTAGGGAACACCTAGCCGGAACACGCAATTCGGGCATTGGCTATCAACCAACACATGGCCCGCTTCTGGAACACGAGCCAGGAACACAACATTGTAGCGAAGCTATGCAATCACAGCAATACCTAAAGAATGCGAGGTCATGACAATTTATTTGCGTACAGTTAATTAAATTAAACGTGACAGGCGAAATGCAATGACATGAACATATTCGCGTACCGTTAATTGAAAGTAAACATGACATGGTAATTGTGCAACATGCTAAAAGTCGGAACTAGCTTCGTTGTCAAGCTAGTTCCCCAATTTGCACCTAGGCGAGTATCATTTCGTCGCCTAGCCTCTTTTATGCCTACAACTAGCAAATGGCCTAAAACATGGCCTAAACCCTAAGTGGCAAGTTTCACTTGCCTAGCACCGGGGATGACGACCACTTCGTCACACGGATGTTATCTACGGGGGAAAACGCTGTTATGGGGGAAACAACATCAAACACATGAAATTAATTAGGGTTTTCATAAAATTATAAATAGGTTAAGAAAACAACGGTAGAATGATTTCTTACCGAGAGGAGGCGGAAGAAACACTCCGGGGAACCCTAGGATCAGATCTGGAGAAGATTGGAGAAGTTTGGGGAAACTAGGGTTTTGGGGGATTTGGGGGTTTTGATGGGTTTTGATGGAGATTTGGGGAAGAGGAGAGGTAGAAAGAGTAGTTGGATGGTTTGGATGATGATTCTAGGGCTTGGAATGGAGAAATGGAGCTTGGAGGAAGATGGGGGCTGAAGGGGGAAGGTTTTAGGGTTTTGGGTCGTGTTTGGGGAAGAAGAAACGTTTGGGAGGGGTATTTATAGGTTGGGCTGGCGGCTGCCCAGAAATTAGGGTTTTAACACTGGTTAGTCGGTCAAAGAGCAACCACTGACCGACTAGTTTGGCAACTAGTCGGTCGGTCGACCAACGCAGACCGACTAAGTGCAAACAGTAACTCCTGAACGAAAATAGGATTCTAGAGTTAGTCGGTCCATGAACAAGTACTGACCGACTAGTTTGGCATCTAGTCGGTCGATGAACATTCTTAGACCGACTAAGAGTAAACAGTAGCTGATACAAAAATAATTTGATGAGTTAGTCGGTTCAAGAAGCATTGCTGACCGACTAGTTTGCAACCTAGTCGGTCAACCAACGTTCTTAGACCGACTAACGATAAACAGTAACTCCTGAGAAATTTAGAAAGCTAACTAGTCGGTCCAAGAAGGATTGCCGACCGACTGGATCGTCATCTAGTCGGTCGGTGGCCCTTCTTACACCGGCTAATAAGCACAGAAAGTTCCGATACGGAGCGCGGGGCCCCGGGATCGGTTCCTAAGACTCCTAGGCTTGATCTAACAGTTAGATACGACCGTTATGAAGTCTGTCACGAGTGACATACTTCGAAATCGACAATCCTACGGAAGAAGCGAGAAAATACGACGAATCGATCGAAAATGAAATCTACGGAGACGAAAACCACACAAGAGGAGAAAATCCATCAAAACATATATTATATTATATTAAATCCAGATACATGAAAAGCAGTCATTACATCCTGATAGCGGCATCGACCTTCTTCTTCAGGGGGGCCCAGGATGCATTTATTTGCGGCCTCCGCCATCTCATTGCACTGCGGGTGGGCAACGGACGCAAAATGAAGCTTGATCCCCCAGCACGAACAGAAGTCGTGGAAGCCTTCACAGTTGAACTGTCTTCCATTGTCTGTTACTATAGAGCGGGGTATCCCGAAGTGACATATCACGGACTGCCAGATAAAGCCCTTCATATCCGTCCACGTGATGCACACAATGGCTCAGCCTCGACCCACTTAGTGAAGTAGTCCACGATGACAACTATATACTTCCTTCCCCCGGAAGCCTTTAGGAAAGGTCCGCGGATGTCGAGCCCCCATTTGGCGAACATGATCGGGCTTACGATATGCACCAAGTCGGCTGGAGGCGCTGCCGTGTGTCGGCCGAATTTCTGGCACGCCTCACACTTTTTGACCAACCGATCCGTTTCATGGATCATAGCCGGCCAGTAGTAACCCACTATCTTGTTCGCGATAGTGCGTCCGCCGTAGTGGTTCTCGCAGAAGCCCTCATGCACTTCACGAATTACTTGCTCTGCCTGCTCTGGCCCCAAGCATTTCAGGAGTGAAAGGGCATCTGTCACGCCTCGCTTCCCAAAGCAGTGGAGGCGAGACATGAGAAGGTCCACACAGACATGGAGCTGTGAAGCCACACGCCTGATAAGCGTCAATAAAACATATGCAGGTCCCTGTAACGACGAGCAGAACAAGATAATAACACAAGGAGATACAGAAATAAAATCCCAAATCTCAGCAATGTCCAAACATTAAAATTAAGTTCAACATCCAGAAAAGCCACCATGCTAAAGAGAAAGAGTCTAAAGGCCCAAAACAAGGCCAACAAAGACAAACATAAACAGAGTATTGGTGCTACGCACCGAAAACAAAAACAGTCTAAAAAGAAGAACACAAGCAGCCTCTACGACTGATCTCCAGTGTCCTCGTACTCCTCAACGAACGCAGGCTCTGACTCAGCGTCAGCAAACACCACGTCCTCCGCAGCACTCTCAGGCTCAGGATCTAACATGTGTCACCCAAAAGAGTAAAGGGGCACATGTCAGCAAGTCTAACAAGACTTGAGCAAGGAAACGAAAGTGAAGGCAAACTAGCAACCTAGCAGTTCTAGTATGATGCATAACATGGCAAGTATAGTATGGAAGTGACAAGTAAAGGGAAATACAATTAGCAAGTAGCAAGTAGGGCATGGATAACAAGTTTTACAAGTAAAAACACGGACAAGTACAAGTCAAGTAGTTCACGTCAAGTAAACACGTCAAGTGAACACGTCAAGTAAACAAGTTGTGCACAGAGCTTTCGTCTGCTGGCTAGAGTGGCTAATCGGACCAACTCGTAAGCTCAGGTGACCGCTTATCCCTACCCCTCCACGTGTATCGAGCCAGGGCATTACCCCCGAACATGGACTGCTCGTTTCTGGATCACGAGCCAGGAAGTGTATTTGGCATAGGGTTGTGCCCGCTAAAAAGCAGGTGCCTAGCCTGGCCTAGGGTTATGCCTGCAACGCAGGTGCCTAGCCAAAAACAAGTAGATCGGACATTGGCTATCGACCAACACACGTGGCCCGCTTCTGGAACACGAGCCAGGAAACACAAGTATTGTAGCGTGTGCTACGAATGCGACATTCAACATGGATAGCATGGATGACATGGCGAGTTATAATGCAATGCGTATAGTTATAGTATTAAAACGTGACAGATAAGATGCAAACAATTAAGGAAGTCGAATCTAGCCTCGTTGTCAAGCTAGATCCTGAAATTGCGCCTTGGCGGGTATCATTTCGTCGCCTAGTCTCTTTTACGCCTACAACAAGATAATGGCCTAAGACATGGCCTAAATCACTAGTGGCAAGTTTCACTTGCCTGGAACCAAGGTTGACGATCGACAAGCTCGTCACACAAAATTGTTATCTACGGAGAATGGATCACTGTTATGGAGAAACAACATTAGAAACGATATCTAAATCTGGTTCTATAAACGAATCCTACGACGTCTAACCTCCATTTTTATTAGGGTTTCACAATATCAAATGTGGGTGATGAAAATATTAAAGGTTCGAACACTACCGTAGGAAGCGGAAGATCGATGCCGAGCAAGCATGGCAACGGAAGAAACGGTTCGGGGAACCACGGTGCAGATCTGGAATGGATGGAGAAATCTGGAGAAAATGTGGTTTGATGGGGTTTTGGGGAAGGCCGACGGCCTAGGGGTAGTGGCCGGTGCTAGAATGCGTGAGGGGAGCCCGGGGGATGAAGGAATGGCTCAAGAGGAAGGAGGAAGGGTTTAGGATTGAAGGGGATTCAATGGGGAAGAACAAGGTTTAGAGGAGAAAAAGAAAGAAGAAGAAACTGATCGGCTAATTATAGGGATGAACCAACGGCCGCCCAAAAATTAGGGTTTCTGGGTTGATTAGTCGGCCAAAGAAGGGTTCTTGACCGACTAGTTTAAGAACTAGTCGGTCGGTCGACCAACTGTGACCGACTAACACCAAACAATAACTCAGGTCGTCAAAATGGTCAATGAATTAGTCGGTTAAAGAACAATGGCTGACCGACTAGTTTGCAACCTAGTCGGTCGAAAAACGTTCTTAGACCGACTAACGATAAACAGTAACTTAGGTGAAATTTATCAAGGGAACTAGTCGGTCTGAGAGCAAGTTCTGACCGACTAGTTTCACATCTAGTCGGTCGGTGGTTGATCTTAGACCGACTAAGAGTAAACAGTAACCTCTAGATTATTGATTTAATGAACTAGTCGGTTTGAGAAGAGTTGCCGACCGACTAGATCTCAATCTAGTCGGTTGGTTCCCCTTCTCGAACCAACTAAAGTGCACAAAAAGTGCTGAATTGAAGCACGAAGATTCAGGAAGATTTCTATAGCTTCTAAGATCACTCTAACTCTAAAATATGAGCGATTTGAAGTTCGTCATGAGTGACTTACTCCAAGAACGGAAGAGACTAGAAAATCACGACGAAACGAACGAAAACGAAAGCTACAGAGTCGAAAACCACACATAAGGAGAAAATCCTCCAAAACATATATATAATATATATATTCCAAATACATGAAAAACCAGTCGTTACATCCTCCCCAACTTAAGAAAAATTCCGTCCTCGGAATTTCCCAACACTCACGTGTCCGGGAACAAAAGTGGGTAGCGCTCTCGCATCTCATCCTCATTCTCCTAAGTAGACTCTTCTGGCGAGCCGTGTCGCCACATCACCCTCACAAGATTGACAACCTTGTTTCGGAGTGACTTCTGACGCCTGTCCAAAATCAGCACTGGCTGCTGGTCATACGTCATATCAGGGCGAACGGTAATCTCCGAGAAATCCACAGCATGAGATGGATCGCTAATGTATCGACGAAGCTGCGACACATGGAAAATATTGTGAACTCCCTCCAAAGATGGCGGCAAGGCTAAGCGGTAGGCTACCTCGCCAACTCTCTCCAGAATGTCAAATGGTCCAATGTATCGCGGGCTCAACTTCCCTCGCTTCCCAAAGCGAATCACACCACGATTTGGGGAAATCTTCAAGAACACATGGTCGCCAGGCTGAAACTCCAAAGGACGGTGTTTAGCATCCGTCCAATGCTTAAAACAGTCCTGATCAATCCTCAACCTCTCCCGAATGTTCCTGACAACATCCACAGCCTCCACAATCATCTCAGGCCTCAACAGCTTCCGATCACCAACGTCATCCCAACTCAATGGCGATCGACATTTCCTCACATACAGCGCGGCGAAAGGTGCCATGCCAATACTCGCCTGGAAGCTGTTGTTGTAGGAAAACTCTACCAGATGTAGGTGGTCCTCCCACGAACCCTTGAAATCCAACATGCACGCCCTCAGCATGTCCTCCAAGATCTGAATCGTCCTCTCGGACTGGCCATCTGTCTGCGGATGGTACGCCGTGCTGAAACTCAGACGCGTACCCAAACTCTTCTGCAAACTCTGCCAGAACTGAGATGTGAACCTCATGTCTCTGTCCGACACGATACTCACAGGGACTCCGTGAAGTCGCACGATCTCCTGCAAGATTCACGCTACATCACTATCTATTTAGGAAAAGGAAATAGAAACGGAGAGTAAAAGAATTTACCTCCATGTATCTCCTCGCTAGTGCCTCAGTGGACTGTCCTACTCGGAATGGAATAAAGTGCGCAGATTTGGTCAATCGATCTATGATCACCCAAATCGCGTCATTCTGCTTCGGACTCCGAGGTAGTCCAGTCACGAAATCCATAGTGATGTGTTGCCACTTCCACTCCGGAATCGGAAGCGGTTGTAGCAACCCTGTCGTATGCTGATGCTCCGCCTTCACTTACTGGCAAACCAAGCACTTGGCTACACTCCGAGCCACGCTCCTCTTCATACCATGCCACCAAAAATTCAGATGAAGATCCTTGTACATCTTGGTCCCACCAGGATGCACAGAATACGGCGAACTATGTGCCTCCACCAACAACTCCTCTCTGATATCACCAGCTGACACACACAACCTAGCTCCAAACCTCAGCGAGCCATCCTCATGAATCAAAAAGTCAGTCCGCAGACCGGCTTCTACCTGCTCCCGAATCTTCACCAGCTTCGGATCTCCAGCCTGGCCAGCCTTGATCCTATCCACAATCGTCGACTGAATCTGCATACTCATCAATGAAGAAGCTACTCCAGGAAGAACGATCTCAACACCAGACCCGCAAAAATCCTGCTGCAATCTCCACAGCGAAATCAACATCATCACCACTGGAAGCCTACTCAGCGCATCAGGAACCACATTCACCTTGCCAGAGTGATACTGCAAATCAATCTCATAATCCGCCATGAGCTCCAACCATCGATGCTGTCGCATGTTGAGCTCCTTCTGAGTAAAAATATACTTCAAGCTTTTGTGATCGGTGAAGATCTTCACTTTTCACTCAGCAGGAAGTGCCTCCAAATCTTGAGCACAAACACGACAGCAGCCAACTCCAAATCATGCGTCGGGTAATTCTTCTCATGAGTCTTGAGCTGACACGAAGCATACGCCACAACATACCCGTGCTGATGCAACACACAACCGAGACCCTTGCCAGAAGCATCGCAAAAGATCTCAAATCCTCCACTGCGATCAGGCACAACAAGAATAGGGGCAGTCGTCAATCTCTCCCTCAGAACACCGAAGGCATTCTCACAATCACCCGACCAAACAAAAGGCACATCCTTCCGCGTCAATCTGGTCATCGGCTCAGTAATACGAGAAAAGTCCTTAATGAAGCGTAGATAGTAACCATCAAGCCCAAGGAAACTCCGGATCTCAGACGCTGACTGCGGAACAGGCCACTCTCTGATGGCCTTAATCTTCTCGGGATCCACTGAAATACCATCTCCAGTCACCACATGCCCGAGAAAAGCAACTCTATCCAGCCAAAACTCGCACTTCGAAAACTTGGCATACAAACGATGTTTCCTCAAAATCTCCAACGCTGTCCTCAAGTGCGAGGCATGCTCCTCCTCCGACTTTGAATAGATCAGAATGTCGTCAATAAAGATAAAGACAAACTTATCTAAAAAGTCATAGAAGATCAGATTCATCAGATTCATGAAAACTGCGGGTGCATTGGTTACACCGAAGGGCATAACCATAAACTCATAGTGCCCATACTTCGTCCTGAATGCTGTCTTCGGAACATATTCCTTCTTCACCTTCAGCTGATGATAACCAATCCTCAGATCCAACTTCGAAAACACCCTCGAACCTCCAAGCTGATCAAAAATATCATCGATGCGAGGCAACAGGTATTTATTCTTGATGGTCACCGCATTCAGCTCCCGATAGTCCACGCACATGCGACGCGAACCATCCTTCTTCTTCACTAGCAGCACCGGTGCTCCCCACGGAGACACACTAGGATTGATATAACCCTTCTGAAGAAGCTCATCCAGCTGCTTCCGTAATTCCTCCAACTCTGCTAGAGCCATACGATATGGCGCCTTTGAAATCGGTTGTGCTCCCGGAATAAGATCAATCGAAAATTCGAGAGCTCGATCGGGTGGCAACCCAGACATATCCTCGGGGAAGATGTCATCAAAGTCCCGCACTACAGCAGGCCTCTCCAGCTCCATCTGCATAGCCACAATCTCCACTGGCCTGGCCCGAAACCTGACCGGACCGAGCGAACTGCTACCCCAGCTGAACTCAAATACTTGATGTCCGAGAATCTTGAACACCACCTTCTTCCTCCGACAGTCGATCGTAGCATAGAAGCTCGCAAGCCAATCCATCCCAAGGACCGCATCGTAGTTGATGATGTCGTGGACAATGAAATCAGCGTAAAGCTCATGTCCACAGACCACCAACGGGCAAGAATTGCAACCACGATGCACCGAGACCACACCATTCCCTGTAACGATATTCCAACTCTTGGAAAGAGGGGACGTCGACAAGGAATGCTTCTCCATGAAGCGCCGCGCCAAAATGCACATCGATGCACCTGAGTCAAAGAGGACTCGTGCAGGAAATGTGCACACCAAAATCACACCTACAAACAGTCTAACAATCAAGCCCTAGTCTAGCAAACAATCATGTACAAGCAAACAACATAATCTAACAAACAAAACTAACTAAGAATGACAGCTAGATTGAGGATTACCTGTGATAACCTCATCCACAGCCTCGCTCTCCACAGCGGTCATCAGAAAAGCCTGCCTCCTCGGTGGAAAAGCCTGCTGAAAGGCCTGCCTCTGAGGGACAAGAGCTGCTCCACGTCCAGCAGGAACAGGCGCTCTCTACTGCAACGGCTGTGCTGCAACAGGTGCCCTCCAAGGTTGCTTCGACTTCGGGCAGTCCTTCATGGTATGGGTATGATCTCCACAGACAGCACACTGGCCCAGGAATCTCCTACACTGCTCCTTGATATGCCCTGTCTTGCCGTAGAAATGGCAAGTCTTCTGAATAGGCCATCCTGGCCTCTTGAACTGCACCGGCTGATTAGGCTTGAAACAAGGCCTAACCACAGCCCTGGCCTGCTCCATAGGCCTCTTCCCAGCACCAGAAACATGTCCTCTCCTCTGGCTCAGGTTCAGCTCCTGCCTCCTCGTAGCTACCAGAACCTTCTGATAAGAGTCCAGATCAGAGGAAGACACAAAACTCTGAAGCTCCAAAGCAAGTCCCTGCAGGAACCTCTGAGCCCTCTCATCAGCATCCTGCACCATCTTCGGTGCGAACTGACTCAGCCTAGTGAACTCTTGGTGGTACTCGTCCACCGTCAAGCTCCCTTGCTTCAGCTCAATAAAACGCTGCAGCATCTCCTTCCTGGCAGCCTTCGGAAAGAACTCTTCATCAAACCTGGACTTAAAGGTAGCCCAAGCTATCGGCTCCACCAGCATCTTCTCTTCCGCATCCCACCAGTTCTGGGCATTATCCTTGAGTTGCTGCTTCGCCAAATCAACCCATCCAGCCGGGCTGATCTTCGCCATCTTCAAATTATCCTCTATGTTCTGAATCCACTCATCGGCAGCTATAGGACCATTGGATCCATCAAAATAAGCGGGACCCAGCTCCCGAAATTGCTTCGCTCCCGGCTCGAAGCGAGGGGCCTCCAGAATAGCCCGAGCAGCTCGAACAACTGGAGCATTCTGGACTTGCAGGAGCACGCCCTGCTGCACCTACATCATCTGAAGCATCATCCGCATCATCTCCCCATTGGTGGGCTCCCGCTCAGGCTCCTCGTCATGAGGGGCGCGCTACCACCACCACGGGTAAATCGCCTTCCTGCCATCTAATGACACAGAAAACGAAACAGATTAGACTCATAGCTTATGACTCGGATGTCAAACGTAGTTTATTGGACATTCTAATATTATTATCGTTATTCCAATAATCACAGTTACAGAAGAGGAAGACCTGCATAGGCCACCAACAAAACCTGTCACGCCCCGCTTCCCAAAGCAATGGAGGCGAGACGTGAGAAGGTCCGCACAGACGTGGAGCTGTGAAGCCACACGCCTGATAAGCATCAATAAAACATATGCAGGTCCCTGTAACGACGAGCAGAACAAGATAATAACACAAGGAGATACAGAAATAAAATCCCAAATCTCAGCAATGTCCAAACATTAAAATTAAGTTCAACATCCAGAAAAGCCACCATGCTAAAGAGAAAGAGTCTAAAGGCCCAAAACAAGGCCAACAAAGACAAACATAAACAGAGTATTGGTGCTACGCACCGAAAACAAAAACAGTCTAAAACGAAGAACACAAGCAGCCTCTACGACTGATCTCCAGTGTCCTCGTACTCCTCAACGAACGCAGGCTCTGACTCAGCGTCAGTAAACACCACGTCCTCTGCAGCACTCTCAGGCTCGGGATCTAACATGTGTCGCCCAAAAGAGTAAAGGGGCACATGTCAGCAAGTCTAACAAGACTTGAGCAAGGAAACGAAAGTGAAGGCAAACTAGCAACCTAGCAGTTCTAGTATGATGCATAACATGGCAAGTATAGTATGGAAGTGACAAGTAAAGGGAAGTACAAGTAGCAAGTAGCAAGTATGGCATGGATAACAAGTTTTACAAGTAAAAACACGGACAAGTACAAGTCAAGTAGTTCACGTCAAGTAAATACGTCAAGTGAACACGTCAAGTAAACAAGTTGTGCACACAGATTTCGTCTGCTGGCTAGAGTGGCTGATCGGGCCAACTCGTAAGCTCAGGTGACCACTTATCCCTACCCCTCCACGTGTATCGAGCCCGGGCATTACCCCCGAACACAGAATGCTTGCTTCTGGATCACGAGCCAGGAAGTGTATTTGGCATAGGGTTGTGCCCGCTAAAAAGCAGGTGCCTAGCCTGGCCTAGGGTTATGCCTGCAATGCAGGTGCCTAGCCGGAAACAAGTAGATCGGGCATTGGCTATCGACCAACACACATGGCCCGCTTCTGGAACACGAGCCAGGAAACACAAGTATTGTAGCGTGTGCTACAAATGCGACATTCAACATGGATAGCATGGATGACATGGCGAGTTATAATGCAATGCGTACATTTATAGTATTAAAACGTGACAGATAAGATGCAAACAATTAAGGAAGTCGGATCTAGCCTCGTTGTCAAGCTAGATCCTGAAATTGCGCCTAGGCGGGTATCATTTCGTCGCCTAGTCTCTTTTACGCCTACAACAAGATAATGGCCTAAGACATGGCCTAAATCACTAGTGGCAAGTTTCACTTGCCTGGCACCAAGGTTGACGATCGACAAGCTTGTCACACAAAATTGTTATCTACGGAGAATGGATCACTGTTATGGAGAAACAACATTAGAAACGATATCTAAATCCGGTTCTATAAACGAATCCTACGACGTCTAACCTCCATTTTTATTAGGGTTTCACAATATCAAATGTGGGTGATGAAAATATTAAAGGTTCAAACACTACCTAGGAAGCGGAAGATCCATGCCGAGCTAGCACGGCAACGGAAGAAACGATCTGGGGAACCACGGTTCAGATCTGGAATGGATGGAGAAATCTAGAGAAAATGAGGTTTGATGGGGTTTTGGGGAAGGCCGACGGCCTAAGGGTAGTGTCCGGCGCTAGAATGCGTGAGGGGAGCTCGGGGGATGAAGGAATGGCTCAAGAGGAAGGAGGAAGGGTTTAGGATTGAAGGGGAATCAATGGGGAAGAACTAGGTTTAGAGGAGAAAAAGAAAGAAGAAGAAACTGATCGGCTATTTATAGGGATGAACCGGCGGCCGCCCAAATATTAGGGTTTCTGGGTTGATTAGTCGGTCAAAGAAGGGTTGATGACCGACTAGTTTAAGAACTAGTCGGTCGGTCGACCAACTGTGACCGACTAACACCAAACAGTAACTCAGTTCGTCAAAATGGTCATTGAATTAGTCGGTTAAAGAACAATGGCTAACCGACTAGTTTGCAACCTAGTCGGTCGAAAAACGTTCTTAGACCGACTAACGATAAACAGTAACTTAGGTGAAATTTATCAAGGGAACTAGTCGGTCTGAGAGCAAGTTCTGACCGACTAGTTTCACATCTAGTCGGTCGGTGGTTGATCTTAGACCGACTAAGAGTAAACAGTGACCTCTGGATTATTGATTTAATGAACTAGTCGGTTTGAGAAGAGTTGCCGACCGACTAGATCTCAATCTAGTCAGTTGGTTCCCCTTCTCGAACCAACTAAAGTGCACAAAAAGTGCCGAATTGAAGCGCAAAGCTTCGGGAAGATTTCTATAGCTTCTAAGATCACTCTAACTCTAAAATATGATCGATTTGAAGTTCGTCTTGAGTGACTTACTCCAAGATCGGAAGAGACTAGAAAATCACGACGAAACGAACGAAAATGAAAGCTACGGAGACGAAAACCACACATAAGGAGAAAATCCCCCAAAACATATATATAATATAGAAAATCCAAATACATGAAAAACCAGTCGTTACAGCATCAAAGTTGGCACGGCGCCGGTGGTATAATACTCTGTCGAGGAGTACGAATGACAGGGCGCACCTCTCCACCTTCTTGGCATGCAGCCGCTCTTCGGGCAGGGCCCCCGTATCCAAGTACTTTAGTATTGGGGTCATCCACGTCGTCGTCGGGCCGACACAAATTAGTTCTTCTTCTTCAATGGTGGGAGTCAGCAGACTTTCGACGTCGATGGCCTTTCTGATCTCGGCCGTGGAGGAGGAGGCCAGCTTGGACAGGGCGTCTGCCCGGATGTTGTTGGAGCAGGTAAGTGCTGGACCTCAGCCTTCTCGAACTTCTGGAGCTCGGCCTGGATGTGCTTAAGGTAGCACTTCATCGTCTCTTCTCGGGCCTCGAAGCTCCCTTGGATTTTTTGGACGACGAGCTGTGAGTCACTAAGCAACAGCACGTTTGTCGACCCCACCACTCTCCAAAGCTTTAACCCATTGACCGTGGCCTCATATTCCTCGACGTTGTTGGTTGCCGGGAAGTTGAAGCGCAGGGCGTACTCCAGCAGGCATCCGTCGGGGGTTTGATGACGATACATGCCCCCGTCCCAGATCCTGTTACCGAGCCATCGACGTGAACGGTCCATAGCATGCCCGCGTCTCCCCCGGCAGGTTCGGAGGGTCCAGCCACCTCCATTGCTTGCGGGGGTGCAGCTGCTTGTGGGGCGTCCGGCAGGTTTGTCGGGGGGTCTTCGGCGGTGAATTCCACCACGAAGTCTGCCAGCACCTGGCCCTTAATTGCCGTCAGGGCCTTGTATGTTATGTCGAACTCGCTAAGCTCGACACTCCAGTTGAGCATCCTGCCCGACCATTCTAACCTCTTCATGTTCTTTTCGAGGGGCAGGTTTGTGTGGACGGTGATGGGATGGGCCTGGAAGTATGGCCGGAGCTTCCTCGCAGTGGTGATCAAACAGTAGGCGGCCTTCTCGATGGAGCTGTAGCGAGTCTCCGCCTCTCGGAGAATCCGGCTCGTATAGTATACTGGCCGCTGAACTTCATTCTCCTCTTTGATCAAGACGGAGCTGACGGCTTCTTCATTGCTCGCCAGGTACAACCCCAGATGTTCCCCCTCTTTCGGCTTTGCGAGCAGAGGAGGGCTTTACAGGTAAGCCCTCAGTTTCACGAATGCTCGGACGCAGTCATCGTCCCACGGGATCACCTTCCTATTGGCCTTGGGCTCGCCGAGGGCCGTGCGCAGGGCTCTGAAGAAGGGAGCGACTTCTTTGCCGACTTTGACAAGAATCTCCCTAACGTCACGATCCAGCCGTTCAGTCGCTGCAAATCTCAGATGGTGCGAGGTTCTGCCATGTTAACGAGGGCCGATACCTTGTCAGGGTTCGCCTCGATCCCCCGTTTCGTTATCATGAAACCAATGAATTTTCCTGACTGCACGACGTAGAAGACGCACTTCACCGGGTTCAGCCTCAGGCCATACTGGCGCACCTTCTAGAATGTCTCCCGCAAGTCGACGAGGTGGTCCGGGGCTCTCTTGCTCTTCACCAGCATGTCATCGATATAGACCTCCAGGTTCCATCCGACCTGCGAGCTGAATATCCGGTCCACCATCCGTTGGTAGGTCGCCCCGGCATTCTTCAGCCCGAAGGGCATCTTCGTGTAACAGAAGGTGCCGCTATCGGTGATGAAGGACGTCTTCTCCTCATCCTCCTTCGCCATCGGGATCTGGTTGTATCCCAAGAAGGTGTCCATGAAGCTCAACAATTCGTAGCTGGACGCCTGGTCGACCAAGTGGTCCATCCTTGGGAGGGGAAAGTTGTCCTTTGGACACGCCTTGTTGAGGTCCGTGAAGTCGACGCACATGAGCCACTTCCCGCTGGCCTTTTTCACCAAGACGTCATTGGCGAGCCAATCCAGATAGTCCCCCAGCCTGATAAACTTGTCCTGAAGAAGACGCTCCACTTCTTCCCCGGCTGCCCCTTTCTTCTCTCCTCCGGCGCTCCTCTTCTTCTGCCAGACCGATCGATATCCTGGGTCCGCATTCAACTTGTGGGAGATTATCACCGGGTCGACCCCTGGCATGTCCGCGGGCGATCAGGCGAATATGTCCACGTTCTCTCGGAGAAGGCTGATTAGGGCCGCCCTCAGAGAAGCCGGGAGCTTCGTGCCGATGGAGACAGTCTTGCCCTCCTCCGCGGCCACGGGCACCTCCTCGACCTCTTCAGCAGGAGTCGGCAGTTGGTCGCAGAAGTCTTCCCTTTCGTCAAGAAGGTCAACCGACAAGGCCTACTCCGGGCCCTTATGCTTGGTCGACCCCACGTAGCAGCTCCGGGACAGCTTCTGGTTACCCCGCACTAGTCCCACCCCTCACCATCTGGTGGAGTAGGCTGGGGAGCGCTTCAATGGCTGTCATGTACGGCCGCCCAATGATCCCGTTGTTTGCCGACGCAATGTCGACGACAACGAATTGTGTCATGCGAGTGACAACCCTCGGTTCCTCTCCAAGCGACACCAGCAGGGTGATCACCCCCACAATGGGGACCGAGTGGCCAATGAAGCCGACGATTGGCCCTGTGCAGGGCCTCAGGTCTGCCTGCTTCAATCCCATCTTCTCAACTGTCGACATAAACAAGATGTCGCACAAGTTGTCCGTATCGATCAAGAGCCAGCTGATGATGGCTGTCCCGATCTGAGCTTCGATGACGATGGCGTCGTCATGCGGAAGCTCGACTCCCTCCAAGTCCTCGTCGGTAAAGGTGATCGAGGGCCGCGTCACTCTTCTCCACTTCGTCTCGCTGCCGAGGCCCGCTGCCATCACCTACCGGGCATATGCCTCCCTGCTTGACAATGACGCTCCTCCAGAGGATGGTCTACTGCATATCACATCTATGCGGATGACCGGCTTCGGCTGGCGGGGCTCCTCCCGCTCATCACGGGGTGGCGGATCTGCTCTTTACGCCCTTCGCGGGGTTCTATCCTCTCGAACCAGCCTTCTGCCCTCGACGAAACCCCCGAGGTGGCCCGCCTGGATCAGCCGCTCGATCTCCCTCTTGAGGGTGAAGCAGTCGTCGGTGTCATAGCTATGGTCCCGGTGATACCGACAATATTTTTGGAGATCTCGCCGCACCGGGTCCAATCTCATTTCCCTGGGTGGCTCCGAAAACAGTTCGGCCCTCGTCGCCGCGGCCAACACCTCTATCATCGGGGCATTGAGCCATGGGTGGTGGGCCTGTAGGGGTCCCTCCAGCCTCGGGATCACTCG
>CM061142.1:259611289-259680127 GCA_030789695.1 Scilla litardierei | reverse complement strand
TGATAGAAATAATGTTTGGACTTTAGTTCCACGACCCAAAGATTATCCTATTGTAGGTACCAAATGGATTTATAAAAACAAGCTTGATGAATCAGGAAGAGTAATCAGGAATAAGGCTAGATTGGTTGCTAAAGGTTATAATCAAATTGAAGGCATAGATGTTGATGAAACTTTTGCACCAGTTGCTAGATTGGAAGCTATAAGAATTTTGCTAGCCTTTGCAAGTTATAAGAAACTCAAGCTTAAACAGATGGATGTTAAAAGTGCATTCTTGAATGTGTACCTGAAAGAAGATGTGTTTGTTGAACAACCCCCTGGTTTTGAAAGTCATGATTTTCCACATCATGTTTTTAAACTTCAAAAAGCGTTATACGGTCTTAAGCAAGCTCCTAGAGCTTGGTATGATCACCTTAGTGCTTATCTTTTGGAAAATGATTTTAAAAAGGGTAGTGCAGACAACACACTTTTTATTTTACATGATCATAATCAGTTTCTCATCGTACAAATCTATGTTGATGATATTATTTATGGTGCTACTGATGATCTTTTATGTCAAAAGTTTGAGAAGGTCATGCATGATCAATTTGAGATGAGCCTTGTTGGAGAACTGAAGTACTTTTTGGGATTCCAAGTGAAGCAAACTGAAGAAGGCATCTTCCTATCGCAAACCAAGTACATCAGAGAACTATTGAAAAAGTTTGGGATGGAGAAGGCAAAAGGAATTGGAACTCCCATGAGTCCCACGACGAAATTGGAAAAAGATGAAAAAGAAATCGACGTAGATCAAAAGCTTTATAGAGGTATGATTGGCTCTATCCTATATTTAACAGCGTCTAGGCCCGATATAATGTTTGTTGTTTGTTTGTGTGCACGTTTTCAAGCTTGTCCAAAAGAGTCACACTTAATTGCCATAAAAAGGATCTTTAGGTATTTGATTCACACACCTTCTTTAGGCCTTTGGTATCCTTCATGTGGTTTATTTGATTTGATTGGATTTGCTGACGCTGATTATACTGGTAGTATGATTGATAGAAAGAGCACTAGTGGAACATGTTTTATGCTAGGACATTCATTGGTTTCTTGGTCTAGTCGTAAGCAGAGCAGTGTTGCTTTATCCACTACTGAAGCTGAGTATATTGCCCTTGGCAGTTGCTGTGCCCAAGTGCTTTGGATGATGCAAACCCTGTCTGACTACGGCTTGGATCTTAGAAAAGTTCCATTACGATGTGATAGTAAGAGTGCTATAGATCTTTCTAACAATCCTATTCATCACTCTCGGACAAAACACATAGATGTAAGACATCATTTTCTTAGAGATCATTTGGCAAAAGAGGATGTATCCATTGAATTTATTTCTACTGATTCCCAGTTGGCAGATATCTTTACAAAACCTTTACCAGAAGATCGCTTTTGTCGTCTACGTCTAGAACTGGGCATTATTGATCATATTTAGAGTGAAAATATTATTTGGTGTGTTTTTATTTGTTTTTGTGTGGTGTGCTATAAAAAAAGAAAAATAAAAAAAAATGAAAAAGAAAAATATAAACAGAAAGGGAAAGTGAAATGTATATATCCTCATTTTGCACTTTTCATCAGAAACAGCTTTGATGCAAAACATATGCCTTATGGATTTTGAATATTATATTCTTAACAATGCTTGCATTCAAAGACTCCATACTTATTTAAGTCATATTCATTAATGAGTAACTAACATTTTTTCATCATCCAATCACACTTACACAGATCAAAATGTTTTGATATGGATTTGTAATCTTGAATAAGAAAAGTGGTTGTTGGTGGACTAATTTATGTTTTAATGGGATATGATGTTTCAAGGCATGGGTAAAAAGAAAAGCTCTCATCAAAATATATATACGTGTATAAAAAAATAATAAGACGAGTGTCTTCAAAATATATACACAGAGATTCATATGAAAAATGGATACGCCCCATGTCCTTGATACTACCCTCGGACATCCAACTTATGCTATAAATGTCATCTTTTAGCGTTGGTGTTAAGTCCGTCAAGCACTGCCATTTCACATTTAAAAATCCTTATCGGTCATGTTTGGAATTGGTAACTTGAACTCATATTACATGAGAAGAGGAAACTCAATCTTTGACGTTTATATATTCAGTTGAATAGTTGGATATGACAGGCTGTATTCCTTATTACCTCTCCATATGTACTAAACATTTGATCATCACACTTGAGCACGGACATGAATTATGGTAGTTATGACTTAGTGCTTATTGCTTATTTATTCATTATGGTCATCGATGTATTGTCTTTTGTTTTGCTTTATAATGTTCAACTTTCCATTCATCATATGCTATTTCATACATTTTTGATGAAAACAAAGGGGGAGAGAAATATTAAGATTGAGCATGTCAATAGGGGGAGCATATCATTTCATTTTGCCATTCATGCTCATATTCATGCTTCACACACTTCACACATTTCATGCTCATATTCACGCTTCACACACCTCACACATTTTTGATGTAATCTTAATGTCTGGTTTGTTCTCATCAAAAGGGAGAGATTGTTGGAAACAGCATCCTAGCCTATGTTTGATGATAACAAACCCTACTGAACTGTTCTAATATGTTTGTTAAGTGTGTCACAGGTCCCTATACATTGAGACGGTCATGATTACTCAGCTTACACATGTACGTACTCAAGTATGTTGAAATACAAGGCTGAAACTACATTTGGAATTACGAAATCTGATCAAACAAGGAAGTATAGTTATAAAACTCTACTCCAGAGTTAATTAAAGGCTATAAACATCATGGGAATTTTCTCAGGAATTATGGAAATTGTTTGAAGTCCAAATACGGGGAAATACGAGAAAATACAGAGTATACAAAGAATAAACTTTTTCTACAAGTGGTGAAATGCGGTGAAACAATTCTCACATGTCAATATGAAGCTCTGGGATTTTTGAGAATTTTTTCAGAATTTTTGGGATTTATTTGATGCCAAAATACGGTGGAATACGTCAGAAATACACTGAAAAATCGACATACGGTACTGTTCATACAACGGCTGCCGACATGCCGACTTTGCAGACAGCAAATTTAACACGGGTTTGACCCGCGAACCGCCTCGTGGCGGATCCCTTGGAACAGTAACCAAACCCGTTAAGTCTGATCCTATATAAACACATGTACACTCTTCACATTTTCATCAATAACTTGAGTTCTAGAGATCTAAATTGAGCACCGTTTGCGGCGTTGCGACCGTGACTTCATCCCCGATGCAGTGACACCAAGTTCAGTAGCTAGTTCCTCTTGTGAAGAAAATGAGATCATTTTGAGTGAGAAACTTCTACCGACTACTTTCACAGGGACAGCGACTACTTCTTCTACTGACATCCGATGATCATTCCGTAAGAAGCGTTGCGAAGATACTGACGTGCTGAAAGATGACAGCCAGAGAGATATTAACAAATGAGCTTTCTAAACTCTTGAACTTATATTTTTGTGAATACATTATTGTATTTGTCGTTGAGTTTTTGGTTTACACTTTCTTCCGCTATATTGTTTTGGGTAATCCGAGTTGTTGGGACATATCGGATTGGGAGAGCATCATATTATTGTTATTCTTTTTAGGCTTTGGTGAGCTAGGGTTAGTCAGTGTGGTTAGAGTTGGGGCTCTAATCTTGTGTGACTGTAACCGCTTAAAGAATCAATTTTAGTGATGTTGTTCTGGGGTGGATGTAGGTCTTGGGAGACCGAACCACGTAAATCTGCTGTGTCTCTGCTTGATCTGCTTGTGGTCTTATCTGCTCTTCTATTACTTTTACTCATCTGTTTTTAATTAGACTTAATTATTTTTATCTTACGATAATTTGGTCATCGGCCTATTCACCCCCCTCTAGGCCCTATTTAGATCCTACAAATTGTTGGTTATTTCTATTGAGCAACGCAAGTTGCTCCCCGATTTGAGCGACGACGGTGGTCAGAGAATCTTGTCCCGCCTTCAACGTGGCGTTAATCTTTCTTTGCTCCGCCATAAACTCATCCACCTTGGCTTCAAAATCCGAACGTGGTTGAGCTTGCGGAGGGTTGGGATTTCTCCACCCTTGATTATACCCGGGCGGCCTATAAGGTCCCACTTGTTGCCTCTGTGGGAAGTTTTGTTGCGGTGGCCCCCTTGGTTGATAATTCGGTTGTGGTGGTGGTGGAGCCCGAGCTTGAGGAGGTTGTTGTGGCGGGGGGTTCAAGGCACCATCATTATTAGCATAAGAAAAACCCGGATGGTTTCTAGCGGCCGGGTTGGCCCAATATCCGGAATTCCCTGCAACATATTGAATTTGCTCCAAAGCTCCTTCTCCTTGCTCTCCTCCTATATACATGGCTTGGGATTGGTCTTGCCAATCACTCATATGGTTTGTCGGTGCGGATGTAGTAGGGGCTCCTTGCGGCTCGGTAATGTATTTTTCCAACCTCTCCACTACCTTGTGGAGAGAGTCAAATTTGCTAGTGTAACGGTCGGTTTCCGATCGTACTTTCTTTGTGCACGTGCTCTTGATTGTGCACGTGCTTATTTTTGACTTTATTTGATTTTTGAACATTATTGTGTGATATATCGACGTGATCGTCTCTGGAAGTATTAGATAGTGGAATAACTTTGTAGCAACATATCTCGAGTCGTTCTTCAGCGATGCTATCTTAATTGGCGCGACGTCGCGACTTTCTGTTTTGATGCGAGACGTTACGAATTTTAGTTTCGTCTCTCGACATCGAAATTTAGATCCGTCTTCTCCACTATCTTTCTTTAGTCATCTAGAACACCCCATAATTATTTTATAATTTTTGGACTTAATTTGACCTATTTTATATTTTTTTGAAGATTTTAAATAATTTTAAAACCTATTTTTATAAAAGTTTTAATTACAATAAAATTACTATATCATAATAACGTATTAAGGAATTTTTAGGCAAAATTTTAGAATTTTTGGCCGCATCCATTTCGCGTGAGGGAGAGGAGAGTAATTTTAACTAATTTAATTATTTTAAATTATTTTAATAAAGTTTTTCCGAACCCAAACCCTAAACCTAGCTCTAACCTATTTAAGTTAGCCCTAGGAAAAGTTATTTCGTCATTGCTCAAAACCCTAGCCGCCGTTTCCTCTTCCAAAGCTTCGTCGCAACGTTGCGACGATCGCAACGTGCACGACCAGAGCTCTCCCCCGCAAATCCCCTTGCACGACCGGAGCAGCACCCCGCATCGCCGCTCGCACAGCCCGCTGCATCGCCCCCCCCCCCCCCCCCCCCCCCCCCCGCTGTCGCCCGCTCTAACCGAGAGAAACCCTCGCACCGAGGGTGAACGACCGACAGGCCTTCGTCGCAAGTGGGTTTCTCCCACACCAACTTCTGTGGTGGGCCCCCCTTGGACCCCTAGCACTGCTGTGGGCCCCACTTGGACGTGTCACTTCGCGGATTTGCCGTCTACGACGTTGCGACACGTCGTAGGCCTTCGTCGCAAGTTCGAACTTTTGGAGAGACGTGCGAGGACCAGATCTGAAGCTGAGGAGTTCTCCGATCAGACCCGACATCCAATCTACAGCAAACTCCGGTTCAGGTTGGTTCCCCGAAACTCGTAGAAACCCCCACAATAGCTGACTGAACCCTAAACTAAAAACCGTCAACTTGAACTAAATTTAATTTTCAGCTCCTGTAAAACGTTGTACGAACATAGAAAATCGACGAACGGACTAATTTGATTGTGCACATAGGATAGATCGTCGATTAGGTTGATACATCAAAAAGTGACTTTTGACGAATAGGATAGTCCTGAAAACCTAGAAACGAAACCTAATAGGATTTGACGAATTCGCGACCTGACACCGTCGCCGTGACTGTTTCAGACGGACTACCGCGGACGCGACGACTGGACGAGACGCCCCGGACGGACGACACACTCGCCATCGCAGGCAAGTGTATCCACTTGCACTTTTGGCCGTGTTTAGGCCTTAGTTGGTTAGAACTGTTAAATGTGAACAAATAGAACCGGACGTGAAATGATAGCG
Source organism: Scilla litardierei (assembly GCA_030789695.1). Lineage (NCBI taxonomy): Eukaryota > Viridiplantae > Streptophyta > Magnoliopsida > Asparagales > Asparagaceae > Scilla > Scilla litardierei. The sequence continues at coordinate 259,674,086 of CM061142.1, read as the reverse complement.
TCCGGGACGACTCTTGACGGCTCAGACTTGACGACGAAGTCTGAGCCTGACAACAACAACTTTTTCATGCTGTAGGGCTATCATGTGTGTGCGTGTGTGTGGACACCCTAGAATAACCCTTCCCGTCTTGTCACGTCCCGTCCCGTCTTGCACAGCCCGCTGGGCAATAGGGCACTCGCCGAGTGATCCCTTGTACTGATTCACAGCCTGCGGGCAATAGGGCACTCTCCAAGTTGAGAGGGTGATCCCTTGTACTGATTCTCAGCCTGCGGGCAATAGGGCACTCGCCAAGCTAGAGCGAGTGATCCCTTGTACTGGTGTCTTGTCTTGTCTTGTCTTGGGGTTTGGGGTTGGGTTGAGCGTGCGCACGGCAAGAGGGTCTGATCCCCCTCGAACCGTAAGGCGTGAACCCTTTTCGTGTCTCACTTGTCTTGTCCTGCCTTGCTTCCGTCACGTCACGTCTTGTCCTGACACCTGTAGGCTAGTCCCGTAGTTGGTAGCACACGCTACAACTACTACTTGTTGCGCTTTACTTTCCTGCTACGTTACTTCTCTTGTACTTGTTGTAACCCCAGCATGCTAATCAACCAGTAAAACGTTGTCTAAAAAGTTGATACACTTGCAGTTTGGTCTAACCCTTTTTGTAGACCTGACCTGACGTACAGTTCCTTCTTTTGGTGATGTACGTCAGGTGTCGAGCCAGAGTACGTTGACGAGGCGGACTTGCCAGCTGACGGAGAGCCGGAGGACGTTGATCCGGAGTACGACCCGGAGGAGGACCAGAGTTAGAGGCCTCTTGTTGCTGATCCAGATTTCTGTTCCAGTTTAGTTTGGGTGGGTAGCACCTGTTGCTTTCTTGTCTAGGTTGGGTGTTTGCACCAGTAGTTTCCTTTTCTACAGTTGTAGCCTTCGGGCGTTTTAGACTCTCAGTACTTTTGGATGTTTTATTTGGAATAAAATGAAATGATATCTCTTTTCAATACTTTGTTGTTTCCGTACTAACTTGCAGGGACCTGTTGCCTTTGTTTGGAATATCACAGACGCTTATTGGGTCTGGGCTCTTGCCCTGGCCTAAGCGGGCCTTAGTCACGCTTCGCCTCCGACCTTTTTGGGAAGCGGGGCGTGACAGGTTTTAGTGGTGGCCCATGCAGGTCCCCTCTTTCTGCGAATACGGAACAATCGAAGTATTGAAATTCATTTTATTATCATCCAAAAATTGTACGAGTCTAACCTCTGTGTTTCTGTCAATAGGATGGCCGGACGACGTGTTACCCGATCGGGGAACTTAGGCGATGGAGTTCCGGAGGACCAGAGCGGAGACTTCCGTCAGTTTCTGGGTGTGATGAGGGAGATGCTGGATGTTCAGCATCAGTTGGTTCAGCAGTCCCAGCGTGCTGCCCAGGCTGTTCCAGTTGCACCACCACCACCACCACCACCTGCCCCTCGAGCTGCTCCATGAGTGAAGTAGTTCAACGAGCTCCAGCCAAAGACATTTTTGGGGAAGGAGGGACCCCTAGCTGCTGACGAGTGGATCCAGAGCACGGAGGAGAAGTTAGTTGCTGCGAAGATTCCTGATGATACCCGTGTGGAGATAGCAAAGATGCAGCTGACGGAGAATGCGAGGAACTGGTGGCGCATCGAGGAGAGGCGTCTTGAGAAGCCAGTGGGATGGAAGACCTTCAGGTCTATGTTCAGGGATAAGTACTTCACCAAGTCTGCTAGGAGGGAGCTGCTGAGCAGGTTTATAGATCTAAAGCAGGAGAACATGACCGTCGAGGAGTACGAGGCGGAGTTTGAGATGCTGAGTCGCTTTGCTCCGCACATGGTGAAGAAGGAGGAGAAGCGAGCTGATCGCTTTCGTCAGGGACTGCGTCCGAAGATTCAGGCTTCGATGTCTTCGGCGAGTTTCTCGACTATGAGGGAGGTACTTGATGCTGCGAAGAATCATGAGCTCATAGCTCTTTTGCCTGACCCTCCAACTGATAAGGGGAAGCGTCCCATGGAGCAGTACCGGCCACCTGCCAGGCCGGCGATGAGGCCAGTTCAGACAGTACCATTCAAGAGGCCTGAAGCACCAGTTCAGATTCAGGACAAGGGCCCATGCCACTTCTGCGGAAAGCCTGGACATGTTCAGGCCACCTGCAGGAAGAGGATGGGGTTATGCTTAATTTGTGGAGATGCTTCGCATGCTGCGAAGGATTGCCCTAGAGCTCGTCATGCTGCAGTTGGAGCGCCAGCCCCGTTGCAGATGAGAGCACCTACTCCAGTTCAGAGAGGACCTGCTGCTCGTGGACCACCTTTGCCGCCACAGAGGCAGATGTACCAGAGAGCAGCACAGCCCCAGAGGCCGGCGTATACCATGACTGCTGCTGAGACTGAGGAGCTGGATGGAGTTATAGCAGGTAACCCTTGATCCTAGTTTTTCATTTCATAGTTTAGATCTTTTATTTGTGTTGCTTGGTTGACTTGTTGTTAGAGTAGTTGATTTGACCGTAGTTCCCTTATATCTTAGGCACCATTCTAGTGTCCTCTCACCCAGCCTTGGCTTTGTTCGACTCCGGTGCATCTATGTGCATCATATCCCGGAGGTTTGTAACAAAGGACTCTATCCCCACCCATACACTCCCTAAGTGTTGGGACATTACCACAGGGAACGGAGTGGTGACGGTAAATTTGGGATGTCGATCGATTTCTTTAGTGATCAGTGGACACGAGCTCTTTGCAGATTTCATTGTCCACGATCTGCCACATTTCGATGTCGTTCTTGGCATCGATTGGTTGGGAGATTTCCACGCCTCGATCGACTGTCACAGCAAGAGGGTGGTGTTCCGGATTCCAGGTCATCCGAAGTTCGAGTTCCGCAGCAGGGATGAGTCGCTTGGGCCCATCAGATTTCGGGCCAAGCGGGAGGTGCCGATTGTGACAGCCATGCAGATGGAGATGGAGATCGAGAGACCAGCAGTCGTCAGAGACTTCGACGACGTCTTCCCGGAGGATATCTCAGGTTTGCCACCCGACAGAGCTTTAGAGTTTGGAATTGATCTTATGCCGGGAGCGCAACCGATATCGAAGGCGTCGTACCGTATGGCCCCCGCTGAGCTCGAGGAACTGCGGAAGCAGTTAGATGAGTTGCTGCAGAAGGGTTTCATCCACCCTAGTGTGTCACCGTGGGGTGCACCTGTTTTGCTTGTAAAGAAGAAGGATGGGTCCCGCAGGATGTACGTGGACTATCGAGGATTGAATGATGTCACCGTAAAGAATAAGTATCCGCTGCCGCGCATCGACGATATCTTTGACCAGCTTGGAGGTTCGAGAGTCTTCTCGAAGTTGGACTTGAGGAGTGGATACCACCAGTTGAAGGTAAAGAAGGACGATGTTCAGAAGACGGCTTTCCGGACGAAGTACGGACATTATGAGTTCGTGGTCATGCCGTTTGGCGTGACCAATGCTCCGGCTGTGTTCATGAATTTGATGAATTTAATATTCTATGACTTCCTGGACAAGTTTGTTGTCATCTTCATTGATGACATTCTTATTTATTCGAAGTCTGAGGAGGAGCACAGCTGTCATCTGAGGACCGTGCTCGAGACGTTGAGGAGACATAAGCTTTATGCCAAGTATAGCAAGTGCGAGTTCTGGCTGGACAGAGTCGCATTCCTGGGACACGTGGTGTCCGGTGATGGCATATCTGTGGATCCGGAGAAGGTTAGAGCAGTCAGAGATTGGCAGACTCCGCAGTCAGCGTCTGACATCAGGAGCTTCCTTGGTTTAGCAGGCTATTATCGGCGGTTCATCAAAGATTTCTCGAAGATTGCAGAGCCGATGACGAAGCTGACGAGGAAGGACGAGGAGTTTATTTGGTCAGATGCTTGTGAGGAGGCCTTCAGTATCTTGAAGGCGAGATTGACCTCGGCACCGGTGTTGGCAGTACCAGATCGAAGCGGAGGCTTCGAAGTTTATTGTGATGCATCAGGGAAGGGCCTAGGATGCGTCTTGCATCAGCATGGCCACGTAGTCGCGTATGCTTCTCGTCAGTTGAGGACTCATGAGAAGAATTACCCGACGCACGATCTGGAGTTGGCAACAGTGATTTTTGCACTGAAGATTTGGAGGCACTTCTTGCTAGGTGAGAGTGTGAAGATTTTCACCGATCACAAGAGCTTGAAGTACATCTTTACGCAGAAGGAGCTCAACATGCGTCAGAGGCGATGGTTAGAGCTCATGGCCGACTACGAGATTGATTTGCAGTATCACCCGGGGAAGGTGAACGTAGTGCCGGATGCCTTGAGTAGACTTCCTACTGCGATGATGCTTGCAGCAGACTGGAGGATTCAGCAGGAGCTGAGGGAGATGGATTTGGAGGTTGTCCTACCTGGTGTGGTTCGTTCGTTCATGAATTTGCAGATTCAGTCCACGATCGTGGATCGGATCAAGGCCGCACAGGCAGGAGATCCGAAGCTGCAGAGGATCAGGAGGCAGGTTGAAGCTGGACTACGGACGGAGTTCGTGATTCATGAGGATGGTTCGCTGCGGTACGGCAGCAGACTCTGTGTACCTGCAGGTGATGTTCGCGAGGAGCTGTTGAGCGAGGCTCATAGCTCGCCATATTCTATACATCCTGGAGGCACCAAGATGTATAAGGATCTCCGTCTGAATTATTGGTGGATTGGCATGAAGAGGAGAGTGGCACGGAGCGTTGCCAAGTGTTTGATATGCCAACAGGTGAAGGCTGAGCACCATCGTTCTGCTGGGTTGTTGCAGCCGCTTCCCATTCCGGAGTGGAAGTGGCAACATATTACGATGGACTTCGTGACTGGTTTACCTCGGACCCCGAGGCAGAACGACGCAGTTTGGGTGATCGTGGATCAGTTGACCAAGTCTGCGCACTTTATCCCTTTCCGAGTGGGCCAGTCTACGGAAGTTTTGGCGAGGAAATATCTGGAGGTAAAGTTCCGTTCTAATTTTACTTCTATTTTGATTTTCTCTTTGAAATAGTCGTGACGTAGACCGTGTACGTGCAGGAGATTGTACACTTACATGGAGTCCCCGTGAGCATTGTGTCTGACCGAGACACGAGGTTCACGTCTCAGTTCTGGAGAAGTCTGCAGGAGCATTTGGGTACCAGTCTGAGTTTCAGCACGGCGTACCACCCGCAGACTGATGGCCAGTCCGAGAGGACTATTCAGATACTGGAGGATATGCTGCGAGCTTGTACGCTCGATTGGAAGGGATCATGGGAGGACCATCTTCACTTGGTGGAGTTTTCATATAACAACAGCTACCAGGCGAGCATTGGCATGGCGCCGTTTGCTGCCTTATATGGAAGGAAATGTCGATCGCCACTGAGCTGGGATGACATCGGAGATCGGGAGCTGTTGGGTCCGGAGATGATAGTTGAAGCCGTGGATGTCGTGAGGGACATCAGGGAGAAGCTTAGAGTTGCACAGGATCGCTTCAAGCATTGGGCAGATGCCAAGAGGAGACCTTTGGAGTTCCAGCCTGGAGATCACGTCTTCCTGAAGATTTCTCCGAACCGCGGAGTTATTCGTTTTGGGAAGAAGGGCAAGCTGAGTCTGAGGTTTATTGGGCCATTTGATGTGCTAGAGCGTGTGGGAGCAGTGGCCTACCGCCTTGCTCTGCCACCATCTTTGGAGGGTGTTCACAACGTATTCCACGTATCTCAGCTACGTCGGTACGTCAGTGATCCGTCACACACGGTCGATTTCTCGGAGATTGCGGTTCGATCGGACCTGACATATGACCAGCAGCCTGTGCAGATCTTGGACTGTCGACAGAAGCAGTTGAGGAATAAGATAGTCGACCTGGTGAGAGTGATGTGGCGTCACGGATCGCTTGGAGAGTCCACCTGGGAGCGTGAGGATGATATGAGAGAGCGCTTCCCGCATCTTTTTCCCAGCAATGCTTGATGTTGATTCCGAGGACGGAATCATTTCTAAGTAGGGGAGGATGTAACGGTCGGTTTCCGATCGTACTTTCTTTGTGCACGTGCTCTTGATTGTGCACGTGCTTATTTTTGACTTTATTTGATTTTTGAACATTATTGTGTGATATATCGACGTGATCGTCTCTGGAAGTATTAGATAGTGGAATAACTTTGTAGCAACATATCTCGAGTCGTTCTTCAGCGATGCTATCTTAATTGGCGCGACGTCGCGACTTTCTGTTTTGATGCGAGACGTTACGAATTTTAGTTTCGTCTCTCGACATCGAAATTTAGATCCGTCTTCTCCACTATCTTTCTTTAGTCATCTAGAACACCCCATAATTATTTTATAATTTTTGGACTTAATTTGACCTATTTTATATTTTTTTGAAGATTTTAAATAATTTTAAAACCTATTTTTATAAAAGTTTTAATTACAATAAAATTACTATATCATAATAACGTATTAAGGAATTTTTAGGCAAAATTTTAGAATTTTTGGCCGCATCCATTTCGCGTGAGGGAGAGGAGAGTAATTTTAACTAATTTAAATATTTTAAATTATTTTAATAAAGTTTTTCCGAACCCAAACCCTAAACCTAGCCTAACCTATTTAAGTTAGCCCTAGGAAAAGTTATTTCGTCATTGCTCAAAACCCTAGCCGCCGTTTCCTCTTCCAAAGCTTCGTCGCAACGTTGCGACGATCGCAACGTGCACGACCGGAGCTCTCCCCCGCAAATCCCCTTGCACGACCGGAGCAGCACCCCGCATCGCCGCTCGCACAGCCCGCTGCATCGCCCCCCCCCCCCCCCCCCCCCCGCTGTCGCCCGCTCTGACCGAGAGAAACCCTCGCACCGAGGGTGAACGACCGACAGGCCTTCGTCGCAAGTGGGTTTCTCCCACACCAACTTCTGTGGTGGGCCCCCCAAGTGCTCCTGAGGTGTTGTGGGCCCCCCTTGGACCCCTAGCACTGTTGTGGGCCCCACTTGGACGTGCCACTTCGCGGATTTGCCGTCTACGACGTTGCGACACGTCGTAGGCCTTCGTCGCAAGTTTGAACTTTTGGAGAGACGTGCGAGGACCAGATCTGAAGCTGAGGAGTTCTCCGATCAGACCCGACATCCAATCTACAGCAAACTCCGGTTCAGGTTGGTTCCCCGAAACTCGTAGAAACCCCCACAATAGCTGACTGAACCCTAAACTAAAAACCGTCAACTTGAACTAAATTTAATTTTCAGCTCCTGTAAAACGTTGTACGAACATAGAAAATCGACGAACGGACTAATTTGACTGTGCACATAGGATAGATCGTCGATTAGGTTGATACATCAAAAAGTGACTTTTGACGAATAGGATAGTCCCGAAAACCTAGAAACGAAACCTAATAGGATTTGACGAATTCACGACCTGACACCGTCGCCGTGACTGTTTCAGACGGACTACCGCGGACGCGACGACTGGACGAGACGCCCCGGACGGACGACACACTCGCCATCGCAGGCAAGTGTATCCACTTGCACTTTTGGCCGTGTTTAGGCCTTAGTTGGTTAGAACTGTTAAATGTGAACAAATAGAACCGGACGTGAAATGATAGCGTCCGGGACGACTCTTGACGGCTCAGACTTGACGACGAAGTCTGAGCCTGACAACAACAACTTTTTCATGCTGTAGGGCTATCATGTGTGTGCGTGTGTGTGGACACCCTAGAATAACCCTTCCCGTCTTGTCACGTCCCGTCCCGTCTTGCACAGCCCGCTGGGCAATAGGGCACTCGCCGAGTGATCCCTTGTACTGATTCACAGCCTGCGGGCAATAGGGCACTCTCCAAGTTGAGAGGGTGATCCCTTGTACTGATTCTCAGCCTGCGGGCAATAGGGCACTCGCCAAGCTAGAGCGAGTGATCCCTTGTACTGGTGTCTTGTCTTGTCTTGTCTTGGGGTTTGGGGTTGGGTTGAGCGTGCGCACGGCAAGAGGGTCTGATCCCCCTCGAACCGTAAGGCGTGAACCCTTTTCGTGTCTCACTTGTCTTGTCCTGCCTTGCTTCCGTCACGTCACGTCTTGTCCTGACACCTGTAGGCTAGTCCCGTAGTTGGTAGCACACGCTACAACTACTACTTGTTGCGCTTTACTTTCCTGCTACGTTACTTCTCTTGTACTTGTTGTAACCCCATCATGCTAATCAACCAGTAAAACGTTGTCTAAAAAGTTGATACACTTGCAGTTTGGTCTAACCCTTTTTGTAGACCTGACCTGACGTACAGTTCCTTCTTTTGGTGATGTACGTCAGGTGTCGAGCCAGAGTACGTTGACGAGGCGGACTTGCCAGCTGACGGAGAGCCGGAGGACGTTGATCCGGAGTACGACCCGGAGGAGGACCAGAGTTAGAGGCCTCTTGTTGCTGATCCAGATTTCTGTTCCAGTTTAGTTTGGGTGGGTAGCACCTGTTGCTTTCTTGTCTAGGTTGGGTGCTTGCACCAATAGTTTCCTTTTCTGCAGTTGTAGCCTTCGGGCGTTTTAGACTCTCAGTACTTTTGGATGTTTTATTTGGAATAAAATGAAATGATATCTCTTTTCAATACTTTGTTGTTTCCGTACTAACTTGCAGGGACCTGTTGCCTTTGTTTGGAATATCACAGACGCTTATTGGGTCTGGGCTCTTGCCCTGGCCTAAGCGGGCCTTAGTCACGCTTCGCCTCCGACCTTTTTGGGAAGCGGGGCGTGACAGGTTTTAGTGGTGGCCCATGCAGGTCCCCTCTTTCTGCGAATACGGAACAATCGAAGTATTGAAATTCATTTTATTATCATCCAAAAATTGTACGAGTCTAACCTCTGTGTTTCTGTCAATAGGATGGCCGGACGACGTGTTACCCGATCGGGGAACTTAGGCGATGGAGTTCCGGAGGACCAGAGCGGAGACTTCCGTCAGTTTCTGGGTGTGATGAGGGAGATGCTGGATGTTCAGCATCAGTTGGTTCAGCAGTCCCAGCGTGCTGCCCAGGCTGTTCCAGTTGCACCACCACCACCACCACCACCTGCCCCTCGAGCTGCTCCATGAGTGAAGTAGTTCAACGAGCTCCAGCCAAAGACATTTTCGGGGAAGGAGGGACCCCTAGTTGCTGACGAGTGGATCCAGAGCACGGAGGAGAAGTTAGTTGCTGCGAAGATTCCTGATGATACCCGTGTGGAGATAGCAAAGATGCAGCTGACGGAGAATGCGAGGAACTGGTGGCGCATCGAGGAGAGGCGTCTTGAGAAGCCAGTGGGATGGAAGACCTTCAGGTCTATGTTCAGGGATAAGTACTTCACCAAGTCTGCTAGGAGGGAGCTGCTGAGCAGGTTTATAGATCTGAAGCAGGAGAACATGACCGTCGAGGAGTACGAGGCGGAGTTTGAGATGCTGAGTCGCTTTGCTCCGCACATGGTGAAGAAGGAGGAGAAGCGAGCTGATCGCTTTCGTCAGGGACTGCGTCCGAAGATTCAGGCTTCGATGTCTTCGGCGAGTTTCTCGACTATGAGGGAGGTACTTGATGCTGCGAAGAATCATGAGCTCATAGCTCTTTTGCCTGACCCTCCAACTGATAAGGGGAAGCGTCCCATGGAGCAGTACCGGCCACCTGCCAGGCCGGCGATGAGGCCAGTTCAGACAGTACCATTCAAGAGGCCTGGAGCACCAGTTCAGATTCAGGGCAAGGGCCCATGCCACTTCTGCGGAAAGCCTGGACATGTTCAGGCCACCTGCAGGAAGAGGATGGGGTTATGCTTAATTTGTGGAGATGCTTCGCATGCTGCGAAGGATTGCCCTAGAGCTCGTCATGCTGCAGTTGGAGCGCCAGCCCCGTTGCAGATGAGAGCACCTTCTCCAGTTCAGAGAGGACCTGCTGCTCGTGGACCACCTTTGCCGCCACAGAGGCAGATGTACCAGAGAGTAGCACAGCCCCAGAGGCCGGCGTATACCATGACTGCTGCTGAGACTGAGGAGCTGGATGGAGTTATAGCAGGTAACCCTTGATCCTAGTTTTTCATTTCATAGTTTAGATCTTTTATTTGTGTTGCTTGGTTGACTTGTTGTTAGAGTAGTTGATTTGACCGTAGTTCCCTTATATCTTAGGCACCATTCTAGTGTCCTCTCACCCAGCCTTGGCTTTGTTCGACTCCGGTGCATCTATGTGCATCATATCCCGGAGGTTTGTAACAAAGCACTCTATCCCCACCCATACACTCCCTAAGTGTTGGGACATTACCACAGGGAACGGAGTGGTGACGGTAAATTTGGGATGTCGATCGATTTCTTTAGTGATCAGTGGACACGAGCTCTTTGCAGATTTCATTGTCCACGATCTGCCACATTTTGATGTCGTTCTTGGCATCGATTGGTTGGGAGATTTCCACGCCTCGATCGGCTGTCACAGCAAGAGGGTGGTGTTCCGGATTCCAGGTCATCCGGAGTTCGAGTTCCGCAGCAGGGATGAGTCGCTTGGGCCCATCAGATTTCGGGCCAAGCGGGAGGTGCCGATTGTGACAGCCATGCAGATGGAGATGGAGATCGAGAGACCAGCAGTCGTCAGAGACTTCGACGACGTCTTCCCGGAGGATATCTCAGGTTTGCCACCCGACAGAGCTTTAGAGTTTGGAATTGATCTTATGCCGGGAGCGCAACCGATATCGAAGGCGCCGTACCGTATGGCCCCCGCTGAGCTCGAGGAACTGCGGAAGCAGTTAGATGAGTTGCTGCAGAAGGGTTTCATCCACCCTAGTGTGTCACCGTGGGGTGCACCTGTTTTGCTTGTAAAGAAGAAGGATGGGTCCCGCAGGATGTGCGTTGACTATCGAGGATTGAATGATGTCACCGTAAAGAATAAGTATCCGCTGCCGCGCATCGACGATATCTTTGACCAGCTTGGAGGTTCGAGAGTCTTCTCGAAGTTGGACTTGAGGAGTGGATACCACCAGTTGAAGGTAAAGAAGGACGATGTTCAGAAGACGGCTTTCCGGACGAAGTATGGACATTATGAGTTCGTGGTCATGCCGTTTGGCGTGACCAATGCTCCGGCTGTGTTCATGAATTTGATGAATTTAATATTCTACGACTTCCTGGACAAGTTTGTTGTCATCTTCATTGATGACATTCTTATTTATTCGAAGTCTGAGGAGGAGCACAGCTGTCATCTGAGGACCGTGCTCGAGACGCTGAGGAGACATAAGCTTTATGCCAAGTATAGCAAGTGCGAGTTCTGGCTGGACAGAGTCGCATTCCTGGGACACGTGGTGTCCGGTGATGGCATATCTGTGGATCCGGAGAAGGTTAGAGCAGTCAGAGATTGGCAGACTCCGCAGTCAGCGTCTGACATCAGGAGCTTCCTTGGTTTAGCAGGCTATTATCGGCGGTTCATCAAAGATTTCTCGAAGATTGCAGAGCCGATGACGAAGCTGACGAGGAAGGACGAGGAGTTTATTTGGTCAGATGCTTGTGAGGAGGCCTTCAGTATCTTGAAGGCGAGATTGACCTCGGCACCGGTGTTGGCAGTACCGGATCGAAGCGGAGGCTTCGAAGTTTATTGTGATGCATCAGGGAAGGGCCTAGGATGCGTCTTGCATCAGCATGGCCACGTAGTCGCGTATGCTTCTCGTCAGTTGAGGACTCATGAGAAGAATTACCCGACGCACGATCTGGAGTTGGCAACAGTGATTTTTGCACTGAAGATTTAGAGGCACTTCTTGCTAGGTGAGAGTGTGAAGATTTTCACCAATCACAAGAGCTTGAAGTACATCTTTACGCAGAAGGAGCTCAACATGCGTCAGAGGCGATGGTTAGAGCTCATGGCCGACTACGAGATTGATTTGCAGTATCACCCGGGGAAGGTGAACGTAGTGCCGGATGCCTTGAGTAGACTTCCTACTGCGATGATGCTTGCAGCAGACTGGAGGATTCAGCAGGAGCTGAGGGAGATGGATTTGGAGGTTGTCCTACCTGGTGTGGTTCGTTCGTTCATGAATTTGCAGATTCAGTCCACGATCGTGGATCGGATCAAGGCAGCACAGGCAGGCAGGTAGGTAGAATCAAACACTATTGCCTCCCCGGCAACGGCGCCAAAAACTTGGTCGGAGCCCCGGATGCACACCCGGGGGCACGCGACTCGCTAGTCTTACCGCAAGCGCACGGTGTAGCGGCGAGCGGGTATCAAACACGAGGAGGTCAAATGACAGTGTCTTTTTCAACTCACCTGGCTATAAGAACAGTTGAGAAATGTTCGCAACAAAGCGGTCACAGTCGTTCAATTGTATAAAAGGAATATCAAATTAATAAAGACGCCTAGGGGTAGGAATCCCCGCTACAAACTGTATCTCGTCATTGTGATTCGTAGGTGTCACAATTGCTAGACTTGAAATTCAGGTGAACCAGTTGCAACTAAATGTAGAACCAAGCTCACGCTCTCGCGCTATTGCCGGTCTATAGCAAACCTAGGGTAGGGTCCAATCTCTTGCAAACCCTAACCTAGGCAAGCTAGCGTGAAGAACAACATCATCGTTCAATCGCATCTCGAGCCCACTCTCGTGCGAACTCGAGCTACGACCTAGGTTGGGATAGTTCCTACCCGTCCAATCTCTTGCAAACGGGTATTGGTATAGAATTGCAATCGAAAACCCTAGTTTCGGTCCAATCTCTTGCAAACCGATTCCGGAGAAATTCAATTGTAACCCAATTCGAATATCTAGGGCTTCCTATCGAGTTGGGATCCAATCTCTTGCAAATCCCAATCGGTATGAATCCCTAGCTATTCGTATTAAATCAACCCTAATTAATTCTAGCAATAATTTCACCAATTCATCACAAATTAGAAATAGGGTTCGTAGGGTTCATCCCCACGCCCTAAGACGGTAAAACTACTCACAATTCATAATAAAATTCAATAGAAATTCACAAATAAAATCAGTAGAATTCATTGCAATATTCAATATATCAATAAAAATGGAGTTTTTGATATAGAGAGAGAGAGAGAGACAAACCAATGAAGAATCAATAGCATCCAACAAAATAACACTTTTCTCTCCTCCCTAAAAGCTCAATCTAATCTCCTAAAAGTAATCTAAAAAAGGCTGCAAAAAGTTCTGAAAAAGCTCTCTAAACTAGGTTAAAAACTGGGGTTAAATACCTCCCAAAATCGCCCAAAAAACTGTGACGAAAATGCCCCTGCGCAGCCTCAAAATCGCAATTTACGCTACAGGCAGCGCGGCTCACTCGGCCGAGTGACAAATGTCATTCGGCCGAGTGACAAACCCTAACAAATTCCAGTAACTTCGGACTTTTGGGGGTCAGCTCCTCGGGAGTCACTCGACCGAGTGACTTTCTTTGCTTCGGCCGAGGGGACTTCTTCACTCGGCCGAGTCGGAACTCGGGAATCGACTGACAAATTACAGTAAGTCTGGAATTTCTGCTTGTCGTCGTCTTGATGCCACTCGGGCGAGTGGTGTCTCCGTGGTTCAGCCGAGTGGGCTGGCGATTCTCGGCCGAGTGCACGCTGATACTATCTTCTGCGTGTCCGATTTGGCCGGCCGAGCGGGCTCTCGATGTTCGGCCGAGTGACTCCTTCACTCGGCCGAGTGACATGCTAAAAATGCCCAATCTTCATATTTTTGCTCCCTCGTCGCTCCTACGACGTTCTTTCTTCTTCCACTCCTCTCCAATAGCAAAATTCCCCTCGGGAGAGTCACGGGTGACACTCCGGAGTGGGTGCATCTCAGAATCACTCCAAATCGATCGAAATCTCCTGAAATTCGACAAAAACAAGAAATCGTGAAAAGCATCGCAATATTGCCGAAAAATCGTAAAAAACGCGATTCGAGCGATCAAAATGGCATGCAAACATACAGAAAAAGGTGTAAAATATGGAGTGATCATGGCTCTTAATGGGCCGCAACAGTTACATTAGGCATTAACAATTCAAAATTAAAAAACAATAACGACTAATTATATAACTTGGACAACACACCTTTTGGGAACAACTCAGCCTCCAATCGTTCTAAAAAATTTCTTCCCGAGCTGATAAATTTTCCTTCCCAGTAGCTTCGAATACATTCCTAACTTCTTCGTGCGAACATTGTTATCCATTGCATTTGCCAGCCTACTTCAGACCCCTTCTTTTGGGCATCGACTTCCACAATTTTGGAGAATGTATTGGACATCCCTTTTTGCCACAGTATGAATTGGCTTTGTCTTCACCTTCGCTTTAATTTTTGCGGCTTTCACCTCGATGGGACAGAATACAACATGCACGTTTTAAGTGGTATCACCAACATAAGTATGTGTATTTGGCTTGGTTGGTGTATTCTGCTCGGTCGGTATATTCAGCTCAGTAGGCATATTTGGCTCAGACGGTGTACCCATATATGAAGATGATGAATAATTTCCATGTTTATTGATTGTCGTTCTTTTGGATGACATCTCTTGGCCTACCAACATCCACTTTGGATCAACCTTGAACATGTACCATACATGCTCTAAATTGAACTTCTTCGCCGCGTCACTATCATAAATTTTTTGGGCAGTGAATAGAACGTCATTTTCGGACTCACCACTCTTCTTTCGTGACTTTTCTTGATTGTAGGCTCCTACAAACTTGGAAACATGCCCATTCAAATAGTGCCAACGATTTTTGCAAAACTTGTAATCTATAATGGCTCCACCATCTTGGAACTCAGCGACGTACTTTGTCAACTTGTTCCAAGAATGTTGTGCCTGATTGATCAGTGCCAATGATGGAATCTTTTCTGATATTTATTTAAGCACTAACCATGACCTTGTCTCCCTCGATTGCCCAGCATATATTTCTTTTGTTGGCTGCAACTACCGTATGTGGAAAATCCTTATCTTTTTAGTAATCGACTTGTCTTGTGGTGACCGTAACCTCTCCCCATGCTCTTCTATTCCACACTGCATGGAAAATTCAGAATACGTTGAGTTATATTGGAAATGTGGATTTCATGAGAAATTTGGATTGTATGGAAAAGTTGGATTCTGATGAATAAATGAGTTATATTCTAAATTGGTCTCAAGTGTTGAAATATGTGGACATTTGGGTTACTAGAGGAACTTGAAGAACTTAACTAATGTTGAAGTAATTGAGGGCGACGTGGATCCATGACAAAAGGGAATTTAATAATAAATTAGATAACTAAATGAAAAATAAGGTTGGAGATGTGTGAAACAAATGCTTGGGAGTATCATTTATATAGAAGAGAAACATGCCAAAATACTAAACCAAAATACGCATAAGGTCCAAAAAATAAACCCAAAATTCTAAGTCTCAACGGCTCTTTAACGACTAATCTTCCCTTGAATCAGCCGTCTGATGTTCACTAATCAGAAGTCTAATAATTATTCATACGTGTGCAAAATGAATGTCAGGCATCTGATCCATGTTCAAAAATCCAAGTCTAACAGCTATTTCCCCCCAAAATCAGATGTCTGATGTTCGTTCAATATCAGACGTCTGACGTCTGATCATTCATCAGATGTCTGCAAAATGAACGTCATGTGGCTGGTTCACGTTTAATGAAGAAAAAAATTATCTATCCATGATCAAGCATATGGTGCCTAATCACCATCCATATGGTTCTGGCGGAGTTTTAAAAAAATAACGTCCCGTTAGAGTCAGGCCTGTGGTATGTAACAAGCAATCGTCTGATCCTGGCATATTTGATAAAAAAAAATAAGACGCCTACTAAGACAACGGCTGAAGGAGGTGTGAACATGCGCGTAAATTCTTAAGCCCATGATCAACTGCTCTCCACTTTTTTGCAAAAATCCTCTCCACTCAAGATTAAGCCACACATTAGTCCCCGTTCGGCTCTCCACTCAAGATTAAGCCACATTAGTCCCCGTTCGGCTCCCCACGGAGAGTGCTCTTATTGGAGCTCAATTTAAGTCCACGGGTGATTTTTCTTATGAGCAATTGAGCTTTGAGCATTGAACCTGAGGGGTTCAAGCAGGCCACCAGATGGGCCGGGGTTGGAACACCCTAGAGCCCATTGCTAGCCCGGCCGAACGTGGCATCGCGGCTAATTTTTCAGATAGAAACATCCACATTCTCGCTCGCTCTCCCTCCGTTGACTCATCTCTTCTAGCCCCTCTCTCTCGGATTCTCGAAATTCGCCATCAATGAGTAAAGAGAAGTTTTCATTCTCTGTCGCCTCCAAATCTCGCCCTAATCCCTCCAAACGACTCCAACCCTTAGGCAATCAAGAACCCACCGATGCTTCTTCCTTCAAACCCCAATTCGTAACCGTCTTCGACCCCTCGCAAACCCTAGACTCCGACGCCGCGCCCAAGTTTGTCATCGCCCCGATCCCAAACTCTGACTTTCGATTCGGCGGCATCAAGAAGATGAAGAACCTAGCCCTACCCCCCGACGATCAACATCCCGAACCCGAATCCACCAGATTCGTTGTCGACGGCTCCCACTCCACGGTCCCCGCCGACAACATCTCTTACGGCCTTTCCATACGATCGAACAACGCCTCGACCGACGCTGCGGCCGATTCAGACTCCAAGCAAGAAGACCTAGCCCTTAAGCGATTCCAAGAAGACATGAAGAACCTCCCCGAAGACCGTGGCATGGACGAGTTCAAGGATGTCCCCGTCGAGTGCTTCGGTGCCGCAATCCTCGCTGGGTATGGGTGGTCCGAGGGAACAGGAATTGGGAGAAATAATAAGGGTGATACAAAAGTCGTTCAGTTCGATCGAAGGGCTGGGACTCAAGGGTTAGGGTACAAGCCATCGGAGAATGATAGCATAGTGAAGGTACAGAAGGGGAGGGAGAAGGTATACACGTTGAACACGAATGCCAAGTCACCGGCATGAACCGTGAAGATCATATCCGGGCAGCATTTTGGGCTGGATGGTGAGGTTTTGAAGAAGGTGGATGGATCTGAGCTTGTCTTAAAGCTGGTGGACCGCGGGGATGAGGTAAGGGTGGATGAGGGAAGGGTTGCTGAGCTTTGCTCGGATGCAGATGAGATGTGCTTGATGAAGTTGAATGAGTTGGAGGTTAGTGATAGGAAGGAAAAGAAAGAGAAGAGGAGGGTGAAGGATCATACGGAGGGGCACAGTTCGGATCTCAGGGCAGTCCGGTGGCTGAGATGTCACATTAGGGTGAGGATTATTAGCAAGGATTTTAAGGGAGGGAAGTGGTACCTGAATAAAGGAGAGGTAGTGGATGTGGTGGGTCCGACGACCTGCGATTTTTCGATGGACTGGAGCACTGAGCTCGGGCAGGGGGTGGACCAGGAGATTTTGGAGATGGCGTTGCCAAAACATGGGGGGTCCATGCTCGTGCTCTATGGGAGGCACAAGTGAGTTTATGGGAGTCTAGTGGAGATGGATATGGAGGAGGAGACGGGTGTGGTTAGAGATGCCGATAGCCATGAGGTGATCAATGTGCGGCTTGGGCAGATTGCTGAGTATGTTGGAGACCCAAGCTATCTCGGGTACTGATTCACAAATGCTATAATTGCTCAATTGCTGGAGGTAATATGTGGTATTATGTTTTACTGAATTTTTTAGTTTAATCTGATTTAAAGCTTATGTGCTTCAAGGACAAAACCCCTGGCTTAGTGTTGATGTTAGTTCGTTACCTAATTATATAACTTTATAATCTGGCTTTCATTATGATTGTTGTTTTTCTTATTGTTTATAAGGTTCCCTTTTTTTCGTTCTTAATATGAATGCATGTGATGGTTTCCATCACAGTTCCCTTAGTTGAGGCTGAAGTCACTAAACTTTACTCAAGTGTAGTATAGGAACCATGAATAGGGCTATTCATTTATTTCTGAGCATGTTATATAAACAAGCTCTGATCGTCATTGTCATGGAGGGGTCATTGTTATTAATCTTATCATGTGTGGTTCAGGGCGTGGCATATGCTAAGCTTACCGGATCTCCATTGTATATCACTTAATCAAGGAGATAATAGTAATATCCTTTTTCGTTGTTGATATGTGACTACATCATTTTACATTTTCTTAAGCAGATTTTTATGGTGAAATGCCAAAATCTATAATAGATTGAGGGGCATCTTTGGAAGCAACTCCAAGTTGACCTACAAGGGCAACTTCTTCATATTGGAAATTTAAATCTATTTCTTTATTTGTGATTTTAAAGTTGAAGTGTACATTTACGTGACTTTGCACTAAAAAAGTGACATAATTTAATTTGTTGCCAATAAAACTTAATAGCTACACATTTTCATTGAACTTAACTGATCATTCATAATTGTAAGATTCCTCATGCTAATATATCTTCTACAAAAAACGGTCCAATAATTAAAGAGAAACATGATGCCTAAATTGGTGACTATTGCACATTTAGTGAGTTTATTAGAGGCTGGCTCCTCATTATCCTCTCAGAGATCAATGATCTCATTCTGAGTGTTCATATGAATTCCTGTTGGATCTTATCAGGCATGGTAAGCCATAATGATTTGTCATGTAATAATCTAAGATGAACTGATAACTAAAATGGCGTTTTGTGATGTTAATGTCCAGTTGATGCATTCAAAGAACATGAGTCTTGTGTTCCATGCTTGATAAATTAGTGGATCTCTAAATCAAAGAAACATGATGATCATGTTGCATGACTCTATGATACCAGAACAGATTTAAAGCTTGAGTTGATAATTGATATGATCTTCCATCGGAGTGTGAAACAGACCTGACTTTTCATTGGTTGTGCTTTCGGCATGTTTTCTTTTGAGGAATCAAACTTTCTATCTTTTAATAGATGTCTTGTACAATTGGATGAGTTTCAACAATTGAAAAGAATGAAAGCTTTTTCATTGAAGTCAAAGGCCCTGTTTTGGAACAGATGTAAGTCATGATACCTCTCTGGTTAAATTTTAGAGATAAATGC
Organism: Scilla litardierei; assembly: GCA_030789695.1. NCBI lineage: Eukaryota > Viridiplantae > Streptophyta > Magnoliopsida > Asparagales > Asparagaceae > Scilla > Scilla litardierei. Next base: position 259,655,238 of record CM061142.1, on the reverse strand, counting down.
ATTTGGGACTCATTTTGGAGGTTAGATGCCACCAATTTTTTTGGCATAAAAAGCGGAGGCACTGAAAATCTACCCAGATCGGAGGTTTTCTCTTCATAAGGGGTAGCAACTTGCAACCCCTCTACATCTACTTAAAAGACACCTTTGGGTATCTAGACTGTCGTCCAAACTCGACCTAAAGCTGTGTCGATCGCGGTAGCCGTTTTGCTGAAATTCAGGAGACTTTTTGGGAATATGACTTCATTTCTACCTTCTATTATATTACACTCTTTATATTTCTATATGTTTTCTCAACCACTAGTTCCAGGCTTAATTTACAAAAGCTACCTTATACTATCCATGATTTTAAAAATAATTTTGCCATAACACCCTAAACTTTGATTCTTTTCTTAAACAGCCTAACAATTTTTTACCAAAACTACCTTGAACTTTACCATTATTCACCAAAATCACCAAAATCCTTCTGAGCTTTATAATTATTTATAGAAAATACCTTAAAGTTTGAGTTGATTTTAGTAAAGCTACGTTACACTTTCCAAACTTTTTAGGATAGTTTAGATAAAAACAAAGTTTGTTGGGATTTGGTAAAATACTAAAGTTAAAGGTAGCATTTTTAAAACTATGGATAATTTAAGACAGTTTTCGTAAATTAAGCGATAGTTCCATGACCATGGCTGATACTACTTTTATCCAGCATTTCTACTGCTTATTTCTTGATTCCACTAGTAATAACACCATGTCATACCTCATGTCTGACTCAGTTGTGGATACATTTAGATGCTTTTCAAAAATAATATAATAGCCATTCCTTCAAAGTTCCTTTTTCATTTATAATGAACGTTCTGCATTTCTAGGATTTAATTTACTTTACCAATCAAACACCAAATTGTTGTACTTGCTCCACCAGTCACTGGAGCATTTCGGTTCGGTTCGGTTCGGTTCGAAGCTCTCCGAAATGAAACTATGGGTTGTTATCGGTTTCAACCACAACAGTGTTGTCTTGTCTCGGCCCGTTTCGGCCGAAACCGATCAAAATTAATTAGTTCCGGACAAAACTAAAGGGAATAAGAAAAATGTGCCGTTAAATTTAATTAAAATTAAAAAGAAACATGTGATGCAACAGTTGTGAACACAACTAAATCCCATGAGAAATTAGTATCAATCACATCACATGAGTGTACAATGAGAACTAATCCTATAAATTTTGAAAAGAAGCATTAAGGTCATAAGAAATTGAAGTACTATCAGCTTCTCTGTGGAAATTGTCTTTGAGAAGGAAAAAATTAATTTTTCATGCCTTGTCAACTGGGAAAGTGGGAATGTGGATCTACTATGATTTGCAAAGAACATTGAAGAGACGGTGGCAATCTCCATTGATTTGCTAAGAATTTTGAAGCGACAATAACATTTCGAAATTAAAATTATAGCGGTGAAGAAATCATTAGAGAGAAGCAACGAGGGAGTCAACGGCCAACAAAACCATATGTTTGAATTCATTGAGAAATAAAGAAGAGGCTCTCGTCGCCATCGTTTTTAACAAGGGCAGCGGCTTATTAGACATAATTTGCTCAGCATATTTCACTCATTTACAAGTTTGCCATTAACTTCTAGCCGTTTAATAAAAATGACAAACTTTTAAAAAAGTGTAATATGCTGAGCAAATGTAATGTAGCTGCTCGTCACCATAAATAGTTTGTTTAACATATTACACTTAATTACAAGTTTGCCATTAACTTTGCCTATGCATAATAAAGGGAATGGTAAACTTGTAAATAAATGAAATATGTTGAGCAAACTGTATAAGGTTACTAGTCCACTGCAAACTGCACATCTCTCCTGTGCTCATCAGCCTTTATAATTTGCTGGGCCCGCAATAAATGTCTCTTCAACTCCTCCAAATGTATATCCTGCTCCTCTAAGTACTCATGAACTTGAGATACTGGAGTCATGCCCCGTCTGTAATGGATCAGCTGGGGGATCCCGTCCATAAAGAATGCGAAAAGGGGTGCTCTGTGCTGTCGAGTGATACGAAGTGTTGTATCAATATTCAGCCTATGTCAACCACCTGGCCCACTGCTTCGGTGAGTCTGAAGCAAACCACCGCAAATATGTTCACTCATATTAACCATCTCGATCTGGCCAACTGTCTGTGGGTGATAGGCCGTGCTCCTGTTTAGCTTAGTTCGATGCACCTGGAATAACTCTTTCCAAAAGCTGCTCATGAAAACCTTATCGTGATCTGACACTATCGAAACAAGGAACCCATGTAGGCGGACCACCTCTCTCATGAATGCTGTATCTACAGTGACCACTGTATAAGGATGCCGTAGAGGAATGAAGTGTGCATATTTACTGAGGTGGTCCATCATTACTAGTATAATAGTGAAGCCCTTTGAACACGGTAGCCCCTCAATAAAGTCCCTGCTAATATCCTGCCAAACCCTCTCAGGAAGGGCTAGCGGCTTTAATAGTCCTGTGGGAGACATCGTTAAATATTTGTTGCATTGACAAACGTCACACTCTGCTATCATCCTAGCGATGTCCCTCTTCATCCCCGACCAATACAACTCCTTAGCCATCCTCTGTATGTCTGCTGCACCCCCGAGTGCCCTCTTACTTAGCTACCATGGAACTCCTGAAATATCAAATGAATATGGGTAAACTCTCTGGGTATCACCAACCTCCCCTGATATAGCAACTTCTGTCCACTCAAAGTGTACTCGGGATGATCCGCGGAGCCCCATTGTATTACCTCCAGTATCCGTGCCAACTCCCCAGCAGCCTTAATCTCTCTCTCCAAAGGCTCCCAATCTAATAGAACTGGTACTGATATTGCTGCCACATCTGCTATCTCCTCTTTGCATGACAGAGCATTTGCTGTTTTGTTTTCCAATCCTGGCCTGTACTGTATCTCAAAGGTGTAGTGAACCAGCTTGGAGAGCCATTTCTGATGTTCCTTGGTGACCATGCGCTGCTCCAATAGGTACTTTAGACTCCTCGGGTCGGTCCTCACGATAAATCTCCTCCCAAGTAAATAAGGCCGTCACTTCTGAATGGAGAGCACAATCGCTATCAACTCTCTCTCGTATACTGATTTTCGTCTGGCTCATGCTGACAGAGTCTGACTGAAATAGGATACTGGCCGCTGGTGTTGTATCAGCACAACCCCCAATACATAACCTGAAGCATTTGTGTCGATCACGAAGGGCTTGCTAAAGTCTGGTAACGTTAACGCTGGCACGGTTGTCATCACCTGTTTCAGGGACTCAAATGCGCTGGTTGCCTCCTCACCATACTGAAAACTGTCTTTAAGCTGCTCCGTCAATGGCCAATTGATCGTGCTGTATCCCTGGACAAATTTCCTGCAGTATTCTATAAGGCCCAAGAAGCCCCATAGGCCTCGAAGTGTCGTGTGTCGTGGCCAGTCTAACATCGCTGTAATCTTATCCTGGTCTGTCGCTACCCCCCCTCAGCTGAAACCACGTGCCCCAAGTACTCCACCTACGGCTGTCCAAAGAAGCATTTGTTTTTGTTTGCAAATAACTGATGTTCCTGTAACTCATGCAATACCGTTTGTAAATGCTCCACATGCTTCTCCAAGCTGCGATTGTAAATAAGTATGTTGTCGAAGAATACTAGGACAGATCTCCACAATAGGGCCGAAACACCTTGTTCATCAAGGCCTGAAAAGTCGCAGGAGTATTTGTCAAGCCAAAAGGCAGGACGAGGAACTCATAGTGCCACTCATGAGTTCTGAATGCCGTCTTGGGCACGTCGGCCACCCTCATTCGGATCTGATGGTATCTTGACTTCAGATCAATCTTCGAGAATATCGCAGCCCGATGGAGCTCCTTAAAAAGCTCGTCAATCACTGAAATAGGAAACTTAATAGGCACCGTTTTCTTATTTAGAGCTCGGTAGTCACGCAGAATCTCCAGCTTCCATCCTTCTTCACAAGCAGTACTGGGTTCGAAAATGGACTCACACTCGGCTGAATCACATCTGCCTGCAACTTATCGCCTACCAACCTCTCGATCTCATCCTTTTGCACCTAGGGTATCTATACGGCCGAACGCTGATAGGAGACATCCCATCACGCAAGACTATGACGTGCTCATGATCCCTATGTGGTGGGAGTTTCTGTAGAGTCTGAAATACATTCTCATACTGGCTCAATAGCTGCTCTAACTCCGGTGCCATCATCTGCTCCCGGTCCTCCGTTTTCTCTTCTAGTGTCATCCCCTACAGCTCTACTAGGTATCCTTCTGACGTGTGTATAGCGCATGTCATGGCCTTGTAGGACACCGTGGACCGACATAAGCTGGGGCCCCCCTGTAGCATAACTGTCCTCCCTCCGTCATGATACTCCAACTTGAGCAGCTTCCAGTTGGTTTTGGTCTCATCCAATGTCTGCAACCATTTCATCTCCAGGATGAAATCTGTACTTCCCAACTCCAGAGGAAGGAAATCCGCGATGATATGTATCCCTTGAATCGTCACGATAACGCCCCGACAGACACCGCTGCTATGCGCCGCTTGACCTGTGCCAACACTACTCCATATCTCCTCGTGTCACTTAGCTGTAGCCTCTACTCATCTATTAATCTGCTGGAGATGAAGTTGTGTGTAGCCCCACTATCCACCAATATAATCACGTTATGATCGCCCACCTTTTCCACCAATTTTATGGTGTGGTTCAATGTGAACCATACTACGGAATTGAGGAAAACCTCTGCTACGTCCTGTTGGATGTGGAGGCAAAGCTTAACCCCTAAAGACAGGACCTTTTGAGGGGAGGAGGAAAGAACAAAGGAAAATCTGTGAAAAAACAAGTGTGCAGGAAACAGACACAAATGTGTTCAGTTTACACTATATCTGTGTACATCGTGCGCTTAACTGTGTTCACAATGAACTATAACCGTGTTCACGAAACTGTGAACTCAAATTTGAGAGAATGGAGAAGAACGATTTTTCAGGGATTTTCACCCGAATTTCAGGCAAAGCTGAAGTTCGTTTTCCTTCTTCTGGGATATTTTTTGATGATGATTTTTTCTTCTCTCTCTAAGATTCCTATACTTCTCTCTCTTTCCTTTTAATTACATATACACCATTTCACTTCTACAGCCTTACATTGCCATACCTACAACCATGCCCTGTCATAGGCTTACATTAACAGGTACAAATATTTACTACAGCAGACAAAATACAAATATCAAGGGACTTGTTATGCACACAACTGATCTCCTTTTTCTCAGTAGCTGAACACACATGTTCACATCTTGGACACACTTGGCTTTACGGCTGTACACACTTGTTCACAACCTGAACATACTTATCTTGCTTTGTATACAGCTGATTTCCTTTTCTTCAACATCTGTACACACTTGTTCTCATCTTGAACATACTTATGTAACTGGCTGAACACACATATTACACAGCTAAACATATTTCAGTCTGAATTAACACCAATATATCCTCCCTTTAATTCAGACTGGGTCTAAGCCCAAGCTCATTTCTGAATTTGATGAATTGTTTGATGTCCAAAGCTTTTGTAAACCCATCAGCTAGTTGATCAAATGACTTGCAATGTTGCATCACAATTGCTTTTTCAGAAACCAATTCTCTTATGAAGTGATACCTTGTATCAATATGCTTGGTCCTTCCTTGATTGACGAAATTCTTTGCAAGATGGATTGTAGACTTTTTATCACAAAAAATAACAGTACCTTCACCTTGATCTTGCTTCAGATCTTTCAGAATCCTCTTCATCCATACTACTTGACATGATGTATAGGACAAGGCCATATACTCAGCTTCTGTTGTGGAGAGAGCAACTGAATTTTGTCTTTTGATGCCCCATGTGATACATGATTTTCCCAGTAGTAATGTGTATTCTGTCAAACTCCTTCTATCCTCTTCACTGCTTCCCCAATCACTGTCTGAATATGCTATCAGCTTGCAATCTTCATATCTACCATAAAACAGACCAAGTTCTTTGGTTTTTGCAATATATCTCAGTGCTCTTTTGGCTACTGTCATGTGAATCTCATTAGGCTTATGCGTAACTCTTGACAATTGATTTACAGCATATGACAGATCTGGTCTTGTGTGTGCCAAATACATCAAACCTCCCACTATACTTCTGAAATGCTTCTCATTTACTCCAGCAATAGACTCATCTACTACAAGCTTTTCTTTGGCATTGAAAGGGGTTTCCACAAATTTGCAATTTGCCATTTTCAGTTTGTTCAGCATAGATTGAGCATACTTCTGCTGAGACACATGTATTCCATGCTCTGTTTGTTTGATTTCTAGTCCCACGAAGTAGTGCAGCTTTCTGAAATCACTTATTTCAAATTCATGCTCCATTTGTCTTTTAAATTTGTCAAGCCAAGACTCTTCATTGCTGGTATAAATAATGTCATCCACATAGAGACATAAAGCTAGAAAATTACCATTTTCTGACTTAACATATAGTGTAGCTTCAGAGTCACTCCTTGTATATCCTTGTTTGATCAGGAATTCATGTATTCTTTGGTACCATGCTCTAGGTGCTTGCTTCAATCCATACAGGGCTTTGTGAAGTTTATAGACTTTTGAGCTCTGATTTTCTCTAACAAATCCTGGAGGCTGTTTCACATAAATTTTTTCATGTAATGCACCATTCAGAAATGCTGATTTCATATCCAGTTGTCTAACTTCCCATCCTTTGGAGGCTGAAACTGCAAGTAAGGTTCTTATAGTTTCATATCTGGCAACTGGCAACTGGTGCAAAAGTATCTTCATAATCTTCTCCATATACTTGAGTGAATCCTCTAGCCACAAGCCTTGCATTTAGCTTGTTTATAGAGCCATCAGTGTTGTATTTAGTCTTATACAACCACTTAACATCCACAGCCTTCTTTCCTTGTGGTAGCTCACACAAGCTCCATGTTTTGTTCTTCTCAATGGCATTAATCTCCTCTTGCGTGGCTGTCCTCCATTCATCTTCAGCACAAGCTTCATTAAAATCTATAGGTTCTGAAATAAAACAAGCAAATAGTTCATAAGTCTCAATATATATATCTCCCAATAATCTTGTTCTCACATTCTGATTTTCACTTGGAGAATTTGAGGAACTGTTGCTGGAACTACTAGCATGTGAACTACTATTTGTAGCATCTGGACTGTCATTTGTTGAATGTGAACTGTAATTTATGGCACTTGAGCTATGATTTGTATCTGGCTGATCTGCTTCAGTCAATGCATCCACTTCCAACCTGTTGTAGTCTACCACAGTTGGTCCCTTTCCATTCCATTCCATTCACATGCTTCAGTTTCAATGAACTCCACATCTTTGCTAGTAATCACACTTCTTGTATTTGGATCATAAATTTTGTAGGCTTGGATTCAATGCTATAGCCTATAAATATTCCCTTCCTGCTTTTATCGTCAAGCTTTCCTCTTGCATTGTCAGGCTTCAACACATAAGCTTTGCAACCAAACAACTACATGTTGGTAACTTTGGGCTTGTCTCCATTCAGTGCTTCATAAGGAGTCTTATTCTTTAAAGCTGAAGTGGGACTTCTGTTTATGACAAATATAGCTGTTGCACATGCTTCTGCCCAAAACTCAAGAGGCATCTTCTTATCCTTCATAGCACTCCTTGCTAACTCCATAATCACTCTATTCTTCCTTTCAGCAACACCATTTTGATGAGGTGTGTAACTTGCTGTCAATTGTCTCCTTATGTCAGTTTCTTCACAGAAAGCATTAAACTCTCTGCTGCAAAATTCTCCACCTCTATCTGATCTAAGAGTGCCAATTTTGTATGCCAACTTCCCTTCAGCTTCATATTTAAACTTCTTGAAGAAACTCAAGTCTTGAGACTTTTCTGCAAGAAATAAATTCTGCTGAAATCATCCACTACTATCATGAAGTATTTTGAACCACCAAGGGAATTAACAGACATTGGACCACACAGGTCAGTATGAACCAATTCCAATGGTCTTGAAGCTCTCCAATTTGAATGTGAAGGGGCTTTCTTCTTCTGTTGCTTGCCTAAAATACAAGCTTCACATTCATGCTTCACTTTGCCTTGCTTTAGTGATGGCAAACCATACACTAGCTTCTTCTCAGATAATTCAATTGAGCTAGCCACATTGAAATGACTAAATCTTTTATGCCAACGTTCTAATTCATCTTCAATTATGGTGCTTAGAGAGTTGGTATTGTTAGGAGCAGTAAACATAACATAAAACATCTTGTTTGTCATTTTACTCACATAAACAAGTTTCCTCTTCTTCTTATATATATCCTGCATTGATCTTCATCAAATGTAGCACAAAGGCCATTCTTCACTAATTGACCAACACTTAGCAAATTATGTTTTAGATCAGGCACATACAGCACATCTTTAATTGATTTCCTCCCTTCATTAGTAATCACAACAATATCACCAATTCCTTCTATACTAGCTTTCTTATCATTGCTAAGTCTTACATCTCTAGCATTGATAGGTTCAAACTTAATGAATAAATCTTGCTTACTTGTCATGTGATTGTTGCAACCAATATCAAGATACCAAGTGAGGGAGTTGTGGACTGGAATATCATCAAATTTTGCCATGAACAAGTTATCAACTTCACGAGCTTCTTCTTCCACATAGTTGACTTGCTCCTTTCCCCTGTTTTCTCTGCTAGCTTGCTCATTTCCTCTGTTTTCTCTGCAATCCTTCTCATAATGTCCATTCTTCTGGCATTTCCAGCACTTTGGAGTTGTATTGTTTTTGAACCAACAGCTTTCAATTTTGTGGCCAGTTCTTCCACAATGAGAGCACCCTTTCATCATGGGTTCTTTGGGCTTAAATTTGTTCTGAACTTCTAATCTAGGCTGATACATTTGCTGTCTACCAGTTCTTCCACCTCTCCAATTACTGCCTCCTCTTCCTCCTTTGAAGTTATTTGAGCCATGATTTCTTGCATAACCACCAAAGGGTCTGTCATTGCTAACTGGTTTACTTAGTGTCACTTTTGAGTGAAAGGCTTGGTTTATTCCTTCATCATCCTTGCCTCTGTTGAGTCTATCCTCATGAGCAGAAAGTGAGGCTAGTAAATCACTTGATGTATAAACAAAGAGATCTTTTGATTCTTCAATTGCTGCTGCTACAAAATCGAATTTTGGTGTCAAGCTTCTGAAAACTTTCTCAACTACCTTTTGCTCAGCAACATCCTCACTCAATGACCTCATTTGATTAACAATAGCTGTGATTCTTGAAAAGAAGTCTTGAAAAGATTCAGATGGCTTCATTTTCATATTTTCGAAATCTTTTCTCAAAATTTGAAGCTTTACATTGATTACCTTTGTTGATCCAAGGAACTCCTTCAAGATATCCCAAGCTTCTTTAGATCTTTCAGCATTCATGATCCTGGGAAAGATAGTCTCATCCACAGCTTGTTGAATCCAGTAGAGAGCTTTAGCATCCTTCTTGATCTTCTCTTTATGAGCATTCTTTTGAGCTGCAGTGGCTCCATCTGCCAAATTAGTAACACCATCTTCTACATGCTCCCACACATCCTTGGAAATGAAGAAAGTTTTCATCTTGATGCTCCAATACTGGTAATTGATCTTATTCTCCTTATTGCTCAAGATTGGAAGATGCGAAATAGATGATTGATCGGGATCCATGGCTTAATATCAACATGGGGAGCTCTAAAACCACTGTGTTGGATGTGGAGGCAAAGCTCAACACCCAAAGACAGGACCTTTTGAGGGGAGGAGGAGAGAACAAAGGAAAATCTGTGAAAAACAAGTGTGCAGGAAACAGACACAACTGTGTTCAGTTTACATTATATCTGTGTACATCGTGTGCTTAACTATGTTCACAATGAACTATAACCGTGTTCACGAAACTGTGAACTCAAATTTGAGAGAATGGAGAAGAACGATTTTTCAGGGATTTTCACCCGAATTTCAGGCAAAGCTGAAGTTCTTTTTTCCTTCTTGGATATTTTTGATGATGATTTTTTTCTTCTCTCTCTAAGATTCCTCTACTTCTCTCTCTTTCCTTTTAATTACATATACATCATTTCACTTCTACAGCCTTACATTGCCCATACCTACAACCATGCCCTGTCACAGACGTACATCAACAAGTACAAATATTTACTACACCAGACAAAATACAAATCTCAAGGGACTTGTTATGCACACAACTGATCTCCTTTTTCTCAGCAGCTGAACACACATGTTCACATCTTGGACACACTTGGCTTTACGGCTGTACACACTTGTTCACAACCTGAACATACTTATCTTGCTTTGTATACATCTGATCTCCTTTTCTTCAACAGATGTACACACTTGTTCTCATCTTAAACATACTTATGTAACTGGCTGAACACACATATTACACAACCAAACATACTTCAGTCTGAATTAACACCAACACGTCCAAGTGTTGTTGCTCCTGCTCCTGCTCATCCTCGCTAGCCTCGAGCTCCACCACATCGTCCTCATCATCATATTCGTTCACTATCAGAATCTGAAGAGTACGGTCCCTACACCAATGCACTGGAGTGAATCTCACGTCACATTTGAAGCACAGACCCTTGGAACGCTTGTCTCGAATCTCCGCCTCTGTCATCCGCCGTATTTGGCTTCCCGATCGTGGCTCCACCCTTTTCTCCTTGGTTGCTGTAGCTCCTGGAGTAGTGGTCGTCCTCTGTCCTCTTACCGGCGCCTGTCTTGGAAAAGATGTGCATTCCCATGCCCAACGGGCCCTTCTCTTTGAATCCTGATGATCCTCCCCCATCATTGCCAAAGTCAATATCTCTCGCAGATCCTCATGCTGCTGGATTTTTAGCTTCGATCTAATGGTGGGTTTCAACCCAATCATAAATCACCCCTCCAAGGACTCTTCTGATACCCCACGAACTCTGCTACATAGCATCTCAAACTTCTTGATGTAGTCTATCGCAGTCCCATCATGCCTCAACGCAGACAACCTCTCATAAGCTCCACATGCTTGCACCTCAAAATGCTCCAGTAAGAGGGTGGTGAACTCCTACGTACGAACGGCCTCTTCTGCTGTGTCCATCTAAACCATCCAAGTGCCTTTCACTCCAAGCAGACTTCCACTGCCTTGAGCCAGTCCTCATGTACCATCGCCACTTCAAAATATCTCTCCGCACGGTAAGCCAGCCATCAGGATCCTTTCACTTGAACACATGCATCTTCAGCTTTCTCACCCGATTCTCCGCAACAAAACCTCCTGGTCCTCTCCTGTGGTCGGTCCTGGCGCCCTTGTCGAAATGGATGCGGTCCATCGAGCACATACCCCGCGGCTGGGTTTCGTGCTCCTCCCTCTACACCATCCCACTGCATGTCGCCCCAATCGCTTCACCACCCTGATCATTTCCCTGATATCGTCTGTAATTCTCCTGGGGTGCTCTGTGCGGGGTCTGAAGCCCTCTCCAATCTCTTCCGAAACCCCCCAAGAGGTGGTGGATGAGTCGAAGGTCCTTCAGAAAATTGCTGATGTGCTACTGAGTGCTGAAATCCTCCAGTGGGACCATTCTGTAGCTGAAATGCGGGTGGTTGCACCTGTCGGACCCCGTGTTGGGTCCACGAAGCCTCAGGAAAGGGTGGCAGGGCCTGTTGGCCGCCCATTAGGGCCCGTCGGGCCGCCGAGCCATCAGAAATATGGGGCGGGCCATCAGAAATACCCCTTAGGGTCGGCGGATCCTCAAAAGGAGGCTACGTGGCCTGTCGGCCCAAGTTCTGGGCCGGTGGGGGTCTGTCGGGCCCACTGTGGGTTCGGCGGGCCTCCCGGTTGCTGTCCGGAGGAGTCAGTCGGCCCCTTGGGCTGGTGCACCTCCGGGAGGTGTCGGGGACGTCAGTCGGCGCTGTCGGAGGCGATGGAAGCCCCAGCTCTGAAATTCCTCCTTTGTGGCCTCCTCGTCCTCCACGAAGTATGTGTCGACGTCGACGAGGAGTCCTTTAAAGACATCGACTTTTCCTTCCCTTTCACTAAATGTTGCTCCTTTTTTCTCCGACTTAGCCTTTCGTCCATTGCCTCCATCAAGTCATGCCTTGTTGCTGCCACGGTTTGTTGTATGGCCTCCATAATTTGCTTGAACCGCCGATACACAAGGCTTGCGTGTTCACTCGCGCTTTTTGATCTCTTGGATCTCGTCGTCAAATTTGCTCTTGAACTTCTCTAGTTTCTCCTTCAACAAATCAATCTGCTCCTTAGATCTTGTCGTCGCAATGTATCTTCTTGCTGATACCAAATTGACGCGATCAAGGCTTTTTGTGGACTAAAAATAGGATTTTTATGGTTGAGAACAATAAAAATAGGGGTTTTATCACTAATTGCCGATCTGAAATAGGAATAATTGCTTCTACAAGTAGGCTAAAGTCTATGTATCAATTAGGAATTGAAAGACAATTAACTAGGAGATTAATTTAGGGTTTAAGGATGAAAAGAACTCACAAACACAATTCTTCGATAGCTCCTTGGGCCGGCCGGCCCCTTACCGGGGGGGGATAGCGAATAGTTGATTTACGAAGCGGCCCACCCTCGAAGTCCCGAAATTACAAGTTTATCAGCGGGTCTGTGGACCCGTGCTGCCTCCTATAATAAACCCGCTCCCTCGAGCTGGCCGCACCCTCTTCCGCTGGAGGGCCACATGCCGTATCAGCCATGCTTGGGCCAAAACTTATATTAGGCCAAGATCTTTGGCCATATTCTTAATTTGACCTAGTTTGTGTTTAAGTTACTTAGTCCGATGAACTATATTGAGATTGTAGTCCGATGAACTATAATGAGACATATGCTTAAACATAATATTAAGAGAATTCAGATAAATAGGTAATTGGTATTGTGCTTCTTTGTATTGCTTAAAATATGGTTTGGTTAAAATATTAAATTTGTTGCACTGCATAATATGATTAATATTGATACGTGGTTACATACTTTCATTATTTGTTTATATCATTCTCGACTTGGTAATTTAAAGTATGAATTGAATTGAACATTTATAATGTGTCTTGGAATGCGTTTTGATTTGGACTTGGACTCTGAGGTAGAAATCTAAGCTGGATATATGAATGGACTGGGCTCGACACAATAAATTTTTTTAAATGGATGGCAATCCGATCTTACACTTCCCATTTCCAACCCATATATGAATCCTTTAGTTAAGTAAATGGCTAATGAGCATACCTGATCCTTCGAGGACATTTGATAGATATAATGGCTTCAGATGACATGTCATAAGACATATTGGAACCATGGATTTAGTGGATGTATTGGAGTTATTCAATAAGTTTTGTTGACCTGCGGGATAAAACCATCAGGTCTTTTGGACACTAGATTTTTACGATGTTTTATGAGTATTTCAGTTATAGTCTTGCTGATATTAGTATATTGATGTGGTTGTTGCGACGATGACTTAGTGAAAAGTTTTTTGTTATTATTGTGATGATTAATGAGATAGTGGTATCATTAAACTCTTGGTATGAAAGAATACATCAATGCTAAATGCTTTAGTCTATTGCCATAAGGATCTTACATGATTCTTTATTTGAGAAGTTTCTTTAAAAGGCTATGGATTTGAATTGGATTAGCTATGATTAATTGGGCGTTTGTATCCTTCCTGGCTCCTAAGTTATATCTTTTGACGCTTTTGTCTCCTTTATCCTTCCCTTTATCCTTTTTAAAACGAAACCTAAATTCTATAGGATTGTTGAATTTTTTACTGGGTGGTATACTCAACTAAATCATCATTGGAGTTTATTAGAGGCTATGTTTTACTTGACATCAGGGCCGTGGGGATAATGCTAAACTTTCGTTATTGTTAGTGTTTGTCTAGTGTGTGTGTGTGTGTGTGTGTGTGTGGAGTGTCTATGGATATATACTACGGATAAGTTCCCGGTTAGTAAATGGATTTTAGTGGTCGTTCTGGCAATTGTATACAAAGACCAGTGAGTGTCTACTCAGGTTATGGTTTGTTGTGGAATGGAAATAAATGTTGGTTGTAAAATTTTTACTGAAGCACAAAATCATGGTTTGTTTTGGAATGCAAATAAATGTTGATTGTGAACATTTCCACTGAAGCAAGATCATGTTGAAGATGTAATGTATTTACATTGATCAGAGATATTATTAAATAAATGAGATTATTTGAATAACGTAATTTGGAAAATCATTGTCAACATCGTATTTTCTTAGAACAGGTAAATTTTTTAGCACTGCCCTTTTAATGATCGTGAGATCACGCAAATATATAATGAGCGAAATATCTATGACATGCTATGATGGTTCATGCCCTAAGATTTCAACCATCACAAGTCTTGGGTCATAAGGGAGAGGGGGTGGGACTGAAAGTTGCCCCATATTGCCAACTTTACCTCCTTTGAGAGGTGATTCAAGGCGTACAGTCTTATTGTTGAATGTCTTTTTTTAGCATGGATGTATGGCACAACATGTAACACATTGATGTGAGAAGGCTACACATCCGATTTATCTTCGAATGCTCTTACATTGGTATATCATTTTAAATGAATGCTCTTACATTGGTATATCATTTTAAATGACATTGAAAAAAAATGAGGGAACGATAACTTATCATGCCAATTGTTGAAGTTTAGGCCTCTGCTAGGTTGAACATCCACGATGTTGCTCCATCCCACCATTATGTTGAGAGATAGGATGAATAAGAGTTTAAGCCTTAGGCTTAAGTCGCTCATGCCTGACCTAATAGCTGGAATCCGATGGCCTGCTTTTTCTTGGGCACCTCCATTGGCCACGGCATTGCTGCATGCCTGTTGCTTACAAATCAGTTTGGATGTGTTTGCCGCTTCTAGGGGGAGGGGTGGTTGGGTTTGAGGGGCGTCCTGAGCGTGGAATGCTCACATAGAAGCGAGGTTATAAATATTGGATAGCGACATCATATCAGATTATTAATTTTTCATATTGGATATCGGATATCCGGGGATAAATTGGGGTATACGTGTCAATATCAGCCATCATCAATTCTTCAATTTGTCTCCATGTCAATCTTTCTTTAGGAAAGAATTCATCATCTGAATCAATATAAGCATCAATTGATTTTTGAGACATGCACTCAGCCACCTTGCCCTTTGTAATGGAACGAGTAGATATGATATCAGCGTTTCTGCTCTCAAATCTTTCTTTCAGCTGAGCATTGAATTTGACATAAACTAAGTGTTTCAATTTATCAGTTCTTTCTTCTCTTTGTGTGTATATGTTAATGAAAATACAGTACCCAATTAGCCATCATGATTAATATGTATATGATTAATGGATGATATAAGAGAAAATTTATTTAAATTTTTATCATATCAAAACAAAACACTCTTTTTTTCACAACCACTTAAGCTAGCGGTTAATCCTAAAATTCTCGTGTCCTTTTTCAGATCAGGTACCGTGGCACCATGCAAAATCCACCAATTAACTAAAAATTTAAAACCAAATTCAGCTTTATTTTAGTTTAAACTTTATATATAAAAAACTGTTATAATAGGAATAGAAAATTGATATTAGTTTCTTAGCTATATCTGGATCAAGTGTAGTATTTTTAGCTTGCCTTTGCGCTACTTTCTTACAAAAAGATCTGTTATGATTTTGATATAAAGGCAGCTGGAAGCTAATTTTGTCTTGCATCTCAGGATCATGTGCATGCATCCTGAACATGGATTCTGTGAATCCATCTAGAAAGACATCATCTACATTAATAGCATCCTTGTTTTTGATAACAAAAATACAGGTTCAACAAATGACCTGTCATGTGCAACTGAGTCTTCATCTTGTCATTTCATCTTTTATTAATTGCAATAAAGATCGACTTGTTTTTTCTCTCATTATGCTTCAAATTAAACACGATCTTCTTCTTGCACATGTCCAAGTCTCCATACTACCACCTCATTGATGGAGTATCACCATCTGCCATGTGAAGAACGTTAATGATATGATCAAAAATGTTCAATGCCAATGTCACGTTCTTTCAAAGACATTCTTTCAAAATGAACGGCTATTGATGATGGTGTTTACTTACAAAATACAAAGTTAATCAAAAACATCAATTAGTTATTTAACTTTTAATTGCGATAATAAAAAACCAAATAGTAAATTTAAATTAGATATAAGATATTTGATTTTTACTCTTCTTGCTTGAGATGTCTTGGAGATCTTCAACTCCTCCCATTCAATGGAGTTGACAAAAGCATTCAATTTGGACTTCTTTTCTTGCAAATCTTGCAATGAAAAAAATGCTGTAGCAAAATAGGTAACACCGGGCCTAATAAGATCGCCCTTAATATTTTCCCTCATTATATCAAGAACGATAGTCTGGGAATACATGTAGACTGTGATGATCCTTTGTTTGAGCTTTCCAGTATCCTGCAATACGAGGTTCAATATGTGTAACACTGGAAGTCCTGAAAAATCGAGGGACGTCTCAACTAACAATTTCGCTGTAGTCATATTCGATGCGTTGTCGGCCACTATTTGAACAACAAATTGCTCTCCTAACTTCTAAACTATTGCATTCATCATTATAGATATATTTGTCATCATGCACATCATTACAGGTGTTCTCAGAATCATATAATAACATTCCTGCATAAGCGCGAATGACAATGTTCATTATGCTCATACCACTCATGTCATCTACCAATCTGTCATAAGACTACAACCATGTAGTCTACATGTCTCGAAAAATAGAAATGATTCCAACTTATTCTTAGAAGCTACTTCATTGGGAAGATACTTATTAGCTATCTCATAGGATATGGGACTTTTAAAATTCAGTCCATATTTGCCAACAGCTTGCAACATCTGGCCAAAAGATGAATGATCCATCATAAAGAACAAGGATCCTGTCTCAAATATACATCGTGTGATCTACTTGCACACATCTTCTCTTTACTTATTTTTTCGGTGTTCATTAATGGTGGTTTGCATCCCTTTTCTTTTATTCTTCCACAGCTGCTCCATCTCACTCGTGTCTTGAACTTGCACATGCTTTTCCATCGGTCCTTTGAACCTTAGACTTCCTGGATCTTGACTGGCTTCATGGTAGGACACCACTTCAACATCCTTGTATCCAATTACTACCTCATCAATAAGAACGTGAAGCTTTGATTCCTTTGCCTCTTTCGATGACTCTATGGCTTCAGGAACTTTTTGTGCAAGGAGCTACATTTCCTCTATATCCTGCAAATTTTTCATGTGTCTTGAAATGGTTAATACCGCCGCTTATGACATGCTCACAAAACTTACATCCCACTTTATTATATGCCAACTTTACCCAATGATCCTAACAATTTGGTTCCTCTGTGACGGATGATGCATTGCTAAATGCTTTAGAAGACATTTGCAATATCTATTATCAAAGAGCACAAACGTTGGAAAAGTATTAAATTAAAATTTAAGATTCAAAAGGTTTAAAAAATTAAAACATATCTAAAAAAATTACAACATATCATGACACATCACTGTAAATAATTGTGAAATTTACATCATATATTCAGGGAATTAGAAGACGTCTCTATTTGTAGCCCAAGGGCAATATCATTGTATCACTCTCTATAGTCAAGAATCGAGCTTATGTGGTAGCCTGGTAAGGAACAATATCTAACACAATCTCCATGTTAAGTGTCAAACCGAAACTGATGTAATATCCATTATCAAATAATCCAATATGCTAAGTTGGCCAAGTATACAAGTGAATGCATGAACCCCTAACCAATCCAAGTAACTTATATCTCCAAGAAGGCAATATGCTGTCAACAGCATGGCCCAATACTTAACTACACAGATTAATTGGAATCAATTTCATTTTATAATCACCTACGTACATCCTACAAATTTCTCATGACAATATCATCATCAAAATAATATTTTTCAACCCAACAATATCAATTATTTTCTCTAAATAATGTCGACTTTGTAATAAATATTTTTAGTCTCAGTCATCTCAGAATTACAACACCGTTTAATGTGCTCTAATACTCTTTGCTTCATGAAATCACTAAATTGCACATCAATTATAAAGTGACATCACATGAGTGCAAACAGAGACAAATTACATGATCGGTAAACAAAGCAGTAGAGCATAGAAGCCACTACACAGAGAGCACATGAATTGACAATGATAGATCACAAAGCACATGAATGAAGACGTAGTAGTCGTGTAAAAAAGAAAAAAAAAGAAAAAGGACGAAGATGATGATGATGAAGAAAACGAAAGAAGCGAGAAGAAGAATAAGAACAAGATCGACGAAAAAAATTGAAGAAGAAAACTTAAAAATCAATAAAAAAATCGCAAAAAATCGCAAAAAATTGGAAAATCATAAATACTTTATTGATTGACCTCAAAATTTCCTTGAATTCGATAGAATAAAACCCTAGATAGCGAGAAAGGGTAGTGAGGGCGACGATGGTTAAGAAAGCGAGACTGATATATATCGTACTAATATATTGGCCGATATGGTCAATAAATGAATTTATCGGGGGATTTTTCTTTTCACCCCAAATTTATCGGTAGCAGACCGGATTGAGTTCGATACCGATATCGACCGATATTTAAAACGCTGATGGAAGTCAAAGTGAACGAAGCATGTTGAATTGGGGTGAATTGATGACAAAGCAAGGGGACAAGGACGAGGGAGAGTGAGGTCCTTTTTAAGTATGGAGAGTCAATTAACATTCTTGGGGGATATGACTTATATTATTGAGTGATTATATTGGCCAATTTTTGAAGGTATCCGTAGAAGGAACATATGATTCAAATATTAGATCAGGATCATATTGGCTCATATTGGCTCATATTGGCTGGTTGATTTTCATATTGGATAGTAGATATCGGGTATTATCGGGGATACACGTCGATATTGGGTTGCACATATCGGACATTATAACAATATAGATCTTAATAACTAAAGTGTTGTAATAACATTATAAATATACATGTTTTTTGTAATGCAAATAAATATACATGATGAAATAAAGTTACAAAGACGAATTAAAATTAACCATTATCACCAATATACTACCTACATAGTAATAAAATAGTAAAATTTAAATTATAATATGAATCGAAAATGAATCAAAAGACTAATATAATAGTAAGAGTGACTTAGCTCACTCTTCGCTCATCTCTTATCCTTCAACATCTTCTATCTCAGATGCAGACATTTTGTGAAAATAAATTTGATGACGAATTCGAAAAAGATCATGAAGTTTCCTCTTGCTCGAGCATATATTTGTTCCATTTACCCTTCACTTTCTCTTTTGATGATGATGCAATGATTTTTTCTTTTTTTGAAGTCTTCAAACATTGCTAGCTATTGGAGCTATTGGAGTTGGATCAGCTTCCATCGCCTCTTTAACTTACAAACATATTAACCATTCTTCAGGGAAGACTTCATCATCTTCGTCATTTGACTCAACAGAATCAAATAGAAGTATTTGCTGATTTTGATTTTGGATGATCCATTCATTCGAACACCTTTCCTTCCGTCATCAAATAAGCAAAAAGAGAATTATTGTTTTTGCTACTAAATTTTCTTTCAATTAAGTATTGAACTTGACATATATCAAGTCTGTCAATTTATCAGTATCTATCTTATTCATTCTATTCACATAAATCTGTTAATGAAAAGGCAATGGCCATCACAAGTACTGAGCAGAGGATTACACAAGAATTTTTTTCCAAATTTGTTACCATCTCAAAAATACTCTAATTTCTTTTACATATACTCGAGCTGATGGTTAATCCCAAAATTCTTATTGCTATCTTCAAATCCAAAGTGATGCCATCATGCAATATTCACTAATTAATTAAAAGTTAAGAACCAAGTCTAACCTCAATTTAGTTAGTTTAAACAGTAAAATATAAAAAATCATAGTAATAAAAAATTAGACTTAGTAAAAAGGTTATATCTAGATCAGCGAAAGATGTTTGGTGTACCTTTTCGTTACGTCCCTTTTAAAAGATCTGTTTCGACAACAACTGGAAGCTAATCTTATTATGCATCTCAGGATCATGTGCCTTGTAAATCTACCTCTAAAAGCACCACTCTATCAATCGCCTCCTGTCGTAGGTGATAAAGTATGGGTTCAACAATTGATCCGTCATATACAAATGATTTTTCAACTTCTTATTCTATCTTTAATCAATTATCATCAAGATTGGCTTGAATTTTTTCTTATTATGCTTCAAATTCAATGTGATCTTGTTCTTGCAGATCTCCAAATCTTCATATAACCATCCCATCGATGGATTGTTGCTATCTGCCTTAAAAAAATTTTGACGTGTGGCATAAAAATGTTGAATGCAAGTATAAAATTTCTTCTAAAATGGACAACTATTGATGATGTTATAGAACTACAAAGTTAATCAAAAAACTCAAATAATCAACTGCGATAATATGCTAATTAAATTAGGTTGTATAATATATATTTGATTTATATGTTTTTACTTGAGCTGTCCTAAAGGACTTCAACTTCTCCCATTTGGTGGAATTATTGAAAGACTCCAACTTGTACTTTTTCTCTTTAGGTATTGCAAGGATAAAAATACGGTAGCAAATCGAGTCATCCCGGGCCTAACAAGATCCCCATCTATCTTCTCGTTCATCATATCAAGAGCGACTATGTGGGCATACATGTAAACGGTGACCGCTCTAGCATCTAAAATGATATTTCAAATTGGTTTGATCCTTCCAATATCATGCAACTAGAAATTAACTGTATGTGCAACATATGAAGTTCAAACTAATAAATGAACGCCTCACAGCTAACTTCGTTACAATCATATTGTTGATGCATTGTAGGCTTCCACTTGCATGACAGATAGTTGTTCAACATCTCAATTGTTACATTCATTAAGTCATTGCCTTCATATATATCATTATGTGTTCTCCGAATCATACCCCATCATCTCTATATAACCATGAATGATTATGTTCATAATGCTCCTATTACTTGGAGCAGTCCAACAATTTTTCATGAGACTGCCTTCATGCATTTTATGTCTCTAGAAAAGACTTCAACTTTTCCTTAGAAGCCATCTCCGTTGAAAGATACTTCTCAACGACATTTTGGCCCTTTCAAATTCGGTCCATATTTTCCTAATACTTGTAGTATCTGGTAAATAAAGGGTGAGCTAACATACCAAATAGTGATCATATTTTAAAAATATATCATGTGATCCACTCACATGCGTCTTTTATTTTCTTCTTTTAAATTTATTAAGAGTGGTTTGCATGCGCATTCTTTTATACTTCGCCAATTGCTCCTACGTTCCAATCTCTTGCACATGCATGTACTTGTCCGTATGTCCTTTGTTTCATGAGAAGAATCTACCTCAACTTCCTTGTTTCCAGTAATCACTTCATCACAAAAAACTTGATTATTTACGTCTTTGACATCTTTCAATGCTTGTGTGGCTATTAACACCTCAATTGCTTTTAACCTAATGTCCTCAAGAACTTTTGTGTAAGGAGCATAATTTCTTTTTTCCCCATAAGATGTGCCTTGAAGCGGCTAATATTATTGCTCATGATATGTTCACAAAGCTTGCATGTCCCTTTGTTGGATCCCATCTTTCTCACTATGATCCCAAAAGCTTATTCCTGGGGTGACAGATGAAGTATTGTTATACACACCGGAAGATATTTTTCGATTTGTATCAAAACAAATAAACATTGAAAAAATGATTGAATGAAGATATAAAAATTAAAACAATGCAATGCTTAAATTTAATTAAGATATAAAAGTAAAAACAATGCTTAAACATCCATGTTTTTTATTTCTATTAAAGATTTACACATCTGCATGATCCACTAACCATGCTAATTATTATTTAAATCATTTTAAAAAAAATTCTTGTATAACAAATCATCGTTCCTTTTTATGGTTCTTTTTTTATGTCTTTATAACAGTATCAGCAGTAGAAGATTAGAAGTAGGAGGAGAAGAAGATGTGCGAAGATAAACTAAGAAGCGAAAACAACAGAAGCAGAAGCAAGCAGCAGAAGCAGTGGGCAACAACAATAGAAGACTTAGAAGAAGAAAAAGGTGAAGCCATGGCCGGTGTCTTAAAGAAGAAGAAGCAAAGAGGAAAGATATTCATGCATAAAACATCAAATTAACCAAAGAAAATTGAATTTCTTACTTGATTCTTGTGTGTACTTCGGTTTGCATCGATTTGATGAAGCCATAATCCTGCTCTCTTTCCCCCCCTTGCCGCCGTCTCTCTTTCTTTTTTCCCCTGAGATGAGGGCACGAACACCGCGTTTCATATTTATAACCGAATCCATAATTAATCAGCTTTGTTTTAAACCCTAATCCGATTGCACACTGCTACAGTACATGACAATTTCGGGTTTTATCGGACTGATATATCAAACTGCTATATATATCCGAGTGCAAACTGCTACAGTACATGACAATTTCCGATTGCATAAAACATCAAATTAGACTGATATATATCAGGCTAATATATTGAAAATATCACCCGATATTCTCCGATATCAGATAAATTTTTATAACGTGCTTCATACGAGTGTATTCGTACTGTATTGGTGGGCTGCTCGTACCGATATATTAGTCGATTTAGCCGATATTTAAATCACTGGAAGGAACATAAGCATGCTATAATTTAGTAGAGCTTTGTGGTAGTATCATGGCATGAAGATTGAGGACATTTCATCCTCAAAAGAGAACATAGCCCAGTAGAAGATTAATATGGCTAGCATCGGAATGAGTCCGCTTGCAGGGTACTCTCCAAGTGTTATTGTCAGATGAAGCCCATTTACTAAAGTCCAACGGTCTTGTACTCTTTCAGACAAAATGCCGTTCACAATTTATATATCAACGATATGTTGATGTTACATGTACATAAGCTTTGGGTCTACAAAGGAGAATGGGCAGTAATGTTTCATATGACTTCATGTAACTGGAACTGCGTTTTCTGTATGACAGATTATTTGTTGCCCAAGCGATGTTTGATACGACTTGAAAGGATTTCCATACATATCAACTGTGGCCATATTGGACGATGTAAAATATCATATGATCATATGACTGTCATATCAAACAGATACAAGACATATTGGTTGATCATAATGATGATTTGAATTATCAGCCAAAAGTTAGGGTTCAGATTAGTGTTTATCCTTGTTGTTTTAAGTTTGACTCTGTTTTAAGTTTGACTTGTTTCATATTTAGGGCTAAAATTTATTGATATTTTTTTGTCAACAAAAAAACATTCAAATGTCTTCTCTCATCTCATCATCTGTGCTTCTCGTAAACATTGATTGATGTTTCTTGCTGGTGTTCCCTTTGTCATGCCGCAATTCTGCAGTTATACACATATTTTTACCAACATGCAGACTCGGTCTACTCTGTTTCTCAATAGCACATCATCATTTATTGTTACATAACTGTTCTTTTATCCTTTTGTTGATACAGTTGATAACATTTTTGTCTAAATCCTTCAACTTCACATTGGTAATCTGCAGGTCTGCTGAAGGTTGGAACCAAACTCATAATGATCCGTGTCAACAGTTGGCATCCAAAAATGAACAATCATGAGTTAGTATGGTGTGACTGCTTCTAAACGGCATCCTAGTGATTGCTTTCATCATCTCCAGGTAGCCAGATGTTGCTCCCGCCCCATCTCTTGTTATATTTTACTCAGGTAAAGCTATTCTTGTAGCATCATCCATATAATCATGGACTGTACGAAATGATGGAAAAAGCCCGGGATGATTACACTTGGTGTCTTGTATTGATACCATTCATGAGTTTCTGGACAGTTTGTATTTGCAGTACACTTTAAGCTGCTAACAAAATACATGTTGTGTGTATGTTAACGTTAGCTCTCTGACTTCGCTGCCTTGGCCCATAATCAAAAGCATTAAGTTAGGGGAGGAAGAAAACAGTAGATGTACTTTGTTGATGTTGGAAGTCGAAGTTATCCAACTTTTTCGAGGGGAAGCGTGTTTTCATGCATGCTTGTCTTCGTTGATGCTAATGTGCATGTAGGTGAAGTTCCATCTTTTTGGCAGACAGTTTTTGTTTCTATCGGATCACCTGAATAAGCAGCTGTGTGCGCTTGTGTCCTACAGATTTTGAGCTTGTGATAATTGAGTTTTTGGATTTCTTTTTAATAAGATTGAAATCTTAATTGGTGTTTTCTAAAAGTATCAATGTTTTGTTCAATTTTAGTTTTTTTCTAAGATTTATCTTTATGTAGCTATTTACTGTCTCGGGTGGTGGTAGAAAACTTCGTTATATGATGATACCGATTCAGAAAAAATTATTTGATGTAAATTACGAACTTCAGACTACCTCTTGCTCGGAGGATGATCATGAAGGCTGTTCCTGTGCGATTAATTAATCTACACAAGATAATAATGAATTGGCTTGTACACCAACACAATCGCCTTTGATAGAGTAATGATTAGGAAAATACCTGAAGAAAACATCTTTTAGGAATTAAAAGCTATGATTTTAAAATTTTGCCATAATTACATAAGAGAGTTGAAAGAACCGATTCCTAGGAAACCATAAATAAATAATACTCATAAGAGAGTCTTTGAGAGTGTTTTCTCACTACAAAAGCGTTGACCGTGGATAACCCGGTCAACGTGGTCAAGGGGCCCGCTTGGGTCCCTCGGGAGTGTCGAGTCGGTGCAGACGAGGTGCGAGTCGGAGTTGCGGACGACGTGGAGCGCGTCGGCTGTGCCGAATCGGGATCCTCGGTCGCAAGGGGGGCGAGGGGAAGCCTCGACCCTGGTTAAGACGCTCGGCCTCGGACGGACGTGCTCGGCCTCGGCGGTCGGACGAGGGTAGCCTCGATCGTCCTGCTGGTTACGTGGCCGGTCGCGAGGCGGAGGGGAAGCCTCGGCCCGTGGATATGACGTCCTCCTGCGCAGATGAGAACGCTCGTCAGGGGGGCCGGACCTTGGTTCCGGCCAAATCCCCTCCGATGCCTAAGTCAGATAGTGATATGAAAGAGGAGCCCCGGCAGAGACGGTTCGACTCGAGAGGAGATCTGAACGGCGTCTACCGGCGCGAGCGGGGGAGGAAGGAGATGAAATGAGGGAACTCGGTCGGTGATGGAGTACCTTAGGTTTTAGATACCTCAGATGCGGTCCCTCGTCCTGTCACCCTCCTAGCCCTTTTATTGACCTCCCGTCGTGACTGTCCACGACTAACGTCCCTCGTCCGCCCCCAATCGTGCCCCCTCAGTCCGCCTCCCTATCGCCGTTCACTGCGCCATGCCAGCACCTCCCCATTACCGCCATTAAGTGGTCGTGGAACCGGGGGAGCGGTTATCGCTGGAGTGGGCGAGTGACTGGCGTGCTTCCGGGGCCGGGTTGGATCACCGTTCGGGGGCCCTCTAAAGGGGCTTTGTCGGGCGGGCCTGATTTCGCAGACGGGCTTCTGGTCGGTAGTTGGGTTTCTAGCTCCATGTTCCTTCGGGCTTCGTTGGGTGGGCCGCGCCTTTGGGCTCGTGTTGTTGGGCTTCCGTAAAACAGACGTATCAATTGCCCCCATCGGTGGGGCCGATCGGCCTTGGCCGGCTCGGTTCGACCGATGTGACTCCTGGGGTTCCGAGTGGCGCGTCAGTCGAGGCGTGGTCATAAATGAAGGTTATGATGAGGCGGATCGATTGGACTTCCTTTGGCGCCGATTTCGAAACGCCGCCGGTTCTTCGAGGCCTGCCACGCGTTCCTGTCAGGTGCTTCGAATTCGCCCCTAAGTCTGGTATATAAGATCCCCGGCTGCGTGGATCCCAACTTCTTCCTCGCTCTTCCCTCTGTCCTAGGCTTTCCACAACTTGGAGTCTCCCGCTGCCTTCGTTTCCTTGTCTTCTCCAAATTAACAAAAAGGTAACTCCTTTCTTATTTTCATATTATGGCTGCTCTTAGGATAGGTGGTTCTGGCCAAGGGGCGAGGGATCTTCCTGAGTTGAGGCGGGGCGGGCCCCGGATTGTGGGATCAGGTTCCTCCTCTGGGAGTCGTCCCCTTCGAGATAAGGGGAAGGGGAAGCTCTTCCCGGACTACGCCGGCGATGATGTGGCGTCGACTTCCGTGCGGCTTAATGTACCCCCGGTTATCCTCCGAACGCCGTCGAGGACTCCTCCTTCAGTGGCCACGGAGATCCGGGAAAGGTATCTCTGCTATCCGTACAATGTTCGAGTTCCGTTCATCGACGAGCGGATTTGCCTTCCGAGGAGCAATGAGGTCGGCGTCTACGTCGAGATGTTCCGCCTGGGTCTTCGTTTCCCGCTCAATCCCTTCTTCATCCAGGTCATGGAGTATCTCATGGTGCCCCTTTGCCAGTTCACCCCCTGTTCGATTGCGGTACTGACGGGCTTCGTGATGCTCTGCTGTACCCGTGGTCTGGAGCCGTCTCTCCCCCTTCTCTTCTACTTTTATCAGATCCAGACGGTCGGCCCAGGGTCATGGTTGCAACTCCGAGCCCGCTCGAGGAGGGAATGCCTGATCGGGCTACCCCGCAGGTCGGGGGATTGGAGCTCGGATTATGTCTTCGTGGTCTTCCTGGAGGGTGCCCAAATTCTGACAGGCTGGGGCGGGTCTGTCCGGCCTTGCTCAACGCTAGCCCTCTCTGAGGTGGATCAGGCGGCCGCCGCGCTGCTGTCGACCCTCCCCTTGGAGGCGAAGTCCATCTGGTCTTTGTTGGACGACCTACTCTTGAAGGCCGTCTTGTGGTCTCCGGGTAGGTCGCTTTCTCAGTCCCGGGTTGCCCCGCAGCTTACCCTGATTTCGGTTTCCCTTGCAGGAATGGCTGGCCGCGAGTTCACCCGCGATGTTGATGAGCTGATCCGTCGTGGAGCCGCTCGGAGCCGGGGCAGTACCTCTGGAAGGGCGCCTCGGCGGACCGTTGAGGAGGAGGTGCGCCGAGCCGAGCCTTCTGTGGGCAAGGTGGTGGCCGCGCCTCCCGCCTCTTCTTCTGGCGATCTCCTCTCCAGGGGGGTCGCAAGGGCCGGATCCGCCCCGTCAGCCCAAGAGGCAGGGGGTAACGACGGGTCCGGTGCAGTCCCTCCTGCCCTTGGCGTGCCCCCTCTTGTCCCCGAGGGTGGGGATGGTGCGAGGCGGAAGCGCTCCCCTTCGGCGCCTGCGGAGCCTTACGGAGGGAAGAAGAGGAAGGAAGATGTGGATCCCTCCAGTCCGGCGTGTTCCGTGCTTCCTGCGGCGACCACCGGGGATCTTCCGGTGGCCCTGACAACCACCCCCGTCGCAGCGTCCCCGCCTCCGTTGCCGGGAATCGGAACCCTGTTGGCGGGCAGCTCGGCCTCCCTCGAGGTCACCCATGGGGGCTCGGTGTTTGTCGACCGAGCCCTGGCCCAGCAGGTGGCCGAGGGCTCCGTCCTCCCCCGGGACCGCAGTCTCCTCGAGAGGATTCCCACCGACAAGGTGTCGGACTCCTTGGTCTGGATCCTTCAACAGGTTCGGCTATCTTGCTGTCCTTTCCTTCCCTTCACTCTCTTCTTAGCTCATGTCTCGTCTTCCAGGGTTCAACGCTCGCCATGGAGTCGCAGCGCCGAGCCATCCGTTTGAGGGAGTTGGAGGAGTCCTCCGTGAGGGCCCACGAGCGGGCCGGGGCGGCGGAGGTAGCTATGACGGAGGCCCGGATGGAGTCTCGGCATCTCAAGCTCCGTGTGGCCGAGCTGGAGGGACGAGTGGGTGACCTCCAGGGAAAATTGGAGGACGCTCGGCAGTCGGCTGAGGAAGCGGCGGAGTCGTTCCGCCTGGAGAGGGAGGAGCTTCAGAGGGAACTGTCGGATCGGCGTCAGGTGGTGCGGCTTGCGGAGGAGGTGGAGAGGGGTGTCGTCGGGACCCTGGGGGAGAGGATCTTTGAGGTTCTCAGGGAGGCCTTCGGTACGTATGAAGACCTCATCGGCCCTCGGATCGTCGAAGTCGTCCAGTCTTCCTTCCGGGATTGTGCGGAGCGCGTTCGGCAAGCCCCTCCGCCGGTCGATCCCCCTCGCTCCGAGCAGGGAGAGGTGCCTGGGGATGCGTCCTCCCGATCTCGGGCTCCTTAAGTCATCCTTTCCCGGCCTGTCACCCTTGTTTTTATCCTCAAATTTTTTAGCATTCGCTTCGCTTTGGCTCGGCCTACTTGAAATGGATCCCTGACCTCGCAATCTCCATTGGCTTCGTCACCGGCTCCCCGCTTCAGAGCAAATAATTGCTGGTTGCATGGATGTTCGCCTGGGCCAACAACTTCGGGTTCTTGGTCGGCAAGTTCTGCTCTGCCGCTGCCATCCTAGTTTGCGTAGGTGACGAATTTTGTTGTCTGCCGGATCGTTTGTAAGGGGATTTCTCCACTTCGATTTCCTGTAAATAGGGCACAATTTTGTACCTCGGTTAATTATTACAAATGAAATTGACTTACTTGAATTCCCTGCGCGTTTTGCTTTGTTGTCGCGATCTCGGCCTCTCTGTTGATGGTGGTCGCTCATTTCTTTCCTCCGGGAGGTCGCCCTTTGTTCCTCGAGCGGGCAACTCGGTTGACATCCTCAATGACTAGGGGGGCTGCCCCCGGTCTTACGAGCCGCGAAGTCGGTCAGCGGGGGCGCTGCTCCTCGGCTTATGACCGGTCGGCGTCCAAGCCGGCTGGAGGAATTGCTCCCGGATTTACGAGCGATGGAGTCG
Source organism: Scilla litardierei (assembly GCA_030789695.1). NCBI lineage: Eukaryota > Viridiplantae > Streptophyta > Magnoliopsida > Asparagales > Asparagaceae > Scilla > Scilla litardierei. The sequence goes on along the minus strand of CM061142.1, from coordinate 259,626,534 downwards.
GTCGGCGAGGGCGAAGCTCCTCAGCTTAGGACCGGTCGGCGTCCGCGCTGGCAGGGGGAATTGCCCCCAGACTTAGCGCAGGAGTCGGTCGGCGAGGGCAAAGCTCCTCGGCTTAGGACCGGTCGGCGTCTGGGCTTGCCGGGGGAGTTTCCCCCAGACTTACGAGCGAAGGAGACGGTCGGCGAAGGCGAAGCTCCTCGGCTTAGGACCGGTCGGCATCCGCGCTGGCTCGGGGAATTGCCCTCAGACTTAAGAGCGCAGGAGTCGGTCAGCGAGGGCAAAGCTCCTCGGCTTAGGACCGGTCGGCGTCTGCGCTGGCTGGGGGAATTGCCCCCGGACTTACGAGCGCAGGAGTCTGTCGGCGAGGGCAAAACTCCTCGGCTTAGGACCGATCGGCGTCCGCGATGGCTGGAGGAATTGCCCACAGACTTACGAGCGTAGGAGTCGGTTGGCGAGGGCGAAGCTCCTTGTCTTAGGACTGGCTCGGTCTGACCCCCTCCCCATCCAGTGAGGCGGCGGTCTTCATTCTTATGCACCCTTAGTGAAATGTTGATTCCGTCGAAGATGAAGAAAAGACAAAAGGGAATGCAATTGTACTCTTAAGGGTCCTGTTGGACTAGTACATTTGGAGGAAAGAAAACATGAAATAAAGCTAGACGGAGGGATGTAAACGTAGATAATCTCCTCCGGACTAGGCTGCGACCGGGGCCTCGCCTGCTCACTCTATGATGCGGATGGGTCCTTGGACGGTGTTGACCTTCTTCCCCTTGTCCGGCTGCGTGGAGGTTCCTTCTCCGTGGGCCGGCTCGTCAACGAAATTCCTTGCGTGCCCTCGGCTCATCAGCTTCTCAATGTCCTTCTTTAGGTGCCAGCAGTCTTCAGTGTCGTGGCCATTGTCCTTGTGGTATTTGCAGTACTTTTCCCCATTCTTCCCCCCTCTTTTTTTCTTTGGCGGGGGGCGATCGGCACGCTCTTCCTTCTGAACTTGAGCGAGGACGGCGTCTGGGGTGGCATCCCTGGTACCCTCTCCCCGTTGCCTGTTCCTTGTCCTCTTCTCGGTCCGGTACCCTTCGGGGCTACCTCGTCCGCTATCGCCGCGTTTGGTCCCTCGACCGGCCTTTCCTGCCTCAATGGCCAAGGTCTCCTCGGTCAACATGAAGCGCTCGGCCCTCGCCATGATCCCGGGGAGGTCCTTCGGGGATCGTTGTGCAGAGATTTCTTAAGGCCTCTATGGCGCAGCCCTTTCTTAAGGGCCGTTTGGACAACAAGGTCGGGAGGGCTGTTCACGTTCAGCCTTTCCGCATTGAAGCGGCGCATGAACTGTCAGAGCGGCTCGGTTGGGCCCTGCACTATGTTAAACAGATGTTCAGCATCAGGCTTTACCTGTCTCCCTGCCATGAACTGTTTGCAGAACAGCTGGGTGAGTTCCTCGAAGCTGTCGATGGAGCAGCTGGGTAGGCTGCGGTACCAGGTCCTCGCCGCTCCCCTGAGGGTCGAATAGAAGCCCCTACAGAGCAGGTCATCGTCGGCTCCTTGGAAGGACATGTCCCCCTCGTAGTCCATCACGTGGTTTCCCGGGTCTCCTATCCCGTCGTACTTCCCCAGCGCCAGGATCTTGAATCGAGAGGGGACCCGCGCGTCGGTTATTCTCCACGACAGGGGGCACCGGTCTCCGTGGATGCCCCCGGGGGTTCGACACCCGCCTGCCTCTGGCACGTTCGGTGGTGGAGGGGGAACAGGCGTCGGCGGGGCTGGCTCCACGGCCCTCGCCACACTGGGGGTCGGGCTGACCCGGCGTTCCCGGCTCCTCCGGCGGGAGCTCCCGCTCCGCCGTGATCGGTCTCTCGAGTGGTATCGATTGCTTCTCCTGCGGTGGGGTGATCGTGGTCGACGAGACGACGCGGTCACCGATTCGTCCCCCGTGCCTTCGGTTTCTCTTCGGCTCCTCTCACGATGAGGGGAGGAGGCGCGTGATCTCGCCTGACGGGAGCCGGACAACGTGAACCGATGCTCCGTGTTCGGTCTTTGGTTCCCGTGGTCATCGACCACAGCGGACCGTAAGAGCGGAGGACCCCCCGCCCAACGATGGCCGTCGCCCAACGTGCCTCCGTTAGCTGGCGCAGTGCCGACGAGCTGCTGTACCATCGCGACCAACGTCTGGATGCTCGCGTTGGTCTCCTGGGCCAGGGCACGGAGCTGTCCCTGTGCGGCCAGTTCCGACCCGCCAATCTCTTCGGTTGAGGGGGCGGGGTGATTGCTGTCGGGGGCGTCTTCAAGGTTGCCGTTGGGTGCGCCATTCCCCTCCTCCGGGATGGGGGGCATGCGTCTCTTTCCGTTGCTGGCTCGTGCCATTGCAGGTGCGGTTTGTTTCTTCGTGGGACAGTTTAGTTTCCCACAGACGGCGCCAGATGTTTCAGAGTGTTTTCTCACTACAAAAGCGTTGACCGTGGATAACCCGGTCAACGTGGTCAAGGGGCCCGCTTGGGTCCCTCGGGAGTGTCGAGTCGGTGCAGACGAGGCGCGAGTCGGAGTTGCGGACGACGTGGAGCGCGTCGGCGGGGCCGAATCGGGATCCTCGGTCGCAAGGGGGCGAGGGGAAGCCTCGACCCTGGTTAAGACGCTCGGCCTCGGACGGACGTGCTCGGCCTCGGCGGTCGGACGACGAGGGGTAGCCTCGATCGTCCTGCTGGTTACGTGGCCGGTCGCGAGGCGGAGGGGAAGCCTCGGCCTGTGGATATGACGTCCTCCTGCGCAGATGAGAACGCTCATCAGGGGGGCCGGACCTTCGTTCCGGCAAAATCCCCTCCGATGCCTAAGTCAGATAGTGATCTGAAAGAGGAGGCCTGGCGGAGACGGTTCGACTCGAGAGGAGATCTGAACGGCGTCTACCGGCGCGAGCGGGGGAGGAAGGAGATGAAATGGGGGAACTCGGTCGTTGATGGAGTACCTTAGGTTTTAGATACCTCAGATGCGGTCCCTCGTCCTGTCGTCCTCCTAGCCCTTTTATTGACCTCCCGTCGTGACTGTCCACGACTCACGTCCCTCGTCCGCCCCCAATCGTGCCCCCTCAATCCGCCTCCCTATCGCCGTTCACTGCGCCATGCCAGCACCTCCCCATTACCGCCATTAAGTGGTCGTGGAACCGGGGGAGCGGTTATCGCTGGAGTGGGCGAGTGACTGGCGTGCTTCCGGGGCCGGGTTGGATCGCCGTTCGGGGGCCCTCTAAAGGGGCTTTGTCGGGCGGGCCTGATCTCGCAGACGGGCTTCTGGTCGGTAGTTGGGTTTCTAGCTCCATGTTCCTTCGGGCTTCGTTGGGTGGGCCGCGCCTTTGGGCTCGTGTTATTGGGCTTCCGTAAAACAGACGTATCAGAGAGTAATGTGTATCATCTGATATGTGGAGGCATTTTCTCGTATACAAGATACAAAAACTGGGGTGGTACAAACCTATGTGGGTATGAGCTTGTACTTGTTGTACCATTCCACTTTTGGTGTCTTGGTATATGAGAAGATGCATCCATTGTCATATGATGCCCATTATTCTCTAATTATAATATGGATAATATGGATGAATGTTTTTTTTGGACAGGGAAGACAACAAGCAAAGGTGTTAACAGAAAAAAAAAGAGAATTATTAGAAACCCTCAACTCTAAGTTGGACAACTATAAATAGAATTACAGTTCATATTCTTTATTTGGCCCCAACTCTAAAACTAGATAAATCTATTCCTATTTCTAAATAAGAAACTATTTTAATTTTACTATTATATGTATAGATATGTCGTATGTAGATATGTATGTAAGAATGTGTGTGTGTATATATATATGTATGTATGTGTATGTGTATATATGTATATATGTATGTGTGTGTGTGTGTGTGTGTGTGTGTGTGTGTGTGTGTGTATACTAGTCATTACCTGTGCCCATAGGGCACGGTTTATTTAATGGCTGCGTTTCCCCCCCACAAATTTCAAATTCCCCCAAATTTCAAGTTTTCCCACAAAATTTCAAGTTTCCCCCAAAAATTGTCATTGCCACCTAAGACAAATTTGCCACGTAGGACAAAGGTTTGTCCTAGTAGGATAAGATTCAAAATCATCAAAGGACTGGAAAAAAATGGTCGGAAGGGAGAGAATAAAAAGTGTGGGTGGGTATGTGGGGAGGGTTCAGGGGCAAAAATGCAAAAACCGGGGTTGTATGTACAAAATTCTCCACCTCCTCTCTTATCCCTCAAAATCTCATCTCTTATATTTTCTCATATCTAATTTCCCTCTTTTATATAATATATATTTAAATTCTCTTATCCAATTTCTCATGTCCAAATTCTCTTATCCAATTTCTCTTGATAACATCCCTCTTTTATATAATAGATGTCCAAATTCTCTTATCCAAATTCTCTTGTCCAATTTCTCTTGATAACATCCCTCTTTTATAGAATAGATGTATATGTATATATGTATGTATATACTCTTGTCCATATTCTCTTATCCAATTTCTCTTGAGAACATCCCTATTTTTAGAATAGATATACTTACATATCTATATAAAGAATGTGTGTGTGTGTGTGTGTGTGTGTGTGTGTGTGTGTGTGTGTGTGTGTGTGTGTGTGAGATTAATGTAGAGCAGGTGGCACCTGATCCAAAGGATCAGGTGCAAGACACAAAGGGGTGTGCCCCAACGAGTACAAGCCCATGTGGGGGCTTGTACTCTCCACCTTTTTTTGTATCCTGCCAACTTGGATCAGGTGGCAGCTTTTCTACATTAAATCATATATATATATATATATATATATATATATATATATATATATATATATATATATATATATAGGGAAAAAGGGATCTAGGGTGCCTCCTTAGATTAAATCTAAGGAGGCGCCCCCATTTCCCTCCATCTCCCACAATTTTTTCTGAATTTTTTTTTCATGGAATTGTTGTTCACATCATGGATGATCAACATACCAAATTTCAAAGTATTACAATACTTTTTGAACCCCCATCTACCCCTTACAACTTCAACGGTTTGAAAACATGCTGAAAAATCCATAAAGTTGCAAGGGGTAGATGAAGGGTCAAAAAATATTAGAATCTCTTGAAATTTGGTACGTTGATCATCCATGAGGTGAACAACAAACCCATGAAAAAACATTTCAAAAAAAATGTTGGAGATGATGGGAAATGGGGGCGCCTCCTTAGATTGAATCTAAGGAGGCACCCTAGGATCCCTTTACCCATATATATATATATATATATATATATATATATATATATATAGAAAACCCAGAAAAATCCCCAACCCCCTCCCCATGCCTTCGGCTTTTTTAGGAGGGTAAGGCGAGAGCCCGGTCGAGACTATGCAAACTGGGGGTGACCGCCGTGCCCTCAACGGCCCCCGGGTTAGTCCGAGAGGGGAGATGTAGCCCCAGGGTAAATAATTCCACAACAAATTCCACAATAATTACCCAGTCACGGCGGCCATAGGCCTCGAACCCCGCACCCCTTGGCTTTGGAGCGGAATGACTTACCACTAGGACACCCTCTCGTGGGCTATATATATATATATGATGATTGTTCCTCTGGTGCCCCTCTGATGAAGCTTCAATTCCAAACCCTGTTAAACATCTCCCTGCTGTTTCTTTAGAACAGAATATTGAAGGCACCAGTTCCAAGAATGGGCAAGTTGCGTATGAGCCCCTCAGTGCACATGAGGGAGTCGACCGGCCTGGAGAGATACCGTCCACTGATTGCAATGCGGACAAGGATGCACCGAGCTTGGCTACTGTGCAGTCAATCATCACCCAGTAGCACAGCATTTCGAATGAGGGGATAAATGCTAGGCTAGTGCGGCTGGAGGGGCAGGAACTTGAAGCTGGCACTAGTTCGCAACATGTGGGCCCTGAGGGTATCCGGATTGATTTACCTGTTGATCAGCGCACTGCGCCTTCCCTGTTTGAGGAAAATTTAGACATTGACAAATTGCCTTAGGGTTTGGCGATTGACAACCCAGAATGGTTGATGGAGGTGGAGGCCCAGGTTCGACACATGGAGGAAATCAAGGCTGGGAAGAAGAAGCAAGCTCTAAATGCTTCGGCTACAGTCAGGAGGAGTGCTAGGACTCAGGTAACACTAAATGGCTCAGGCCACCCCAACTCTAATTAATGACTATCTTTATTTGGAATACGAGGGGACTGAATAATCAGGTGCAGCAGAAGGACCTAAGGAATAGAATTAATTCAATAAATCCATCAGCAATAATTCTGTTGGAGACTAAGCTCAAGTCTCCAACTGACAGTAATAAATCTGGGATTCCAAAAAGTTGGTGCACTTTTGATAATTCTGATTTGTCACCTGGAGGACGAATTATTATGGGATTTAATCCTGGAATTTGGAAGGCTTCTATAGTATCTCGCTCTGATCAGCACATCTCAGCTTCTTGTGTAAATGTTGGGGGATTTTCTTGTGTCATCACGGGGGTGTATGGGCGCAACACTATTTTGGAGAGAAAAGAGCTGTGGCAAAGCCTCGTTGCGGATATCTCTCTTATTGGGAATTCTGCTTGGCTGGTGGGGGGGACTTTAACAATGTACTTTTTACTAATGAGAAGGTGGGGGGGGGGGTTAGAAAACTCGAGGAATCTATGGTTCAAGATTTCAGTGATTGCATTAGCAGGACTAAGCTTCAAGCGCTGAAGAGCACGGGGAACAAGTTTAGCTAGTGCAACAGTCGGATCGGAAAGGATCGTATTGCAGCGCAACTAGATCGTGTATTTTGTAATTCTTCTTGGATTCACATGCTGGAGGAGACTTATACTGAATATCTGGATCTGTTAACTAGTGACCACTCTCCTATGGTGGTGAAGCTGCACTCCCAGGTTTTCTCTGATCCTAAACCATTCAAGTTTTTCAACTATTGGATTCATTGCCCAGGATATATGACTACTATTGAGACATGGTGGGCTATCCAGGATAAGGGTACACCAATGTATAAATTGACTCAAAAGTTAAAAAGATTGAAGCCGTTACTACGTGCATGGGCTGGGGACTATCATGCTGCTAACATGGTAAAGAAAGTAAAAAAGGAGCTTGAGGAGACCCGCAATGATCAGAGCCTACATTCGGCCACTCCTCTCCAATTGAAAGAACAATGCCTGCTGATGGAATTGATTAAAGCTATGAAGCTAGTAGAAGTGATGTTTCGGCAAAAGAGTCAGCAGGATTGGCTAACTCTTGGGGACAAGAACACCAAATTTTTCTACACGGCAATGAAGTCAAGGATCTCCCGCAACAACCTCAATCATCTAGTTGACAAGAATGGGGGCCGTAACATGGTACATGAAGAGTTGAAAATTAAAGCGCCTGACTTTTTTGAAGATTTATATAATCAGAACCATTACAGTACCCACTTCCAGAAACTTGTCCCAAAAAGGATATTAACGAAGGAGTCATCAGCTTGGCTGAGCAGGAGGATATCAGATGGTGAGATCAAAAATACGGTATTTCAAATTGGACCAGATAAATCCCCGGGGCCTGATGGCTACAACGGGCTCTTCTTTCAGCATAATTGGGCGCTTATTGGGAAGGAGGTAACTTTAGCCATCAAATCTTTTTTCATATTTGGTTCTCTTCTCAAAGCTGTTAATCATACTTTTCTGACACTTGTCCCAAAGAATGACAACGCTTCAACTTTAGGGGATTATAAGCCTATAGCCTGTTGCAATGTCCTCTACAAGATTATCAGCAAGATTATTTGCAACAGGATTAAAGTGGTTATCCATGAACTTATCTCCCCTAACAAATCTGCTTTTCTGAAAGGGAGGCTCTTGACAGACTGTACCCTACTTGCCCACGAGCAGATCAGAGACTTCAGCAATCCTATGGGGGGAAGAGCCTGTCTGAAGTTAGACTTACATAAAGCTTTTGACAGTGTAAATAGGGACTTCATTCTATACTTCCTGAGGCAATTGGGTTTTCCGGATATTTTTGTGGGATGGATTGAAGAATGCATTACTTCCCCGACCTTCTCTGTTATGATAAATGGGACTCCCCATAGTTATTTCAAAGGAAATAGTGTCATTCGCCAAGGTGACATCCTCTCCCCCTATTTATTTGTCATTACAATGGAAGCCTTCTCCATTCTAATTGCTAGAGCTATTAACATGGGAACAATTCAGGTGATGCGGCGCACAGGCACTATTTCTCATCTTTTGTTCGCTGATGATTTGCTTGTTTTTTGCCAGGCTAACAAGAGATCTTTCATTGGCATGAGACATTTGTTGGAGGACTTTTATCTTTATACTGGCCTGCAGGTTAATTGGGAAAAAAGTGCAGGATTGTTTAGCAAGGGGCGAAAAATAAGAATGAGCTCGCTGATATGTTGGGCATCAAGATTGCTACTACGATATCCACCTACCTTGGATTGCCGCTATCCTCCAAATATCCCAGGACCACTAACTTCAGCAGGTTAGTAGACAAATGCAAGAAGAGAATGTTGGGTTGGAGTTCTTCAATGCTATCGAAGCTGGGCGTATTGAATGGGTGCAGACGGTGATTTATGGGATTATAGCATTCTGGTTACATGCTTTTCATCTCCCCTTCAACATTTTGAGAACCATTGCATCTATGTGCCGACGTTTCATACTTGGGTCTTCTAGAGCTTGGGCTTGGGAAGATATCTGCAAACCAAAAGAGGAAGGCGGGGTTGGAATCAGACTCCTGGAGGACTTGAATGCGGCGGCAGGAGTAAAATTAACTTGGAGATACCTCACTGCAGATAGTATATGGGCCAAGTATATGGGGATGAGATACAGAACTGATGCTGGCTTCTTTGCGGCTAGGGGAAATGCAACGCAATCCGAAACTTGGAAAAGAATGCTCAATAGCCGTAAAGTATCGCACTCGTTGATCAAGAAATCTATAAAGGACGGGCGGGACACGTTTTTTGGTTAGATCCGTGGACTGAATGTGGCCGCCTGTGTGATTTGTGCAGCATGCCACCAGGCGCCGAGCAGCACCGGGTCTGTGACTATTGGGTGGGCGGCTCTTGGTCAACTGACGCATCGCTCGATCCAATTCGGCCTCTGTTTCGGAAATATAGCCTGAGTGCTGGGTCCGACAGTTGGATGTGGGTTCCTGGGGACAAGTTCAATTTCAAACAGGCCTGGAATGGTGTTCGACTGCAAAGCAATCACTTCCCCTTCCACAAATTAATATGGTATAATCATCACTCCCCAAAAATGTCAATTACTTTGCTTCGTGCTTTCCAGGGAAAATTGCTTACCAGGGATATGATTGCTAGATGGGGATTGCATACCCAAGTCCATTGCGTTTTATGTGAGGACAACAAAGAGGAGTCCGTTGAACACCTATTCTTTGAGTGCGGCTTCTCTAACTACATTTTGAATAGGACTCTGCTAAAGCTTCTAGCTACTAGCCAGGTTACTCCAAGATTGAATGAGGTAGGGAAGTTTTTTCTCTGCCACTATAGAGGGAAAAGTGCCCTGGATATTCTGGCCAAATCTGCCCTTGCAACTTCAGTTTGGCACATTTGGAAAGAAAGAAACAGGCGTATCTTTGATGGGGAGAAGAGACTCAAGAAGGTCCTATTTGATGAGATTTCTGCTGATCTCAGAGTTCTTTTGCACGACCAAGAGCCAACTACTACAGATGAAGCATCGATTTTTACCAGCTGGGGTTTCAGAGACTTGGGTTGAGTGTTGAGTTGGGTGTTGTTACTATTGCTGTGTATTTGCCTGGTTTTGAATAGTTACATTTAGGGTGTGGGATTGATAGTGGAGAGTGACGGCACTTGTGCCCTATCCTCTCCCTATTGATACCACATGCCAAGATGTGCTATTATTGTATATTGTACACTATTTTTTGATCAATAAAATATCACGCTAACTTTCCAAATACACACACACACACACACACACACACACACACAATAATGGGTATCATACGCCATATGAGAGGGTGTCTCATATGCTCTCTCACATAAAAGGGGCAACTACAAGCCCACATGGGCTTGTACTTGTTGTACTTGACCCCCTTTATGTGAGAGGGCATATGAGACACCTTCTCATATGGCGTATGATACCCATTAATCCCATACACACACACACACACACACACACACACACACACATATATAAGGGTGTGATCAAATGACCCCCAAAAATAACCCCCCAAAATAACCCCCTATCAAAAATCCTATGCCCCTTTTTTCGGAAGATCCGAACCGTTCATCTTGATCTCAACCCTCTAAATACCTGACCCATCAATTTTCAACCCGATCCCATGTGTTTTGCCCGTTCATCAACCATTCGCAAAAGTTCTGAATCCAACGCTATTTTACCCTCGATCCGATTGTTACAAATTCAACGTTTTCAGAACAATAGAACTTTTTGTCACTAGCCGATCGAAGGTCAAATCCCACTAGGGTTCACCTATATTTGGGGGTTTGGAGTTTAGAATGTGTACAACGATTCTAAGCAAAAAAATTTCAATTAACTAAGTGGAATGTGGTGTTTTTGAGGGGCGGTGTAGGAAATTTCCTACACCGAATGCTCACCTACCTCAACCCCATACATACATACATAGAATAATGGCTATCATACGCCATATGAGAGGCTCTCATACGCCCTCTCACATAAAGCAACCAAGTACATGGGCTTGTACTTGGTTGTACTTGATTGTTTTATGTGAGAGGGCGTATGAGAGTCTATCTCATATGGCGTATGATAGCCATTATTCTCATACATACATACATACATACATACATACATACATACATACATATGTATATATACATATGTATATATATACATATATGTGTATATATATATATACATATATGTATATATGTATATATACACATATATGTATATATACACATATATGTATATATACACATATATATATATATACACATCTATATTATAAAACAGGGATGTTATCATGGGTTTTTGGATAAGAGAATTTGGATAAGAGATATTGGTTATGTGTATTGTTGTATATGGATATGTGTATTGTTGTATAAGAGATTTTGGTTAAGAGATAATGGATAAGAGATATTGGATAAGAGAATTTGGTTTTGGTTATGTGTAATTGGGTGTGATGTTTATATAGATTATATATAGGGTATGAGAAATTGAGTTATGAGATATTGGAGGGTTTCTCTCAAATCACATCACAATTTTTGATCACATCAGAAAATAGAGGGAAAAAATTTCTCTCAAAACGCCGTTCCCCCCAAAACGCAAATGACGCATCGCCTTCCCCCCACATCACGGCCTCTCATCACGTCTCTCATCACTTCCGCCGTCCTCACCTCTCATCTTCATCTCGCAGGTAATCTCAGCTTCTTCTTCCCAATTTCTTGATCTCGCAGGTCCTCATCTCTCATCTTCACTTCTTTTAATTTGGTTGGGTATACTTTTGATCTTCGCAGTAATCTCCCATGTTCCCGCAGTAATCGCAGGTCATCGCCTTCCCCCTACATCGCAACTGCCCCCAAACCTCGGATAATCTCGCAGGTACTCTCCCTTTCAAATAATCTTGCCAGCCCTTTCAAATCTCGCAGCCAGGTGATTTTTTCCCTTTCAAACAATTTTAGCTCATTTTTTAAGCTCATTTTTTTAATTTTTGATGTTTGCAGAGCTAAGCTGAGATTTTTGCCCTTTCAAATCTCGCAGCCAGGTAATTTTTTGTCATTTTAGCTCATTTTTGGTTAAAAGGCATTGAAATTGCTGGGTCTTATTTTTTGTCTACAATGATGTATTGGGAGAAATCCTTACGAATAAGTGACTGCCATTTTTGTTCTTCACGAATCCAGCTTTCTCTCTGATCTCAGCCAAAATAAAAAACTGATTATGTGCAAATTCTCAATTCTTCATGTGCAGTTTGGTCTACTCACAATAAGAAGAAGAAAGCAGAAGATACAAAGGTACGGGTTCTTCTCCATAAGCTTCTCTGTTGATTCTTGCCAAAGATCTGATGGTTTATTCTTGCTTTTGTAATTTTGTTTAATAGTATTGCATCATTCTGTCTAGATCTAAATGTTGTTTCATTAATATGTTTATCAATAAACGTTCATTTTGTTGCAGTTCTAAATGCTTGCTGTAGTGGTGCCTTCTCCCTTGCTATGATTATTTATGAAAACATTATAATTTTGTTTTGGATTTTTTCCATTATATTGTAAGAAAAAAACACTGAAAAGTCATTTACTCACATCCACATAAGCAACGAATGATTGTTGTTTAAAAATTTTCAGCCCCACAAAAAAACAGTCGCACATTGTTTTTAACTCTCACATGGATGCACAGGAAAGGGAAAGATCATGCATTTTCTCTCCTTCTATAACATATCTTTATTTTATTTTGCTATTTTTCTTATCAGATATATGGTGTGCATATGCAGTTGCAGGTTCGTTTTGAATTGACATTCTTTGCCTTAAATCCAGAGCTAGGAATCTATTTACAGCATGATGTTGACATGCTATTTTCTGAATTGACATGCTTTATTCGCTTGTGTTGTTGTTTATGTTATTTAGAGTCTTGGTATTCTATCTCAAATGCAATACTAAAACTCATGGTAGTTGATGAATATACAAGACTAGCATCAGGTGTCTTTTTGGTATTCTGATATTTTGATGAATTGATCGTTAACCACAGAAGACCTGTATATTACTATTAAAATCAGTGTTTATAAGGCACTATGTGGAATGGCATGTCCAAGGAATTGTTGTGTCTAGGTACTGACACGCAGACATGGCGGCTTGGGTCAGGTTCGACCCAATTTGTTTAGGAGCATACTTGAACCTAACCCGAATACAATTCGGGTCAATGACCCCAACCCGTAACCAACCCTAAGAAAATTGAGGTCACCCAACCCGACCCGCTTTAGTTTGTAGATGGGGTGCAGGTCATGGGTTGGGTTTTCTGGGTTGCTCAATAATGCAACTGATCTTTTTCCAGGTTTAAAACCAGTTTTATGGTTGTTACTGGGCCAAGTAGGAAATATATATGTTTTTTCATTAGAATAATCAAAAAAATTCTTCCCACCATAATGAACAAAAAATATAATTACTCAATAACTCAAGCTGAAATAACAGAAGATAACCTCTCATCATCATCAAAAATAAAGAAGTGAACATGTACCTACCTTCACCTGAGAAAGATATCAACACAAACTCACACGATTGGTAGGAGGCATTATTTTCCCAGATTTTTCACCAACACTATAAAAAATCATAGTTCTAAGGTTCTCATTGACCTGCTTATTCCCATACAACCTAAACTGAAAGGAAACCAAACAAAAACATAATTTTTCATGGCATATACAAAATGAAAAGACCGATAACAGAAAAATACAACTCCAAAATATCTAAATATTAATTTTTCCTAACCATTATTAAAGTCGGTCAAATGTTTAGCAAAAGGCATGATGTTCCTGATAAGAAGCATGCTATTTTCCAAAATATCCAGAGCTAGGAATTTTTTGAATTGACATGCTATTTTTCTAAGAATCATGATGTTCCTGTTCATGTCTTAAAGAAATACGTTTACAGCAGAGACCGGAATCTGTGGCACCTTAGCCATGAGGTAGCTTTTCTGCTTTATTTTGTTATGTAATAACATATTATATCTAATAATGGATGACTGATGATTCTGTACTCCCCACATCATCTGGATTTGTATCACGCAACCGAAAATCATACAAGTGATAGCACAGAAGAAAGTTACCAGGCTAAAAATGGATCTTTACGCCATCCATAAATGGTGCCTTATGGAAGAAAACCATGATCAACCCTTCAGAATTAGTACGAGGAAAAACACAACATGCGCATCCCCCCACCAAAAAAACCCCCAAAATCCAAAAATAAAATTCTTTTGTATGGTTCATTGAAATTTACATTATATCAACCAGTAAACAAGAAAACTGTAGCAGTGCTTTTTGCTAGCTATCAAGTTCCACCGATACACAACTGTAAGCTTAGTGAATATTATCTGGCACCTATAAAAGTGAATGCATCTATGGAATCATAAATAAATACCTCCAAGAGTGAATCCAACTTATGTGCAAGATCATGAGCTCCTCCTCTCTCTAATCTGCTGGTCATGTATCACCATGCCAACTGGTATATCATGTGAACTGTAAAATCTAGGAATACCGATAAATCAATCTGGATAGCTCACAATTGTCGCTATAGATTAGGAATGCAGTGTTTTTAATTATTATTATTTTATTTTTAGATCATTGTACCGCCTTGCTGTTTTCATGTAATATTCTAAAATTGCTTCTTAAGAGCATCTAACCTATCTAATATAGGTTAACATGAATGGCATTGCAAACATACACATGGACGGAGACGTCTGAAATTGGCATTATAATTATCTCCATAAATTTGCAAGTTATGAAGGTTTACTTTTGAATTTTAAAGGGAAACATACTGGAGGACCCAGCAAAGAGACATACTGACATATTCAAAGCTTATTGTTTGATTACATGAACCCATTATTGGCTACCATAAATATCATCAAATGATGGTAATGTTAACACTATCAATTGTAAGGGCTCACATCAATGACTCATGTTTTAATTTAAATTTTGAATTAATTTGTGATGCAGGATGCACAAGATGCAATGGGTGACAGTGAAGAATATGATGATGATGAAAGCTCTGAGGAATATGATGCTACTTCTAAGAAGGTAACTAGACATTCTTTAATGGAGCTGGTAATATCTTTGATTCTATTTCTGGATAGTTTCTCAACTTTGTGTTCTCATTATAAGGTGCACTTGGAAAGCGGCCTACTGAATCTGCTTCAAAACCTCATGTTCCAGAAAAAAAGGCTAAGGTTGTAACCACGGCTGGAGTACAGAAAACAGGTTCTTTGTTTCTTTCGGATGACCATTTTATTTTTAGAGTACAATCTCTTTTTCAAATATTATTTGTATCTAGACTGTAAATTGTACCTGAGACCACAGCCCACCCAACTAGTATCCTAATTGGAGTTCGGATCCAAAGATTTGAAATCGAAATTCTTATCAGATTGGATTTCGGTATGACCCTTTTCAAACCCGAACCCAATAAATAAAACCAAAATTAGAATCGATGTATGCCGGTACTCTAATTAACCATCTAGCTTAATAATTAACCATCTAGCTATAACTTAAATGAACAAAAACAACTGCTTAGACCCAAAACCGAACGCGAGAGATGACGACCCAATGGGCCTTGCTTGCCTCC
>CM061142.1:259585794-259610789 GCA_030789695.1 Scilla litardierei | reverse complement strand
TTTAATCGCCGGAGAGTATAGTATATATATATATATGTATATGTATTAGAGAATATATATATATATATATATATATATATATATATATATATATATATATATATATTTTCAAGGTAAGTTAGAGTATATTGAGTGAATCACAAATGTACAAAATGGCCTTCCAAATGGAAGCTAACCTAAATGACTAGGGGATAGGACACAAGCGTCGTCACCCTAGATCAGATAGGTAACCTCCAAGGACAGGACCAAACAGAGACGTCCGCATACACCACCAAAAATTAATAAATACAAACAACAGATACCAAAAACATCAGCTAAAAGAAAAAAAAATTTTCCCCAGGTCACCCGTTGTCTCTAATATCCCAGTTATCACATGCACGCAAGGCCTCATCTTCGACATCATCAGAAATGCGAACTGCAATACGGACATCAGATGCAATCGCATCAAAAATCGTAGTCTTTGGTTTCCTTGTATTTTCAAATACCCGTTTATTGCGCTCGCGCCATAGGTGACACACAATAGCGCCCAATACCGTTCTTCCAAGCCGTCCCAGCAAGCCTTTACTGAAGTGCACTAGGAAATATGTACCGACTTCATGCAGAGTTTGGAGAGAAATCCCGCAGCATCCCAGTTTGAGAAGAGCCCGTTGAAGGATGTAATTGGAGAAGGGGCATTCGAAAAAGACATGGTCTATGGTTTCAGGAGTGTTATTGGAACAAAGCTCACAAGCATTTGATGGGAGTGCGGACCAAACCTCAAGGCGGGTTTTTGTCGGCAATTTGTTTTGGATAGCTCGGAGCAGAGTAATGGAGTACTTAGGGATATAATGGTTGAACCAAATTAGCTTGTAAAATGCAAAAGGAGGAGAACTCTGCCGAGCCACTTCCCAGGCATCCTTAAATCTGAAGGCCGAACCTGATTTCCATTCCCAAGAGTCGCAGAGAGATGATAGTGTGTGATGTTGCAGCATAGGCTTGACCAATTGAATTCCGGGGTCATCAATCCAAGCACCCCCACACCAGTAGTCTGAAACACGTTTGTGTGTATATATATATATATATAGACAGGTAAGTGGTAATATTTATTAAGATAGGAATAATTACAAATTTACAAGCTTGCAAATTCAGGGCGAGAGATAGGAAGAGGGGGGAGAGGGCACAAGCGCCGTCACCCCCTACATCCTACATATCATCCAGAAGTGTCAAGCAACATTCACCACCAAAATACATAGTATGCTAACCATTATCGAGAAAGCCCCAATTAGAAAAGGGGTTTGCTGCACTAGGGTGATCTTTGTCAATGTCGCGTAGGGAGATACGGACATCCGATGCAATCTCTTCAAAAAGTGCAATTTTATCAGTAACCTTGCCCTCAAAAATCTGCTTGTTACGTTCCTTCCAGATGTGCCAAATTATTGAAGCCAGGACTGTTTTTGCAAGAGCACAAACACACTTAGGCTTATTATAGAGAGAGAGAGAGAGAATGAGATCACCAATACCTGTGAGAGAACTAGGGACAGCTCCGGTATAGCCAAGTTTGAGAAGACTTCGGCTTAGGATGTATTTGGAAAATTCGCACTCAAAAAACAGATGTGGGGTGTTCTCGGCACACTGTGAATTGCAAAGTAGGCAGTGATTGGAGGACACACCACCCCACTTCATCAGGAAGTCTTTTGTAGGCAACTTCAGGTTGAATGCTCTGAGTGCAGTTAGGGCCATCTTCGGTACGGAATATTGATGCCAGATTAAACTGTGATAGGGGAATGGAGGACCCACAGCTCGCACCCCTTCCCATGCCGTGCGAAAGCTGAAGTGTGGCCCTTGCGTCCAGCTCCATGAGTATTCTCCTGGGGACAGAATTACCGAGGTAAGTAAAGGGAGCATGCTGACGTAATTTTGGGGGAGAACCCATTGCTCATTTTCCCAGTAGTCGCTCACAAGTGCCTTTTCTATTCCTGCAGGTGGGGGATGGTGAAGATTAATTGGTCCGCTCGGAAGCCAGTTATCAAACCAAAAAGATGTAGAGGTACCATCTTTGACAGTGCGCTTGATCAATCTTTGGGAGGAGGGACGGTGCTTAAGAAGAAATTTCCACGTTCCAGATTGAGTTGGCATAGGCTTGGCAGAGTAGAAAGTGCCTTCACCTCTACCTTGTTGTCCCCGCATGAATTGAGCCCACACCCCATTAGTGGCAAGATAACGCCATCTTAAATCGAACTCCGGATGCTGCATTCAAATCGCTAAGCAACCGCAAACCCACTCCACCTTCCTTCTTAGGTGAGCAAAGGTCATTCCAAGCCCACGAGTGCAATTTACCCCAAATGAATGACCTACATGCCGATGTGATAGATCGTATAACAGAATTTGGCATGCTATAAGCTTGCATCCAAAATGCAACCATGTCGTAAATCACTGTCCACACTAACTCAATCCTTCCAGCTATTGACAGAAGGGAGGAAGACCAACCAAGAAGCCGTTTTTTGCACTTATCAATAAGCCGACTATACATAGGGGCTTTAGGATACTTAGAGGAAAGTGGTAAGCCTATATATGTAGAAAATGATGTTACCAATTTGATACCAAGTATTTGAGCCAAATCACTTGGATTGCGAGTACCTTTGCTGAATATAGCTGAGCTTTTGTCCCAATTGACCTGTAACCCTGAAATAATATTGAAAGTATTGAGGAGCTCTTTGAGACCATTAATTGAGGAGACTTTTGCTCGACAAAACACTAAAAGGTCATCAGCAAAAAGAAGGTGTGAAATAGAGCCAGAGCGTTTCATAGGCTGAATAGCTTGCAGGGACTCAGCTCTGGCCATCAGTAAAGAGAAGGCTTCCATCACCATCACAAACAGGTAGGGGGAAATGGGGTCTCCCTGCAGTAATCCACAATTGGAAGAAAATAAACCCGTAGGAGATCCATCAATTAATACAGAGAAGGAGGGTGTAGAGTTGCATACTGATATCCAATTAATAAATCTGCCTTGGAACCCCATCTGACGAAGAATGTATGCGATGAATTTCCTGTTAACACTATCAAAAGCCTTGCGAAGATCCAACTTGATGCACGCTCTGCTTCCCATGGGATTGCTGAAATCCCGAATTTGTTCATGTGCAATAAGAGTACAATCAGCAAGCAACCTGTCTTTCAGAAAGGCAGCCTGATTGGGCGATATTAATTCACTGATTGCCCTCTTCAACCGATTGCAAAGAACTTTGCTGATGATCTTGTAAGTGACGTTACAGCAAGCAATCGGCTTGTAGTCACCAAGTCCTGTAGCTTTAGCATTTTTAGGGACAAGCGTTAGGAAGGTGTGATTTATCTGGCAGTGCAATCTACCAGATCTAAAAAAGAGGAAACAGCAGAAGTGACATCATCACCAATGGTAGCCAAAGCACTCTGGAAAAAATGGGAATTGAAACCATCAGGTCCTGGAGCCTTATCCTTTCCTATTTGGAAAGTTGCAGTTTTAATCTCTTCAGCAGATATATTGCGGTCCATCCAATTTGCAGCCTCAACTGTAAGCTTGTGCTTGGTAGTAATATTATGGAAATCGATGCATTGATGATTTTGATTGTATAAGTTCTTGAAGAATAGAGGAGCCTCCACTCTAAGAGAATCAGCAGTAGTATTTTTATCACCATGGGAGCTTATAAAGTGGTGCAGACTATTGTGGCAGTGTCTGTTCTTCAAAGCAGTATAGAAGAACTTAGAATTCCTATCCCCCAAAGTCAGCCAATTTTGACGACTTTTTTGCCTTAAATCAGTTTCCTCCACTTCTAAGGCATGAGCAAGATTATAGGCTGCCAATTTCTCTAAAGACTGGATAGTAGCATCAGAGTGCAATCTAGGATTCTTTTGGAGCAACTCAAGGTCTCCACGACAGACGTTGACATTGAGGTTGTCTCTGTAATTTGCCCCCCAAGATTTAAGCTCCAATTTTAAGAATTTCAGTTTGTCAACAAGTTTTTTCATAGGGGAACCCTCAACATAAACATCCCAAGCCTTACAAACAACGTCGTGATAACCCGGATAAGATGTCCAAGAATTATAAAATCTGAAAGGTTTAGGAGCAGAGATTACCTTAGAGTGGAAATGAGCGCACATAACCGAGTGATCGCTAGTACCAAATTCAGAATATTCACAGAAGGAACTAGAAAGAAGCCGTAGCCACTCCGAATTACAGAGGATGCGATCCAAGCGAGCAGCAATGCGTCCAGGGCCAATCCATCGGTTGTTCCAGCTTACCCATGGACCCACACTCTTTAGCTCAATGAGCTGACAGATTCCTCTACACACACACACACACACACACACACACACACACACACACACACACACACACACACACACACATACATACATACATATGTATGTATGTATATATATATATATAGCGATCTTCCGTTGCGAAAGCCGTGCGAGTGTGTGTGTGTGTGTGTGTGTGTGTGTGTGTGTACACATACATATATATGTATGTACACACACACACACACACACACACACACATAAAGAATATATATATATATTCTTTATCTACTATATACACACACACATAAAGAATATATATATATTCTTTATTTAGATATGTATGTATATGTGTGTATATATATACACACACATATCTACATAAAGAATGTGTGTGTGTGTGTATTCATGTAGATCAGGTGGCACCTGATCTAATAGATCAGGTACAATACACAAAAAGGTGGGCCCCCAACGAGTACAAGCCCATGTGAGAATTGTACTTTCCATCTTTTTGTGTCTTAGCACCTGATCTATTAGATCAGGTGCCACCTTTTCTACATTAAATCCATATATATATATATATATATATATATATATATATATATATATATCTATATTATAAAACAGGGATGTTATCATGGGTTTTTGGATAAGAGTTTTTGATAAGAGATGAGAAATTGGGTATATATGAGGGATGTTGTTAAGAGAAATTGGATAAGTTAAGAGAAATTGGATAAGTTAAGAGAAATTGAGTTTGAAATTTTAAGTTTGAAACAAAATTTTTGGGGGGAAATTAAATTTTTTGGGGGGAAGAAAAGTGGGCTACCAAAATTTTTTTCCACAAAACACTCCGCAGGTTCTCTCTCTCTCTCTCTCTCTCTCTCTCTCTCTCTCTCTCTCTCTCTCTCTCTCTCTCTCTGCAGGTTCTACTGCGTTCTGAGGAGGAAGACGAAGGATAGGAGGCCGACAGCCAAATCCCTAGGGCTAGCGTTGCTACGGGATCTCGCGAGGAGGATCAAGAGCGAGAGGAATATCAAGAGGAGGATCTCGCGAGGAGGTTCTACTGCGTTCTCCACGAGAGCGAGAGGAGCCACCCGTTCCAAGAAGAGCAATCAAGAGGAGAAGGTATCTTTGTTATCCTTTGAATCTTTCGTTTTTGGTGCTTTTGGATGATGGAAGCTAGGTTTTTGCTTTCTGTTGGAAATAGCTTTTGATTTTGAGAAGTTAGGTCAGTTGATTGCTTTGAAGGGAGATTGAGAATTTGTGTTGATGAAAGGAAGTTGAAAACTCTGGTGCACCTATGATGCTGCTCTGGGATTTCTCAAGTCCTTTGAGAAGTTTGAACTGTGCAAGTGATGCCAGTTCTCCTCTGTGTTCTTTAATTGTGTTAATTAGACTTCTTTAACTGTGTTAATTGTGTTAATTAAATGTGTTCAGTTTAGACTTCTTTGCAGTCTTTTGAGAGGTACACATTGCCTTTTTGAACATGTTTTTTTAGTTACGTGTTTCTTTCTATTGCTAAGATCAAGTGTGATTACGATAATTCTACCCCAAACAGGTGAGCATATTTGAGGGACATATATTGAAAGTTTGGCCTCTACATACCAATTTTCTTTATTTTTATAATTTTGATGAAACAATGAATTTTTTGACTAATGAAATCAGCAATATCATATTGTAGACTTTATTACAATATGACATCAGCAATATGCACTGATTTCATATGTCCCAAATCTATAAACCTGCTTGCTGATTTTTGAATTTTTGAATATGCACTGATTTCATATGTCCTAACTTTTGAATATGAAGTGCAGTATGCACTGATTTCATATGTCCCAAGTCTATAAATCAGTGCATATTGAAGCAATATGAATCAGAAAGAATTCAGAATTTGGGACATATTTTTGAAGCAGAAAAAATTCATTTGTCCCAATTTTTAAAGCAATATGAAGCAATCAGCAATATCCACTGATTTCATATGTCCCAATTTTTGAAATTTTTGAAATTTCATATGTCCCAAGTCTATGTGATTCAAAATTTTGTTTTATAATATAGATATGCATATGTCCCAATAACCCAAGGAATAGCTTCATATGTCCCAATTTTTGAATTTTTGAATTTTGAACTCATAGCTTGCCGATTTCATATGTCATATTGTCATATTCTTAGCTCGCTGATTTCATATTGTAGCTTGCAATGTCATGGGTTTTTTCAAAAACCTTATTTCACTCCTACAGGAGAATGTATCGCAGCATTTTTTGAATTTTTTTCTATGATTTTTGTGCAGGTTGGCATCAGACTCCAGGAAGATTTCGTTGGTTTTTAAGCCAAGCGTTAGCCGATGTCCAGAGCAGTGTGATGGTGGATGTGCCACTGGCTCAGACTGGCACATGAATCAAGTGCGAGCTGCTCAAGTGGTTTGTTCAGGAGGTGAGAATTTTGGGCTCATTTTTACTTCAGTGACTCTTTTCTTTGAATTTAATTGGGAGGGGGAAAAGATTTTAGTAGAAGCATGGAAATTTATCACTTTTAGTAGAATTTTGGAGTCTTTAATATTTCTGCATTAACTCTGCAGCATGCTTGCAAAAGAAATGACAGTGTATGAATTTATCACTTGGGCGCTTGGATTTTTTGAGTTTGAAGATGGAAATTTATCACTTGGGCACCAAGATCAGCAAGGTGAGAATTTTGAATCGCCTATTCTATCTAAAAAGTATAAATAACGTTTTGCAGTACTCACAAAACCATGCATAACCTACAAGAAACACAATTTTTTCAATATCACTCGATAGTACTGTTCTTTTTAGGTATAACCTGCAGGAAACACAAAACACCATGCATAACATTTTGCAGTACTCACATAACGATTTCACTTCTCAATGTTTTCTTAAGTCATCAATGTTTTTTAAGTTAACATTTTTGTTTTAACATGTGAAAAGTGTTAATGCAAATTGTTAATGCATTCATGGGAAAAGTTTAAATTAGTTTCATTAACAGTTTGCATTCA
The DNA here is from genome assembly GCA_030789695.1 of Scilla litardierei. Taxonomy (NCBI): domain Eukaryota; kingdom Viridiplantae; phylum Streptophyta; class Magnoliopsida; order Asparagales; family Asparagaceae; genus Scilla; species Scilla litardierei. Next base: position 259,603,531 of record CM061142.1, on the reverse strand, counting down.
TATGAAAAATCCTGCTGTGCTCATTTACATTTGCAAGCGTTTTCATTTTCTTTCAACATTTTCAACATTTTCATTTTTAATATGTGAAAAATTCATGAATTTGCTACATTTTCAACATTTTCATTTTGTTATTAATTTGTTATTAGTTTGCATTCATGTGGAAAATTCTGTTATGTTGAATTTGCTACATTAATCAAACTGTTAATGCCTAATGCATTAACATTTTGCATTAGGTTTTGCCATGAATTAACTTGAATAAGCTTTTTCATGATGTAACTTGAATAAACTAGAATCATATTGAGCTTGAAAGATCAGCGTATAATCCTTCATTCAACATCAGGTGATTCTGTGAATCAAAAATTTATTTACACGTGAATTTCTGCTATTCAGGGTTAGCCATTATCAAAAATTTGTTTACAGGTGATTCACGTTAGCAATTATCAAAAATCAGTTTGAATACTTTTTTGAATATAACCAACTTGAACTTTTTGAATATAACATGAAGGGTTCAAGTTAGTGTTGTGAACTTTTTGAAAATTTTAAAAATTGTGAAAATTTTGAACTTTTTGAATATAACATTTGAATATAACACTTGAAAAATCAGTGTTGAACTTTTTGAATAATTTTGAACTTTTTGAATTCAAAATCAGTTTGAGTTGATAATGTTATCTGTGAATCTATGAACTTTTTCACTCTAATTTTTTGAATTCACTTTTGTGAAACTTTTGCAAGGTGATTTGAACCCTTCAAAACTCTTGATATCCTGTGAATTGCAACTCATTCAAATTTTGATCTTTTTGAAATTTTTGAAATTTTTGAATATAACATTTGAATATAACACTTGAAAAATCAGTTTTGAACTTTTTGAATTCAAAATCAGGTTGCGTTGATAATTTTATCTGTGATCAAATGTGAATGAGTGAATGTGATATGTGAAATGTAAATATAAACCTGTGAATGTTGAAAATTCAAAATCTTCATTGAATTTTAGCCTAATGCCTAATGTTATTCACAGGATAACAAAATCAGGATAACAAATTTTATTCACAGGATATCAAAATCTTCAAAATCAAGAATTCAAAATCACAACATTAGATTTTTAGCCTATTGTTATCCTGCTGAAGATTCATTGAATGATGTGAAATTTGAATATCCTGTGAGTTGATGCTTTTAGTCAAAAATCTTCAAGTGATTATCTGTGAATGAGTGAAAATTTGCAACATCAAGTTATCTGTGAATGATTTGATAATTTGAATGTGAACTCATTGATTTTTTAGCCTAATCTTCATTTGAATGTGATATCAAATCATGTGATATGTGCAACATTAGATTTTTAGCCTAATGTTATCCTGCAGAAGATTCATTGAATGAGGTGAAATTTGAATATCCTGTGAGTTGATGCTTTTAGTCAAAAATCTTCAAGTGATTATCTGTGAATGAGTGAAAATTTGCAACATCAAGTCAGTTGTGAATGATTTGATAATTTGCAAAATTAGTTGTTCATTTGAATCAAGATATCTCAGTTATCATTTACTTCACAGGTTGATTTTCACTTTCACAAATAGCAGAAGTATATTTACATTCACAGGTTGATAATTATAAAGATCAAATGTGAATGAGTGAATGTGATATGTGAAAGTGAATGTGATATCAAATCATTTGATAGAATTCAAATCATGTGATATGTGATATGTGAAAGTGAATGTGATATCAAATCATTTGATATGGCGATTTGAGTGAATTCACAGAATATGAGTGATATCACATTCACCTTCTAATCATGCTATTTGTGAATGTGATATCAAATCATTTGATATGGCACACACCTTAGCAAATCCTGTGAAGTATATTTACTTTCACAAATCATTTTATAGAATTCAAGTGAAAATCAACCTGCTATTTGATAGAATTCAAGTGATAACATTTGATAGAATTATAGTGATAACATTTTCACAGGTTGTTAATTTGCAAATCATTTGATAGAATCAGGATAATTTGTTAATTTGAAAGTTACCTGGGATATTCAACAGGTGAGAGATATTAATCAAGATTTTGTGTTTCACCTATAGTCATGAGAGATATGTGAACTTTTGAATGATTATATGTGAACTTTTGAATGAAGACAGAAATTTGTTATTTATCATTCACTTTTGTTATTTAACAGTGTTATATGTTATATGTGAACATCTTGAGTTTTATCATGTACTGTGATATTCAACAGTGTTATATGTGAACATCTTGAGTTTTATCATTCACTAGGATATTCTTGAGTTTTATCATTTTGAGTAGATAGAATATCACAATAGAGAATCCTGTATTTGTAAACAGTATATCCTGAATTTTGTTATTCCATTGAGTAGATAAAACAAATTTTGAATTGAAATTTCATTCAAGATGTGTGAACAAAATTGTTTTATCTTGAATGAAATTTGTTTTATCTACTCAATGAGAATATATCATCTTGATGTTTACAAAATTTCATTGAGATATTTGAATGAAATTGAGTTTTACAGAATTTCATTGAGAATATATCATCTTGATGTGTGAACAAAATTGATATTTACAAAATTTTGAATTGAAATTCTCATTGAGATATGTGAACAAAATTCCATTGAAATTTCATTCAAGATGATAATTTTGTTATTCAATGAAATTTATCAAGATGTTTACAAATTTCATTCAAAATGAGATATACTGGGATATTCAACAGTGATATACTTTTTTGTTATTCAATAGAGAATCCTGTATCAAAGAGATATGGGTGAACTCATTTTGTAAACAGGATCCTCTCATTTTGATATACACTTTAAATAAGGATATCACAGGTTTTATCAAATTTGTTTTATCAATTTTGTATATCCATGATATCACAGGATATGAGTTCAATTTTGTTTTATCAAATTATACAGGATATCACATAAATCATGAATGTTAAATTTTGAATGATGAACTGAATTTTGATATTATATCTCAAATTTTTGATCCTCTATAATTTTGAGTTGTGATATCCTTATGAACAGGATTCATAAGGATATCCTCTATAACAAAATAACAAAATTCTGTTCAACTCAAAATAAAAAAATTCAGTTCATAAGGATATCCTCTATAATCAAAATAACAAAATTAACAGGATTCATGATAATAGAGTTGTGATATCCTTATGAATTCATGAGTTGTGATATCCTTATGAATTTTGATATTATATAATTTTGATCCTGTAAATTATGGGTGAATTCATATGAGTTCACAGGAATTGATCCTGTATATCAGTTCAATTCCATGATATGAGTTCAATTTCACATATCATAGAAATGTTTGTTGGTGAAACATGATATGGGAGAGGATCCTGTTTTGTTTTGTGAGAGGATATAGGTGAAACATCTTGATAAATTTCATTCAAGATTTTGTAAAACATTGAATGAAATTTCATTCAATTTCATTCAAGATTGTTTCACCCATATCCTGTTCAAGATTGTTTCACCCATTCAAGATTTGTTTTGTGATTGAATGAGATTGAATGAAATTTATCAAGATTGAATGAGATTGTGAACAAAATTGAATGAGATTGTTTCACCCATATCCTCTTACATTGAATGTGAGAGGATATGGGTGAAACAGGAAATTGTTTTGTGATATACAAAATTGTTTCACCCATATCCTGTGAACATGGATATACAAAATTATTCAATGAACTCATATCATGGAATTGTTTTGTGATATCCTGTATATGAGTTCAAAACTCATATCATAGTGATATCCTCTTACATTGAATATGAGTTCACAAGATATACTTCATTCACTTCATTCACTGATTTTGAGTTATATTTCAATTTTTCACAAGTTGAAATCTTGATATACTTCATCTACTAAAATAACCTCAAAAATTTTTCACAAGTATATGTCCTGTGAATGAAGTGAATCAAATTGAGTTATCAAGATTATATGTCCTGTGAATTGAATGAAGTATTTTTCACAAGTTTTATCAAATTTTTCACAAGTATATCAAGTTTTTGAATATATGAATATCAGTTTTTGAGTTATCAAGATTAAATGTCCTGTGATTATTAAATGTCCTGTGAATGTCCTGTGAAGTATCCTGTGAAGTATCCTGTGAGATATGGGTCAAATTCATAAGAGATATGGGTGAATGTCCTGTGAATTATTCAATATCAGTGAAGTATTTTTGAATGTTATATGTGAAATTATATGTGAAATTTCTCATATGCAAAATTATATGTGAAATTTTTGATATCCTGTTAATTTTAACTTTGGGTGAAGGATATGCAAAATCATATCTCATAAGTTCAAATAAGTTCACATATGATTTCCTGAAGTTTAACATTTTATATTTTATCATGATTAAAGGTGAAGTTTCAATTTGAGTTATCAAGATTAAATGTCCTGTGAATGTCCTGTGAAGTATCTTGATAACCAAGTTGCAAATTATCAATCTGAGTTATTAAATGAGTGTTGGTGTTTGATATGAAATTTTCATGTGAGTTATTAAATGAGTGTTTGATATGAAATTTTCCTGTGAGTTATTAAATTAATAACTGAGGACATTTAATAAGGTTGGCCTCTTTAATGGATTTTTAGGAACCATGTACAAGTTAAGATAATATCTTATAGATTTGTAACGAAAAAAACCTGGTAGTGCTGAAAGTAAGAGAATGTGGAGCAGATTCAGATGTTTTGGATTTTTCGTTACACACTTGCTAATGATGACATTGATCAGCAATAGTTAACTGGGGTCTAGGAGTACTTTGTCTGTCTTCAGACTCCAACTAAAGATTGGAAGTTTAGGAAACATAGAGTTGCTTTCAAGGTGTGTGAGAATTATTCAGCATTGGCACTGTGCATCACCAATAGCTGTCTTGGTGTTTTTCATTGCAGGATATTGGGAGTTTTAATTTTGAATGGAGTTGTCTTTTTGAACCTTTCACATACACAAGAGCGTACAGTTGCTTTCTTAAGATTCTGCTTGCCGCACCTGATGGTGATGGATTGACAGATTGGGTAGGCTGGGTAAAGTCACACTTTTGAACTCTTCTTCTCAAGGTGAGATGTTATTTTATTTTCACTGTTTACTCAAAAAATTGTTTACATTGTTGGCTTGCTAATTGTTGTTTGAGAACGTTGCAGCATTCTATGGTTCATAGATTAAAAACATAGCAAGAAAAAATTGAATCTCAAGAAAAAGAAAAAACGTTTGTTTTGTCACAAAATATTGGAAATTTGATGAGATGATAAGATTTATAATTAAGAAAACCGAGTGATACATAACTTACCATGTATCCTTTTTCAACATTTTGTTCTTTTCTTCTGTGAATTTTTTGTTAGTGTGTGTTAGAATAAGGATCTTCCTACCATATACACATTACATTTCACCATGTTATTTGCTTTTTGAAATGACCTGTGAATATCATGACATTTTTTGTTATCCACATGTTTAAAAAATTACATTTATAATTATTTTGTTCGTAGCTAGAAGAAGCACAATATTGGAAGCTTCAACAAGAAAATATGATGGATATATTGCTAAATATTTTGAGGATACTGACAATTTTTCTAAAAAGAAGGCAGCAATGGTTTCGGATGCAAGTTCTGAGATCAATCTAAAATGTGATAAATGTTGAGTTTGGAGGGGAGCAAGAGAAGCAAGTTCAACAATTACATTTCATTATGTTAGATAGAACAATGGTCTTCCGAATATAGACAAATTACATTTCAATATATTGTTTGCTTTCTAAAATGGCCTGTGAATATCAAGACGCTTTTTGTTATTCATGGGTTTAAAAACTTAAGGTTATTATTATTTTGTTTGCATGGGGAACTTGAAAGGGGTTTTCAGTCTCTTTCTATTTAAATTTTAGTTTTAATACTGAAAAACAAATTTCATGCTAATTTCTTCCCCCTTTATTTCAAGTTCCACGTGACCTTTTTGTCATCTCTAGTTATGCTGCTATTGCTCTTATTCTTCCTTTCCTTTTTGTAATTAATATTATATGAATGGAGTTTGTTATAAAATGAACCATTGAAGACCATGAATACACTGTATTTCATACAGTACGAGATTTACTCTACTAATTGCGGGATATTGACCATCAAATAAATTTCATAGTTCATTAATATATTTTATCGACCGTAATCTTTGTTGTTTCCTGACATTCACTTCCTTTTTTATTTGAAATCAGGACATTTTATATCAAGGATATCGATTTGTATGGTGTGAAACAAGAGAACCTCATCATCTTTGACTAGGGTAAGTATTTCATCAATTTTTAAACTTTTTACATCGTTGAAATTAGGGGTTTTTGTTGTATTACATTAATTTTGAGAACAACCCATGTTTGTGTGTATTACATTAATTTATCATGTTGTTTGGTTATAGTCAATCTGTTTCGCTATTCTTTTGTTCTATATGCATGATGCAGCCCCCACCATGTGTAATTTACATGTACTCGGTGGTTATTAAACTTATGTTGGTGGTCTTTTTTTGCATGTTCTAAAAAGCATGCAGTTACTAAGATTATAGTAATTCTGACAAAAAAAAGAATAGTAATCACTCAATTAACTTGATACATGCTCATTCATGAAGAATAGTAAGCCTAACAAAAAAATTCGGTGGGAAGAAGTATTTAGTTCTGTTATTTGACAAAAATTGCTGGAAGTAGTATTTATGATTTGTGATTTGTGTAAGTGCTCATTTTCAATTGCATGTCATTTTTACATACAATGGAATCCAATTCACACTCTTTAAAACTAATCTCTATTGTTGGTGCAATCTTATGTTAAAACCGGTCTCTCATTGTTAATAAGCAATTTTCTGATGGAATCAGTTTGAATCTACATGTTGCTTATTTTAGTTCCATTATACACTAATTTTAATTGGAAACCAGGCCTCTGGGCTTCTCTAAAAAAATTGAAGCTTCAAGCACTACTCTTTGTTAAAATCAGATCTGGTAAACATCTTGAATATGTGTAAATCCTTTAGGTGTTGTCACATAAAATTTGACATTTTTATCCATGATATATTGATATCCATATTGAAAATTTTCTTTGTTTACTTTTTTTCATTCTCTTTTTTGTTGGCATCAGGGCACTTGCATACATTCCTTTGGCGGTATTAGCAGTTCTGGCATCAATACTTACAATATGCATGGATTCATTTTCTATGTTTGTCACTCTTTCATTATATTTATGCAATTTTGAGAAATTCTTTTAACTAGGTCACATCACTCACTTAAATGCGTATTTTTGTATAAGCAACCACTCTCTTCTCTTCTTAATTCTCTGCAAAATGAGATGAAATCTGCTGAGAGTTGAAATGTTGGTCCTTTTCATTTCTGTCCTCTAATATTTAGTATTTCCATGTCAAATTATTCTTGAATCATTATTTCCCGTTGTTTGGAAATTGCCATTTTAAGAAATTAGCGTTTTTAATCCAGCAATCTGTGTGAGGCAAGAAACCGAAATTTAAGGCTCACTGACACGCCACCCCGAAGGTGAAACTCTTATGATTCCTTCTCATAGATCATCAAAAATGAGAATTCTTTGACAGTGCAAAATTTTTTGCCAATAAGCTGCATTCTTTTGGTTATGATGTCAGAATTCTGGCAAAATTAAGTAGTGAGCGTAATGAAATGAAACATTGCATTAATTGGGTTTATTGATTTTTATGGGTTCTTTGATTTTATGTGTATTGTGTTATGGTGGACTTCCAGTGGTACCTTAAGAATGTTGAAGGAGCATACCGAGTGAACCATTACATATGACAATTCCAAATATTTTGTATTCCACTTTCTTAATAATTACCTTATGACTTATATAATTTATAAGAATTTGGAGTTTAACTGTTAATTTTGAGTGGTTATTTACAATTTTGAATTATATGGAGTAATATTAGTTAAATTCTTTGATTGGTATCAACATTTGGTGAATATTTGGAGATGAACCTGATGTGTGATTGTTGACTATCTCTATTGTAGCCAATATTAACATGATCCTTTATATAGTTATTTCATATGCTTTATTTGTGCGTCACATGCGGGGAGGGAAGGGAAGATCTAAATATAAAAGAGCTATGCACACCACATGATTGATAGTTTGTAGATGTAAGCATTACTCGATTATATACTTAATTATATGATTTTTTTTTCAAATTTTTAATTTAGCTGTGGATCAAGAACAATTTTTCTTAAGATTAATCGGATGCATTATGCAAGTAAAATACGTGATGTTCTCATATATCTAACAAACTTTAACATGATGCTTCTTTGTTGTTCTCATATATTTAACAATTTAAATACATGTTCTCATATGCATTATGCAAGTTAAATACATGATGTTCTTTGTTGTTGGATAAGATGCTTCTTTATGTGCCTGTTCTAGGGGAATGCGAAAGAAACTCAATCTTTTTGATGAGCATGTAATTTATAATGAATGAGAAATGTGCCTATGAATATAAAATTTTATGCTTCATTGTTGTTTACAGAACATTTAATTTTTATGTGCATGTATATTTCAATTGATATTATGTGCCTTTCTAAATATTTTTAGCTCATGAAAAAAAGCCTTAGAATGTAATTTTTATGAAAAAAATACTTTCTAAACATTTTTAGTCCAATTTTGTATGTTGATGAAATGAAAATTTCCAAATTACATACAAGAAAGTCTTTCTAATCGAGTGATTCCATCATGATGCTTCTTTATTGTTTGCGAGCAAGTAATTTTTATGTGCTTATTTATTTTGGCAACTGCATGTAATTTTTGTTAACTCTGAAAAATGGGGCTGAGGTTAACCAGATGTAAGTTCTTAATTTGCATGTAATTTAGCAAACATGATGTAATTTTTGTAATTTAGCAAACAATGTTCTCATTTGCTAAACAATGTATGCAAGATGTAATTTAGTTTAGCTAACAATGTTAACCCAGTTCTGCAAACATTGTTTTGTAAGTTCTCATTCTGCATGTAATTTAGCAAACATGATGTTAAACATGATGTAATTTAGCAAGCAAAAATTTAACCGGTTGTAATTTAGAAAATGTATGTAATTTAACAGGATGTAAGTTCTCATTCTTTAACAGGGATGTAATTGAGGGGGGAATATTGTAGCAAGTGAACACTCATTGTAGCAACACTCATGACCAAGTTCAACACCAGTTAATTTAAGAGAGCAACATGTTAAATTCTTTGTGTACATCAGTTAAGAGAGTAAGTTATTTAGAACTCCAGGTGATTGGTTAATTTAGAGAGCAAAAGGTTAATTTAGAACTCTAGGAGATGGGTGTACACAATTTAGAACTCCAAGTGAGCATCAGTTAATTTAGAGAGCCAACAGTTAAATTCTTAAGAGAGTAAAAGGTTAATTTGATACAATGTAATAAAGTTAATTTAGAACTCCAGGAGATGGGTGTACCAATTAACTGATGTTCACAAGGCATAAACAAACACTGATTGCAGGAAAACTCATGGCCAAGTTCAACACCCATCTCCTAGGATACCAAATTCTCACGCCGAGTTGCTGCTATGAGTGTTGGTGTTAAACTTGGTCATGAGGTTTGCCCGTGACTTGGGTCCTTTATCAGCAAAATTATTGATTTAGCATATATATAAACATGTTCAAATGACTTATGTTTTAATAGTTTTTTGCTCAATATTTGTGGTAAAAGTTGTGTTTAGACTTAAGATGATGTAAATCCATGAATTTATAAAGTCTTCGTTCGATATGCGATGAGTTTTCTAATGATTTTTTGCGGAAATTTTTGTTGTAGAAAGTTGTGTTTTGTTGAGACATTCTAAGATATGCGATGATACTTATTTCCAGGCCATCGCGGTGATCGTATGTGGAAGATTTATGGTAGTTCTATCGTTCCCCCGTTTGCGGGAGCATGTGCCCTACATTTTTGTGCTTCATTTTGTTGGATTGAGGCAAAGCTTTCAGCCTCGAGCATATTGTACAATCGACGACCCAAAATTTTCTAAGGGGAGCTTTGTTGTCAATGCTGCAGGTTAATTTTATTATGTAGTTCTTGATGTATTAATTAATTTTAAGGATATTTAAATTCTGTTCCCCCGTTTGTTCTTAATTTTATTCTGGTCCCTAATCAAGAACATGCTAGATGGACATTTTAAACAAATGAAATAAATATTGTTCACTATATAACCATAAGATAAATATTTCTATAGATGTGTATTTTTCACATGGTACTTCGTACACAAACTGGAAACACATTTAATTCAGCTTATGCTTTGAACAATTTTATTCTGTTCCCATGTTTGTTCTTAATCTAGCATGTTCTTAATTTTAGTGATGTATTAATTTTATTTTGTTCTTAATTGGATCTTAATTTGGAGTTAGTTCATTTTAAATAGGAACAATCTACTTTCAGTTAATTCTTTTTCCTAAGGGGGTTTGTCCTATTGCTAAACAGCCATGTTGGTAGGGAATTTGGCACTGGATTTTAAGTCAAAAGCTGTTTTTGATCAGGAGTTCCTTAATGTATATGCTCATATATGCTCATAATGATGTTAATTTTGATTTTTGAGATTAGTTGGTGTCTTGCATGTGACAGTGGCTGAATTTTTTTCTTATATAAATGCTGAATATAATTGCTAAGTTTGTACTTACTCTCATATTCTGAGAAGGAGATTCATGCTCAATATGCTTTTAGTTCCTTCTATTCTATAGCATTTTTCTTTCAAAACTCTATTGAATCACTTAATTGAATAGTAGTTCCCATAGAAATTTAGGAAATTAGGATAAATGTATGACATATAACGTTTAACTTCAAAAAGTATAACCTGCTATAAAATGGATGAAAGCAATAAAAGCTATTTAATTATAAGTTTAGTTTTCTAATAACTTTTTGTAACATTTGAATCTTATCTTTGTTGGATTAATCTTTGTTATCTAGATATACTGAGTTGCCAACACAAAGGTAATCTAGAAGTCTGAAAGACTTTGACCATCTTTAGTTGCCTCTATGTCAGATTCTCCCACACTATGAAGAGGAACTGACAAATCAAGAAAGTTAACACTTGACAGTCATCCATGTCGGGATTATCTTTTTGTCATCCATGTTTGGATTATTATTTTGTTGGGATTATCTAGCTGGCCTGCTATTAAATTTGGACTTGAAGTTTGCAAATTCTGTGGGAACAAGAAGTTTGAAAGTCACAACCATTCAGATTTGAATTATATGGCATGTGAATTCAACATGACCATTCCTGGATTTAACACTTGAACTTGATTTTTAATGTGGGGTGCTATTAAATTTGGCCACAAGTTTCAAATGGGGGTTTTAATAGTTTTTTTAACACTTGAACTTGATTTGTAATATGTGGGCTGCTATTAAATTTGGCCACAAGTTTCAAATGTTGGTTTTAATAGTTTTTTGCTCAATTTTTGTGGTAGAAGTTGTGTTTTGACTAAAGATGAGTTTTTAATGGTTTTTTGCGGAATTTTTTGTGGTAAAAATTTGCGTTTGATTGAGACATTCTAAGATATGTGATGATGCTTATTTCCAGGTGATCGTGGTGATCGTGGGTGGAAGATTTATGGTGTAGTTTTGTCATTCCCCCATTTGCGGTAGGTGTGCACTGCATTTTGTGGTTCATTTTGTTGGTTTGGTCCATATGGTAGAATGAGCACTACATAATGCTTCGATCCATACTATACTGACTTTTTACTTCATGTGGTGTAGCTGAGGCTGGTGATGCTGAAGACTCACGTGAAAAAGCTTTAAATAAGGAAGTAGGGGAGGAAAGAGTATGAAGCAGCTGAAGGAGCTGGTGGTTAGGGAGTGGGGAGAAGAGAGAGTGAGAGAGATTTCTATTTTTGTAGCTGTTTTGTATATTTGATTCTGATAATAGTGTTTCACTTTAAGCCAATGTTATTGTAATATAATGTGCGAATACAAGTGATGGTTCCAGAGATTAAGCTTATGATATGCATTAGTTTTGTTTATATTATTGATATGCAAACACAAGAAGGAACGTAATTTGAAATATGTGTCCTGCTATTCAATTTGGCATGCTTGAAGTCTGAAAGATGGATGGCCTGCTTGAAGTCTGAAAGCTTGCAAATTCTATGGCATGCTTTCAGAGTTGAAATATGTGGCCTAAAATATGTGGCTTTACACCCATTCTGGTTTGAAAGCAGACCTTTCAAATATGTGGCCCACTTTCAAATTATGTGGTCTTAAAGCATGCTATTAAATTTGGCATACTTGAAGTCTGAAAGCCTGCAAATTCTATCCAAACATAGGCATACTTGAAGTCTATCTTTAGTAGCCTCCATCTCAGATCTCCCACAGTGAAAATGAACTGACAAAACAACCAAGTTAACATTTAATCGTCATTCATGTTTCTCCATCAAAAATCCCATTATTTAAAAAGATTTTTTTATTAATACCCACAGCCTGTTTGTGACTCTTCACTCACTGTTTCAGGCAGGTTACTACAAGATGTTAATTCAAGATGTTAATTCAAAATCAAAAACTGCATAATTAAAGGTCGCATGATATGATTCATAAAACATCGATATCATGGACTGGTCGAAGATGAGGCATCCACGCTTAAAATGACTTCACCTTAGCAGAATTAATGATGTTCACGAACTCCGGCTTCAAAGAAGCTCTGCCAACAAGAAATCCGTCAATATCTGGCTGGCTTGCTATTAAATTTGGACAGAAAAAATCCCCCCATTTGCAGAAGGATGTTGATCAACAGAAAGATATCAAATTGCAGACAAACATGATAGGTGTAGAACGAGAAATGAAATGTACTTGAAATAAAATCACACACACTTTAATCTTTTGTTTCTTAAAGTTGATATTTTATCTGATGCCATACATAATTAAAGTTGATATTTTATCTGATGCCATACATAATTTGCCATACATAATTTGGACAGAATTTTATTTTCATACATGTTATAACTGACTTTATTGCATTGAACCACACATAATTTGCCATGCATAATTATGGCAAATTAAGTTGACACATAATTAATTTGTACACAATTTTCCATACATAATTTTCCATACATAAATGTTTTGGTAACCTAAATTGGCAATAATCTGCCACATAATTTTCCATACATAAATTGCAACATAATTTTCCATACATAATTTTGACAGAATATTATTGACATACATAATGTAACTGACTTTATTGCACTGAACCATAATTTGTCATACATAATTTGAAATACATAATTATGACAAATTAATTTGCCATATAATTAATTTGGACAGAATTTGCCAGTCATAATTTGCCACAAAATTTTATTTGGACAGAATTTGTCATACATAATTTGCCACATAATTTGCACTGATTAAAATCCATGTCCTTTTATTGCACAGAATTTCATTTTTAAATAAACCATCTATATTACATTTGACAAACATTTTTGAATTCTAGGGCTAACTATGACAAGCTGACTAGGATAAACAGGTTGATAGAAAGACGGCTTGGATTTAATCTTGAGGAATGAATGGTTGAGATAAGATTTTGTGGAAAGTTTGGGAGGGAAAAACATTTCTAGGGAAATGAAACTTTTTGGGGAATGTAAGTTTCTGGGGAATAACAGAGTGCACGTAATAAATGCATTTGGGGGAAAAAATTTACCTTGCACCTAATGCTGCAGATCGAATGCTTCTGCAGATCGAATGATCTCTCTCTCAACGCGGGGCCCACCGTCTCATCGATGCTTGGGACAACAAAATGAGAATAATTATCCGCGCCGAAGGCGCCCGCTAAATTTTTTTACGCTAATTTATTGTTCTGCGTCGAAGGTGTCCACACCGAATTTGTTGTTCTACGTCAAATTTGTTGTTCCACGCTTAATGCGCCCGCGCCGAATTTGTCGTTCCATGTCGAAGGCGCCTACGTCGAATTTGTTGTTCCATGTCGAAGGCGCCCGTGCCGCTAAATATTTTTACGCTAATTTGTTGTTCCACGCAATCTTGGTTGTGGGAATAATTTTTTTGGGAACAAAGATTTCGCGAGGGAAAAATCTTAAATGAACCGTGCCCGCGGGCACGGGTTATGACTAGTATATATATATATGAGGGATCAAATGACCCCCAAAAATAACCCCCAAAAATGACCCCCTATCAAAAATCCTATGCCCCCCATTTTTTCGGAAGATCTGAACCGTTCATCTTGATCTCCACCCTCTAAATACCTGACCCACCAATTTTCAACCCGATCCCATGTTTTTTGCATGTTCATCCATCCGACCCAAATTTAACGGTTTCGCATGAACAGAACTTTTGCGAATGGTTGATGAACGGGCAAAACACATGGGAATTTGAGGCATATGGCCGCCGTGACTTGGTAATTATTGTGGAATTTGTTGTGGAATTATTTACCCTGGGGCTACATCTCCCCTCTCGGACTTACCTGGGGGCCGTTGGGGGCACGGCGGTTTCCTCCCTGTTTGCATAGTCTCGGTCGGTCTCTCGCCTTACCCTCCTAAGCCGAAGGCGGGGGGGAGGGGGTTGGGGATTTTTCTGGGTTGTCAACTATATATATATATATATATATATATATATATATATATATATATATATATATATATATATATATATCTATCTATCTATCTATCTATCTATCTGTCATACAATTCATGAAGTTTGTCACACGTGGCAGTTTTGTCCCAATCATATTTTTGGTTGCTGACTAGGCCGCCACGTGGGGGTTGGGTAGGGTTCTGGACTTGGCTTTGGGATGGGTTTTTGGTGATTTTTTTTGCGTTTTAGTCCCTGCTTTTCCTCTTTTTGCCTCTGACCCTCCCCTTACACACACACCCAAGCTTTTTTCACTTTGGCGACCGCTTATCTCCGCATTTGCGTCCGGGCGACGACTGCCTCCGTGCCCTCCGGACACGGGTTATGCCTAGAATATATATATATATATATATATGTGTATATATATATATGTGTATATATATATATGTGTGTATATATATATATGTGTGTATATATATATATATGTGTATATATATATATACTAGTCATACCCCGTGCCCGCGGGCACGGTTCAGTTAAGATTTTCTCCTGCGAAATTTTTGATCCCAAAAAATTATTTCCACAGCCAAAATTGCATGGAACAACAACTTAGCGTAAAAATATTTAGCGGCACGGGCACCTTCGACGCTAAATAACAAATTCGGCGCATGCGCCTTCGACATGGAACAACAAATTTGGCGCGGGCGCTTTCGGCGCGGAACAACTAATTAGCGTTAAAAATTTAGCGGGGCACGTATTCACGGGAAATTATTCTCATCTTGTTGCCCCATGTGTCGAAGAGACGGTGGGCCCCGCATTGAAGGAGAGATCATTCGATCTACATCAACATTCGATCTGCAGCATTAAGTGCAAATAAAGTTTTTTCCCAAATGCAGTAATTGTGTGCACTCTGCTATTCGATCCCCAGAAACTTTCATTCCCCAAAAATTTTCATTTCCCTAGAAATGTTTTTCCCTTCAAAACTTTCTACAAAATCTCATTCCAACCATTCATTTCTCAAGATTAAATCTCATCCGTTCTTCTATCACCCATTTGTCCTAGTCAGATTGTCCTAGTCGGCCCTAGAATTCAAAAACAGTCATCAAATGTAATATAAATAGTCATAACCCGTGCCCTAAGGGCACGGTTCATTTAAAATATTCCCCCTCAAAATCTTAGATCTGTCAATTTTAAAAGAACAACAATAAGTAAATCGCAATAATTGTTATTTAGTTCCCCAAAAACTTTTGGTCCCCTCAAAATTTAGTCCCCACCATCGAATTTAGTTACCCCCAAAATTTAGTTCTATCAAGATTTAACATGTGCCCTATCGACACGGTTCATTTAAAATATTGCCCCCCCTCAAAATCTTGGATCCTCTAATTTTAAACGAACAACAATGCTTAAAGCGATATATTTGTTATTTTGTTCCACCCTAAAAATTTTAGTCATCTCAAAAATTATTTTCCCCGTTCATTTTAAATAATCCCACATCAAAATTTTGGATGCCCTAATTTTAAACGAACATCAATAATCAAAACACAATAATTATTATTTAGTTCAGTGCAAAAAATTTAGTTCCCCCTAAAAATTTAATTCCTTACAGATTCGTGTTTCACATTGATTGCTTGAAATCTTTAGTGGGGATTCCCATGCCCTAGGCATTCTTTTAAATTGAATCTCACAAAATTTAGTTCAAATTCAAAATTTTAACTCCCCTAAAATTTGGTTCCCTCCAGATTGAGTTTCCTCTAAAATTTTAGAGATCCCCCCCAAAATTTGCACAAACCCGCATCCTAATGATTGATTCCTCAAGATTCAATACCAGCCATCTTTTACCCACCATTTTGTCCTAGTCAGTAAACCAATTCAAAAACATCTCTGAAATGTATAATAAATAATAGATGAGTCCCTGGCAACCTAGAAGCCAAGCGGGTCAAATTCTACAAACAACAAATTGCAATTTTTGTTCGAAATTTGAGAAGAAACGCGATTTTCCTTGGGAATGCATTATTTTTCAGTAAAGGAATGAAATCAATTTCAGTAACCTCGGGAATGCATTATTTTTCACTAAACAAATGAAATCAATTTCAGTAACCTCGTAACAACAAAGGTTCTACATTCCACATGCAAGTTATGCATCAACTCTACAATTAGGAGACTCTACAATTAGGAGTTAACATGAAATGGAGAGACTCTTTATTAGCTTTTGCAACCTGGAGAGACTCTTTCATCCGCTGTATCCAAAAAAAGTATCACTTTTTTAACATGGAAATCCTTAAGATATATGTTCCCTTTCATAAGTTTGCTTTTCTGCTTTTGAACTAAAAGAGCCTCTTAATGGATATAACCAGACTACTACCATGGAAGCTTGTAAATACTGCTAATGCTCTCATATATTTTAGTGTTATGGAATCTAAGATGCAACAAATCACCCAATTCGGATTAACTAAAAAAATTAAGTATACAACCTTTGAAAGATCACATAAGTCGAGTATTCCTAAGCCAAATATCCAGATAATTAGAAGAGAGAAACTTAATACGACATGAATTATTCATTTGTTTTATTCATTCACTCTTTCATCTTTGAAAGATTTCTGTCAACAATACACAGATGGAGTAATAACACAGATGGAATAATGAATGTTTAAGATCTCTCTCTCTCTCAATGAAGAACAATGGTGGAAGGACATTTGGGTTTTTGTTCTTGTGTCTTCCAGTTGTTGTAGCAAAGGCAGTATTCCTTGTGACCATAAGTGCCAGACAGAACACAGAGGTAGGTCACACAGCCCTTGTTGCAAACAAACATGCACAGCTTCTTATAGGATGTGGCCGAGCATTTGAACCCACATACAGGTCCACATTCTGTGATGCACAAAAAAACAACGATCAATTGTGTCAGGTTTTATTGTTGATTTCACACAGCAATATCTATGTTATCTACTTGTAAGAGAGTAATAAAGTATTGGAAACATACTGTCACTACGAAGGAATCTCTCTATAACGTCCTAAAATTTTAGGGGGGAATGACATTTTATCAAAGTCAGTAAGATGTAAGTACACTAATTAAGAGGATCCTTGAAACATGTTTACATTAAAAAAACTTACTGGGCGAATAGTTGCCACATCAGAAGTGATGGTTACAACATGCATCCAAAGGCTTTATTAGACGACAATGTGACAAAGAAAAATCACAGATGCATAGATGGCCTTTATCACA
>CM061142.1:258909775-258955600 GCA_030789695.1 Scilla litardierei | reverse complement strand
AAATGAGTCTTTGGTCAAGATAAGCCTATCGGGTTGGATTCTAGGATAATCCTAAGGCTCACTAAGATAGTTAAATGCATATGCATGTATGAGTAGACCATCTATCAAGGCATTACATTAACCTAGACTCAAATGAGAGAGAAAGTAATAAAGGAAATATTACATGGATTACATTGCTTTCTTTAGAGTCTATGGCTTCAATCTTGATGCCTTGATGCTCTCCATCATCCCCAAGCTTTGGCACCCCTTGAGTCCAAGCTTTGGCCCTTCTCCACTTGATGTCCATCCTTACACCAAGTGTTTAGTCTCCAAAAATTATATTCTTGAAAAGTAACTATGAGACTAAAACAATATAGTCATTAGCAACAACATAATGTTGTGATCATCATCAAAATAAAATTGGTATGAAACACCAATACTCAACAATCTCCACCTTTTTAATGATGACACACATTATGTAAAACATAAAGAATTAAAGCACAATGCTAATGAGCTCCCCCTACTTATATGCACCAAGTGTAAAATGAGATACACAATTGTAAATACTCATTATACCAAATGAAATAATAGGTATGCATGGTTACATACACCAATTGCAATAGTCATTATCATGCAAACATGAATGGTTTATACAATCCCATATATCTCTCCCCAAAGATATATCTCTCTCCCCAAATGCATATGTATGAAACACAAGAATTATATTTACATAATGCATATATCTCTTCCCCTTGACATCGTCAAAAAGGTGGACAACATAAATATCCCCCTTTGTCATCTTAACCTAGGATGTGATAATATACAAGAATAAAGAAACGTATGATACCAAATTGTAATATTTAGTGAGTATCAATCACTATCCCATGCTCCCCCTGGATCATAGAAAAGGTCAAATTTTGAATTCTAGGATCCAATACCAATTGTAAAGTTGAAGATAAAAAATCGCTAATAATTGAGGTAATACCATTTGTAGACAATGAATCTTGGAATAATCCTCTTTACCAATTGATATACATATATTGGAGCCATGGGCCTAAGGTATATCAAAGCAATAGATATGGAAAAATCAAGCTTCAATGATACACAATGGCATTGCCAAAAAGAGATAAAAACATGAAATATGTTGGCAATATCCAAGGAGTTTAGTTTGAGACCAAAAATAACCAATTTTAAATAATGATCTTAAACACACTCCAAAATGAGAGTCAAAATATCTTTTAAGATATTTTAAACATACAACATATTAACTCTCCCATTGACATACATATGGATCAACAAATGCATGTATGTCAATGTATTCACCAAGGTTCCCATTTTCATGAAAAAAATAAATTTGAAAACATTTTCAAAATCATGAAACACACACAAACAATGTGTATGCTAAAATAAACATTTAAGCACAATACACATGCAATATGCATATGTGTGAGGAACCTAAACATTAGGGAACCAAACCCAAGAGGAGTTTGATTTCCTAATGTGATCACATGAGGTGATCATATCCCTAACTAGAGAGTTGATGTAACTATCCCTCTCTTACACACTAACCTAAGTGGAAATCCATAAACACAATGATTTCCTAGGCAGGGGTTTTGCCTTTGCAAGAGGGGTGGATGTGGCATGCTTAGGTGTAGAAAACGAATTTCTTGGCAAGCATAGAATGAGGATTTTAATTTTTAGCAAAAAATGTAGAATTCTCATTATTCCTCATTACCTTGTGATTTACATGCTTCTTGTTGGTGCTATTGTTATACAAGAAAGCATGGTGATTCTTCTCAGGTGCTTTAGCAATATTTCTTGTATTAGCACCATAAGAGGAATTAGAGATGGATTTGGATACCACATTTTGAATATAACCTCCTCTATAATTTGCCAGAAGTTGTTTTTCAAGCAAATCAGGGAGTGAACCCCCTTCGAAACCCTAATGGTTTGGGTCCCAAACCCGCAGACAAATCATCACCCGATCGGTTGACAAGTCAACCGATAGGGTGAGAGCCATGAAGATCTTCAACTGGGCACTGAGGCGAGCGGGTGGCATGACCGGGTCTCGTTCGAGGAATTGCGGCTACAGGTGAACCGATCGGGTGAAATGTCACCCGATCGGTTGGAATTCAGCTCCAATTTCCAGAGAGAGAGGTCGGTTTGAACCGGTCGGCGACCCGGTCGGTTGACACTTTCGTTGCTTCAGCGGCTGACCGGGTCGTGCATGTGTGCATCACCCGATCGGTTGGCCTATCCAACTGATCGGGTGGGGGGCTGAAAGATGGCGATCTTCGTCGTTTGGCCCCCTGGATCATGCGTGTACTCCTCCCGTTGCTCCGGGGACTCATGATATCGTATATTTATGTCCCCCACGCTGGCAATCTCCTGCATTCGCACAAAAACATGAAGAAAGTGAAAAGATACAAAAAAACACGAAAGAACAGGTAAGAAACGATGGAAATCAACGGAAAATCACAAAGAAGACGTGTGTGAATATATAGAATATAAACGCTTGTCAAAATCCCCCAAGCTGAACCCTTCCTCATCCTCGAGGAAGACGAGTGAGAGTAGGATCTCGGAGGGAAAAATAGAGAGAAAGAGACGGAAAGAGAAAACTCCTAAATCGCCTATCAGAGACAACAAAATCAAACACGCCACACTAAGAAAGCATACGACAAAACACAACACCAAACCAAGGAATGTGAGTCCAAACAAGTGTCGTGGGCCCACGCAGTGAAGCGCGAGTGAGTGTGGTTGTGCGCTCGCAGACGGTGTTGCTATCTACATTGTGTAATAAGGCTCCATATACAAAAATCCAAGGAATGACCCAAATATCAATTCAATTTGAAATCACGGTGAATAGTAGCTCAAGCATGCATGAGAAGAGTATTAGAATAGAAGCGTATCATGCATCAGGGACTCCATAGCTAGGGACTAGGAAATCACCAGACTATCGCCTAGGTAACCGCTAGAGAGTTCTTATGCCAAGTGTTTTCAAAAACGATGGAGGTTAAGAAGGTGTGGAGTAGAACACTCGTTGCACATTCTCACCTTCCCTTTATTCTCGACAGGTAGGAAAATATTCACACTGGAATTGTTTTTGGGTTTTGCGTATTTGTATTTTTTTAAATTTTTTTTGGCTATACATATTTTTTCTCTTTTTCTCTTTTCTTTTCTTTTTTTTGGGTTTTTCTTTTCTCTCTTTTTTGGATTTTTAGATTTTGGGATATATACATGTTTAATCTCCCAAGTGGGAGAACGGTACACGACGAGTGGATTTGCACCAAGTAAAAATAAAAAGAATTCGGATTCTAAACACTTGGGCAAGGGAGATATTTCGCTGATCAGAGCATAGGCTAAAATGGGTTATCCTAGTCCTAACTGTGGAATCCCGACACATGCGAAATGAAGCATACAATATGTATATTCATGCATACAGAAGCAGATAAGATATGCAAATACCGCATATTCAAATCGAAGCATGATATTCTAGGGGTCATTCCTGGAAAGGTATATAAATCAAAATCACAAAGTAGAAGTACACCACTAGCTAGTCACGATACACGACTCACATAAAGGCAATGTGGACCCACGAAGCATGAAATGCAGTGGGACTCGGCTTCCTAGGGTTAGTGAAAGTGAATATCGAAGCCATGCTAGGTGTGTGTGTAGTTTTGTGGCAATTCATCATATTGGGTCATCTCTAGGAGAGAGAGGACAAAAGAAGAGAAGAAAAAATAAAAACACGAAGAAAAACGACTCAAAAACGAAGAAAAAGACACAAATGACGCACGAAGTGCGACTCCCCCAAGCTAAAACTTGCATTACCCTCAATGCAATAGTAGTAAATACGGGAGGGCAACGAAAATGGGGGAAAGTACGCACCGACACAAAAAAAAGTGAAAAACATGAAAAAAAACACACAAATAAAACTGAAAAATAAAGAAAAAGAAACACACAAATAAACATCACATAAAAACAAACACACGGTAAAGACGTCACACGACAGTATGCACAAAAGTCGATTTCCCCCAAGCTGAACATGGCAATGCTAGCGAAATGATATGATTAATGTGATGCAGAAAAAATGCTAGGGGGAAGATCGAAAAAGAAAACGAAAGAAATCAAAATGCAGGAGAGGACGAGTCCTCGTCCTTCTCGGTATAGGATGGGGGTGAAATGATAGAAGGGCACGACATGAAGGGTTATTATAAAGCAAAAGCAAACCCTAGATACGCTCCCCTCGCTAATGAGTGGAGACGAGATTATTCAAATCTAAACTAGAAAGCGGTAAATTTTTACACTACTGGATTAGGATACACCTGAGCATATGCGGATCCAAGATCTGGAGTGGGGTAGGTAGCTGCTCTAACTGCTCCTTCTATGGCTCCGCTAGAAGCGCTATGCCACGAGTGCCAATGGACCCAAGCAATGCACCTCCAAGCATCCCTCGTAGGTATCCACCTGTAACCTGCGAAGAATGAGGTGCATTAGCCCATGGCAAGAAATTATTTCCCAAAATAAATGTATCTCTGAGATAATCGTCAACATAAGATGAAAAAATAATAAATGGGTGACGAATACTCCTTAATAATAGGTCGCTATCCTCTGTACTAGTGACGACCAAATCCTCGCTCTCCATGAGAAGTGGCTCTCCAGGTGGTGACGCACCGCAGCATACCTCAAGGGAAATAGATCATGTGTCCTACGAGAGATATGGTGTGTCAAAAATATATGAGTCTAAAGAAATAGGAAGTGAAAACGAGACTCAAAAGTGGAGTGAGAGTGAGTTTGAAAATCTCCCTGAATAGGGGCAATATGCTCAAGTAGATGATCAGCCCCAGAAGAAATGGAGAGCGACGGTAGAGGTGGATGTGACTCGGGCTCCATGAAGTGGACCATCGTATCCAGGCCCTCGTGCACATTCTCCTCGACAATATACTCATGCTCCTCCATCTGCCCGATGTCCAGAATGACATCCTTATGGTTGACCACAGACCAAGGAAGAAGCTGCGACAGAGATGGCTGTGGAGGTGGATGTAGAGCGGACACCTCGTATGTGATCGTGGTATCCTCGTCCTCATGCACATCCTCCTCACCGGTATTGTCACGCCCCGCTTCCCAAAAATGTGGAGGCGAGACGTGAGTAGGTCCGCTCAGACTTGAAGCTAAAAAGCCGCAAGTCCGATAAGCGTCAAATAGAACTACAAATGGCAGGTCCTTGCAATGCAATACGAAACAACAACAATAATCAAGAGGAAGAGACAGATAAAAGTTCAATCTCTGAAAATCCATAAAATAAATTACAATATCGCAGAAAAGCCACCAGGCTAAAGAAAAGAGTCCATAGGCCCAAACATGGCCAGCAAAAGTACAACGTACAAAACAAAGGTGCCACGCACCGACAACTAACATCAAACCTAAACAATGAACCAACTCATCCAGCAAACATGGGCTCTGGCACAACGTCAGCAACAACCACGTCCTCTGCAACAACTCTGGCTCAGGGTCTAACATGTGACACCCAAAAGAGAGAGGGGCACATGTCAGCAAGTCTGAAAAGACTTGAGCAAGGAAACTAAAAGGAAGGTAAACTAGCAACCTAGCAGTTATAGTATGGTGCATGGCATGACAAGTATAGTATGGAAGTGACAAGTAAAGGGAAGTACAAGAGCACGTAGCAAGTATGGCATGGATAACAAGTTTTACAAGTATCAACACGGACAAGTACAAGTCAAGTAAATCACGTCAAGTGAACACGTCAAGTAAACACGTCAAGTAACAAGTGGTAGTGTGACATGTATTGTCAAGTAACAAGTACAAGTACAAGGGATCACTCAACGAGTGCCCTATTGCCCGCAGGCTGTGTTCAAGTATCAAGTACAAGGGATCACTCAACGAGTGCCCTATTGCCCGCAGGCTGTGTTGAGCTCGTCTTCTGGAACACGAGCCAGAAAGTGAAATTGGCATAGGATTGTGCCCACGCAAGGTGGGTGCTTAGCCGGAACAAATAGTACAAGTATGTAGCAAAGCTACGCAATCACGATGAGTATTCAAGCATGCAATGACATGAGCAGTTAATACGCGTACCGTTAATTGTATTTAAACGTAACAGGCAAAATGCAATGTCATGAACATATTCGCGTACCGTTAATTGAAATTAAACATGGCAGTTAAAATGCAATAGCAGTTAAGGATGCATGGATGACATGAACAGTTAATACGCGTACCGTTACGGGAAAGTAAACGTGACATACAAGCATGAATGAGGGTGACGGACCAAGCTTCGTTGTCAAGCTAGGTCAAAGGCGTCTAAACGGATATCCTTTCACCGTCTAGTCTCTTTTACGCTAAAGCAAGGTAAATGGCCTAAGACATGGCCCAAATTAAGAGATGCAAGTTTCACTTGCCTGATAGGGTCGATTCCAGGTGTCCAGATGCGAGTGACGAGGAAAACGGTAAATCTGTATCAACGGTTTAACACATTAACTTAAGACTTGCTAAAAACTTGTTAAAGCTTTATATAGCCTACTGTTGACATAGGTTAAAACTGCTACATAACTATATCATGCCCTAATATACACATATATTAACTGTTCGTAAAAAAATAAACTCTTATAACTTACTGCTCTATAAGATGCACTTAATACATATATGTATATCTTGATATCTGACAACTCCATTTATAAAAACTATTTGTCTAACATGATTCACTTATGATATCACAGTTATTACTCAGGCAAGCCTTACTGCCAACTAATGAGCTACCCAAAAGAAACTCATTATATAATTCCAAATGCAATATGATTTATTATCACCCAAATACTCTAACAGCAATATCAATCTGACCTCATTAAACTTACGCACATCATCTCGTACACGGGTCTCTTCACACTAATGTTCCTATTTAAAATATAAACATACACACATTCTTAAACATTCATCAATGTTTATATTACACAGTTCATAGGCCACTTACCCAAGACGCTAACATCCCTGCTCGCTGCCTGCGTGGGGGAGTTCGACGAAAGTGAGAGGAGGCACAGCAAGCGATCGCGGGCTGTCAGGCTCGACAAGGGCGCTGGGGAGGTGAGGCGCCGTTCGATGGTTGCGACCGAGGTCTCCGATGTGGGCTGGGTGAGTTTGGAGTTCGGAGGGGATAGGCCGCGGTTTCAGGCAACTAGGGTTGTTGCTGGCTGCGGAGAGGGATCCGAGCGGAGGTCGGAGGATGTGGGGAGGATTTGTTGCGAGGGCGAGGGGGTTCAAGGGGGAGCTAGGGCTGTTTGGTGGGGGCGAGAACTGCGGAAGGGGAGGCTCTGTTCCGAGCAGGGGAAATGCGAGAAAACAGGGGAGGCCGGAGCGTTGGGTTGCTGGGCTGTCAAGGCTTGCCGGACAGGGGGGTTTACACGGGGACGACCGGATTTTACGCCGACGTGGAAGGCTAAGACGGCGGCCAAGAGGGAGTTGGGTGATCGGAGTTAAGGGAAAGAGGCGTCGGGGTTTGAGAAGATCGGCAGCTTGAGGGGAGATCGGGGCTTGTGCCAGCGTGGAGGAGATGGGGTGCGCCGTTAGGGGGTGCCGGAGAGAGGCAGGCCGCGGGTGAGGGCTTTGGTCGGAGGGGAAACATTTCGGCGGCTGTGGGCAAGGTTGCGTGATGAAAAGAGAGGGCGGCGCATTCGTATGGCTGTGAGAATGAAACGTAGGATAGGTTTTTAAAATACCCTAGGGTTAAAAAGAAAGAGGGCTGAAGCACGTGACCAACTGGGTCTAGGCTAGGTCATATGAGTTTCAGTTTATTAATAAATTATTGTTATGATATAACAATGAGCCTAACACCATATTCTTACTGTGTGCGGCAAGAGGGAAAAATAGTGGGCTAAGTCAATAGACTAATTTTGGATGTATATCATAATAAAATTATTATGGGAAGGAACCAAATCGACATAGGGCTAATTTAATATTAAACTGGGGAGAAAAGTGAAAGTAGATCAAACGGAGCCCAAAAATCGTAAGAAAAATACTGGGGTGACCGAGACGACGAGAGAAAGAAGACAGAGGAGACGGATCACAATTTCGACGACGAGAAACGAAATTAAAAATAGAAAGACCTCGTGACAAAAGTGAGAATCGTGACGTCTCTTCAAATAAGGTCAAATCGTGGGGAAACGACCCGTGAAATGACGTTTCCAATTAACACCACAATTTTAATACTCTCAGAGAGGGTCACAATGGCATACACACTATAGGGTTCGGATACAGACAAGATCTAAAATAAATACGTGCACGTAAAATACTACGTGCACGAAAAGCATACATAGGATACGGGGTCCAAAAGCGACGGAAATCCCAAGTTGGGCACACGTCGGTGGTGGCTTGCTAAGGATGCAACCAAGGTGCTACGGCCCTATCAACTCAACGACACAACTCACATACCAAGCACAAAACCAATTAGGTACTCGAAATTGCTATACGCACAGCCGTATGACGAATAGCGAGTACCGGCCGTTACATCCTACCCACCTTAGGATAAAGTCCGTCCTCGGACTTTCTAACATATCTAATCGCTCTAGTAACTACCCCAATCATATCACATCATAATTTTACCCCAGGTGTAGTCATTACAAGTGCTCATATATGTACTAGGTAGTCAAACATTAACACTACTAATATGTATATATTCATGCACATTATACACCTACACTTATCATAGTCAGTCAAATTCATACATGTACTTCAATCATTCATATAGTCAGTAAATTCTTATCTAACTATTAAACACTTATTACATACCATGGTACACATACTCACAAACAAATAAATAGTTCACACCAGCAAATACAATCGTAGTACTTCACGTATAGATAACTACCTATGCACAAAACAAACATGGATATACTACTCCCTAATATTTCCTAGTATACATCCAATACCAAACAATCAACACGTGTAATCACACCATACCATTATTAAAACAAGTTTACTATATCTAATATACATTCACCATCACTATAATTTCACAAGATATAGTCGTTCAAATGCACGCAAATATTTCACCATATATTCATCTCAAATATCATCCTATAACTATATACTGGTAGTCACTCACAACCATGTGCGTAACAAACCATAGACAAGCAGACCTATCACTATATATACACCATCCAACACTACACACCAACCACTGACAAATATAACAATGTACATAGAGTATACCCACTCAAGTTTGAGTGAGACTCAAAATTCATATCAGAATACTTTATATACATAACACGGTATCCATACCTATACCAATACCACTCCAATACATACACATCTACCAACATAACCATATACATACCATAATGTAGAACACACTTAATATTTAAATCAGGTAATACCACATAGTTCAATCACCTTATATACCATAATAATATTACAGATATCAGCACACGTATAATTACATTACTCTCCCTAATAAATGCATTTATCTAAAGTCACACCCATATAACATATATATTCACACCATATCCATCCATCTATAATTAGTACATTAACACATCTACTTCATACATAGTTAAGATATGCAATAGTCGGGTATACCTCATGGTATACACGCATACAACATCTCATAAAAGCAAGTAATACCAATCAAAATTATAATCCTACTATCATATTTATATCACATTATACTCATGCAGCTAATACATAACTACCTACACACAATATACAAATACCAACACACATATAACTTCATATACACCATGTAATTAAATACACTACGACAACATAACAACTTATACTAATGGGGCCCACCAAACTATATTAAGGTTGACACAGGAAACGACAAGCTTTATTGGCTAGACAAAAGGAAAGAAACCGAAACCAAAAGTGTAACGAATGGAAAGATCGAAGAGCACAAGTTCAGCTAGGACGAAGATAAGGAGCCAGATTGGTTAGATGAACTAGGGTAAAACTGTGATTGCTTAGGTGGGAAGAGTAAGAGGTAAGGATACCCTTATGGAATAGAGAAAAATAGTATGTAAAAGTTTTAAGTTAAAATACGAAAAGTTTGAAAACTGTTGTACTTCAAAAGTTGATGTCCCTTTTCGTATAAAAATATTTAGAGGTCGATAAAACAAATTGTTCGAAATAAGCTTGAGTCGAATATACATGATAGGAGAAACGGTTTATTGGTTTATATAAAATCATTATAAAAGGAAGTAAATCATTTACACGAATATTAAGGTCGTAGTTTAGGAAAATATTACACGGTAGTAATTTAATAACGTTTGCAAGGTCTGAAACGAAGTTAAATTAACTGAAGAATTTAAACTCAGGTTAAATGCTTTCAAAGTCTTTAAGTCATGGGAAAATTTAAAATAATCAATATTGAAACTACTTTTAGAGGAATCAGGAATGGCCAAAAAGAACTGTTTTATACAAAGCTCTTAACATATGAGCTAACGAGCCTCGTACGGATATTTAAAAATATTTGAAATTCAATTTAGTTTAGAAATTATTCTAAGAGCATGTATGGGAAACGGAAAGATAATAATAGCTTATTAGTAGTATTATCAAAATTGGTGGTAAAACTTTAAAATCAAATTATGGAAGGTCTAGATCAGGAAATGGTTTTGAAAAGTAATTTTACGAAAATCGGAACTAGGAAAAACGTTGAGCTTAAAATCGACTTGCTGAAATCATATGCGACTTGAAAAGTATATTAAAGGAAGCGTGACGAGTCATTTGAACCGCATAAATAAGAAAGGAAAATTATAAATCGAATTGGGAAAAATAGAAATACGGCTCAGAATACAATTAATATGTGAAAAGGAACAAGATATTTAAATAGGTATGAAAAGTATAGGCTGGAAAAACATTATAAAACAGTAATCAAAATCTCGTCAAAACTTTCGAAATTTCAAAATGAATTTAAGTCAACGGAAAAGCACGAAGTCCAAATACATATATTAAAAGTTTTCGAATGAGTTTAAACCTTGCGAATAAGGGAATCGAAAATACTTCCAAAGATTCAGCATTTGCGATAAAGAGATTTTAAAGTATGTATGCTAAACGGTTAGAATAAATCTCATAGTTTAGAAAAATGGTATATCGAATTTTCAAAATAGTATTAGAGTCCTTAAACCGAAATGCGAAAAAAAAATATAGATTAGAAAATGGTTACAAGATAGTAATTTAAAATTACGACCAAATAGACTTGAAATCTAAGAATTGCTTTAACTTAACCGAAGGTAAGGGAAATATACGAGAAGGGGATTTAAAACAAAATTTAAATTGAATAAAAACTTTAAATAAGGAAAGCATTTGAAAATGACTTGGAAGATTCAAGATTTGCAACGGAGAAGATTTGAAAGGTCAACGATTATCGAAACGTGGTGGTCATGGGGATCGAGGCAAGGAATTTGTCGTATGATCGAAACATAAACACGCCTAGGATATGACTCAGGAACCTACGGGAAACTCATACGGTCGACCAACTAAAGATTAGAAAACTTAGCGCTAAGACTTTCTAAGGAACTAGACAATAATGAAATGCGTTCAGCTTGGTCCGAAATCGATGAACCCAAGCGAACGACCAAAGAAATCCTAGGAATCTATCATGGTCAGAGCTAGACAGGTACCACTAAGGTAACTCTTAGGACTATCAAATCAATCACTAACATGAAGTCTAACTAACAATCAAGGATCCCTAACTAGCAAGCACAAACTTCTAACTAAGTCTCACTATGGTCATGATCTAATGGATTTCCTACCAAGCTGGGACAGATGCTCTAACACGCCTACCAGCCACCTAAGACATAGGAACGCTAAAAACCTAGACTCCGGGCTTATAACTTGGCTGTTCTAATTTATTTAATGGACATTCTATAATTATTATCGTTGTTCCGATAGTTCGCATTTGCAAATGGACCTGCATGGGCCACCAACAAAACCTGTCACGCCCCGCTTCCCAAAAATGTGGAGGCGAGACGTGAGTAGGTCCGCTCAGACTTGAAGCTAAAAAGCCGCAAGTCCGATAAGCGTCAAATAGAACTACAAATGGCAGGTCCTTGCAATGCAATACGAAACAACAACAATAATCAAGAGGAAGAGACAGATAAAAGTTCAATCTCTGAAAATCCATAAAATAAATTACAATATCGCAGAAAAGCCACCAGGCTAAAGAAAAGAGTCCATAGGCCCAAACATGGCCAGCAAAAGTACAACGTACAAAACAAAGGTGCCACGCACCGACAACTAACATCAAACCTAAACAATGAACCAACTCATCCAGCAAACATGGGCTCTGGCACAACGTCAGCAACAACCACGTCCTCTGCAACAACTCTGGCTCAGGGTCTAACATGTGACACCCAAAAGAGAGAGGGGCACATGTCAGCAAGTCTGAAAAGACTTGAGCAAGGAAACTAAAAGGAAGGTAAACTAGCAACCTAGCAGTTATAGTATGGTGCATGGCATGACAAGTATAGTATGGAAGTGACAAGTAAAGGGAAGTACAAGAGCACGTAGCAAGTATGGCATGGATAACAAGTTTTACAAGTATCAACACGGACAAGTACAAGTCAAGTAAATCACGTCAAGTGAACACGTCAAGTAAACACGTCAAGTAACAAGTGGTAGTGTGACATGTATTGTCAAGTAACAAGTACAAGTACAAGGGATCACTCAACGAGTGCCCTATTGCCCGCAGGCTGTGTTCAAGTATCAAGTACAAGGGATCACTCAACGAGTGCCCTATTGCCCGCAGGCTGTGTTGAGCTCGTCTTCTGGAACACGAGCCAGAAAGTGAAATTGGCATAGGATTGTGCCCACGCAAGGTGGGTGCTTAGCCGGAACAAATAGTACAAGTATGTAGCAAAGCTACGCAATCACGATGAGTATTCAAGCATGCAATGACATGAGCAGTTAATACGCGTACCGTTAATTGTATTTAAACGTAACAGGCAAAATGCAATGTCATGAACATATTCGCGTACCGTTAATTGAAATTAAACATGGCAGTTAAAATGCAATAGCAGTTAAGGATGCATGGATGACATGAACAGTTAATACGCGTACCGTTACGGGAAAGTAAACGTGACATACAAGCATGAATGAGGGTGACGGACCAAGCTTCGTTGTCAAGCTAGGTCAAAGGCGTCTAAACGGATATCCTTTCACCGTCTAGTCTCTTTTACGCTAAAGCAAGGTAAATGGCCTAAGACATGGCCCAAATTAAGAGATGCAAGTTTCACTTGCCTGATAGGGTCGATTCCAGGTGTCCAGATGCGAGTGACGAGGAAAACGGTAAATCTGTATCAACGGTTTAACACATTAACTTAAGACTTGCTAAAAACTTGTTAAAGCTTTATATAGCCTACTGTTGACATAGGTTAAAACTGCTACATAACTATATCATGCCCTAATATACACATATATTAACTGTTCGTAAAAAAATAAACTCTTATAACTTACTGCTCTATAAGATGCACTTAATACATATATGTATATCTTGATATCTGACAACTCCATTTATAAAAACTATTTGTCTAACATGATTCACTTATGATATCACAGTTATTACTCAGGCAAGCCTTACTGCCAACTAATGAGCTACCCAAAAGAAACTCATTATATAATTCCAAATGCAATATGATTTATTATCACCCAAATACTCTAACAGCAATATCAATCTGACCTCATTAAACTTACGCACATCATCTCGTACACGGGTCTCTTCACACTAATGTTCCTATTTAAAATATAAACATACACACATTCTTAAACATTCATCAATGTTTATATTACACAGTTCATAGGCCACTTACCCAAGACGCTAACATCCCTGCTCGCTGCCTGCGTGGGGGAGTTCGACGAAAGTGAGAGGAGGCACAGCAAGCGATCGCGGGCTGTCAGGCTCGACAAGGGCGCTGGGGAGGTGAGGCGCCGTTCGGTGGTTGCGACTGAGGTCTCCGATGTGGGCTGGGTGAGTTTGGAGTTCGGAGGGGATAGGCCGCGGTTTCAGGCAACTAGGGTTGTTGCTGGCTGCGGAGAGGGATCCGAGCGGAGGTCGGAGGATGTGGGGAGGATTTGTTGCGAGGGCGAGGGGGTTCAAGGGGGAGCTAGGGCTGTTTGGTGGGGGCGAGAACTGCGGAAGGGGAGGCTCTGTTCCGAGCAGGGGAAATGCGAGAAAACAGGGGAGGCCGGAGCGTTGGGTTGATGGGCTGTCAAGGCTTGCCGGACAGGGGGGTTTACACGGGGACGACCGGATTTTGCACCGACGTGGAAGGCTAAGACGGCGGCCAAGAGGGAGTTGGGTGATCGGAGTTAAGGGAAAGAGGCGTCGGGGTTTGAGAAGATCGGCAGCTTGAGGGGAGATCGGGGCTTGTGCCAGCGTGGAGGAGATGGGGTGCGCCGTTAGGGGGTGCCGGAGAGAGGCAGGCCGCGGGTGAGGGCTTTGGTCGGAGGGGAAACATTTCGGCGGCTGTGGGCAAGGTTGCGTGATGAAAAGAGAGGGCGGCGCATTCGTATGGCTGTGAGAATGAAACGTAGGATAGGTTTTTAAAATACCCTAGGGTTAAAAAGAAAGAGGGCTGAAGCACGTGACCAACTGGGTCTAGGCTAGGTCATATGAGTTTCAGTTTATTAATAAATTATTGTTATGATATAACAATGAGCCTAACACCATATTCTTACTGTGTGCGGCAAGAGGGAAAAATAGTGGGCTAAGTCAATAGACTAATTTTGGATGTATATCATAATAAAATTATTATGGGAAGGAACCAAATCGACATAGGTCTAATCCAATATTAAACTGGGGAGAAGAGTGAAAGTAGATCAAACGGAGCCCAAAAATCGTAAGAAAAATACTGGGGTGACCGGGACGACGAGAGAAAGAAGACAGAGGAGACGGATCACAATTTCGACGACGAGAAACGAAATTAAAAATAGAAAGACCTCGTGACAAAAGTGAGAATCGTGACGTCTCTTCAAATAAGGTCAAATCGTGGGGAAACGACCCGTGAAATGACGTTTCCAATTAACACCACAATTTTAATACTCTCAGAGAGGGTCACAATGGCATACACACTATAGGGTTCGGATACAGACAAGATCTAAAATAAATACGTGCACGTAAAATACTACGTGCACGAAAAGCATACATAGGATACGGGGTCCAAAAGCGACGGAAATCCCAAGTTGGGCACACGTCGGTGGTGGCTTGCTAAGGATGCAACCAAGGTGCTACGGCCCTATCAACTCAACGACACAACTCACATACCAAGCACAAAACCAATTAGGTACTCGAAATTGCTATACGCACAGCCGTATGACGAATAGCGAGTACCGGCCGTTACAGGTATGCATAAGCTCTGTGGTCTTCTCGGTGCTCTTGTAGGACTCATGTGGGGTATCCAAATCAAGATGAGAAGTCTCTCCCACAAATCCTAGAGACATCTCCCCATCCTCACTATCACCATCAAAAAAATGCTTCGTCATCCAAGTGGTAGTGTTGGAAAAATGGGGTATCTGCATAAGATTTGTCTATGGGGGCCGATGAGATGGTGGTCTCAACCATGAAAGTGGGTATATCCTCTCCTGCATCCCCTCTCCTTGGTGTAGGGTCGGTGATTGGTACCACGAAGTCTTGTAATAATTGGCCTTGGTTAAACATGGAACTTTCAAGGAGAGACACGAGGCGTGATTCTTATTGCATTGGTGGAGGGATATAAGGTTGAGGAAATGGATGGGAGGTGTTTGGGCAATGGTTGTGGGAAAATATTTGGCCTTGGTGTAGGGGGAGGCTCTCAAGCATAAATGGGCAATCATAATACATGTGTCCTACCACCCCACAAGTCTCACAAACCACAAATGAATAAGGATCGTACCCTCCCATCTGAGCATCGAAATTTGATCTCCACATGGTTATAGCAAATATACCTGGACAACAAAAATAAGAGGACTAGAGAGAAGCGTCAATAGTACAAGAGAATAACAAAAAGATAATATAATGGTGGGGCAAAAATTTCTCGGTTATTGTATTTGTTTTTTTATGCGTAGTCTAACGAACCCAAGCTAAGCTAATATCAAACCGAACACCTCCCCGGCAACGGCGCCAAAAACTTGACCGGCGCGCCGTTTATGGTTTGGGTGCAGTGTCGTTTTACCACAAGTGCACGGTTAGTGTAGGGTGCGGGTTTATCTAACTCAGGGAGGTGGATGGCTTGAATGGCTACTAGCCTCGCCCAAGTTGTGTGCTAGCTACGCGGATAATGTGGGTGGAAGTGTAGAAATAAAAGAAAGAAATAAAAAAGACAAGAAATGAATCCCCGCTAACACAGGCTAGAGCATTCATGACACTTGGTATTTGACTTGACCCAGGGTGAGACATTGCCCCAAAAGGTGATACCTAGCGTCCATGGCCCGATATTCCGGTCGGTGCCTAGTACGCTAGGTTTACCCGGTTTCGGACGGTAGGCATTCCCATGTCCATTAACACCTTCCGCAACCGGGAGCATTAAGGCCACAATGATAACTCCCAACATTTCGTCCAAGCCGTTCCCACGTGTGAGGACTCAATGTCTACGATAGGGGCGTGAGCTGTGGCTAGGGAGTCAACCGCCAAGTTTATTCCCCCTTGGCCCGACGGTCAGAGGCGGTCTTTCTCCCGCCAATGACAATGAAACACCCTCGCGTAACCCTAATGGCCAAATAGGTCGAATGTGATTTCTAGCAATACATCGAAGCGGATCTTGACTGGACAAGACACCGGACCCCAATCCCCAACACAACTAGTGTGTTGCCATACGAATTGGACTCAGATTGCTAGAAATCCCCATTGACACATTTCATCAAACACATGCCATGCAACCAAGCCAAATGAAACAACCCAAGCATCAATCCTACTCTAACCGTATTAGGGTTCATCAAGAGCTACTCAATGGTGAAGAACATAAAAGAAAGCAATAAAAATGTCAAATTCACATTCACCATTGAGCAAAATGAAAAACAATACGAAACAATGGAAAATAAGAGAAAGAAATACTTATCTTGAGTTTGAATCTTCAATCTATTACAAGACTTATTGATCAAAAGACCTAATCTAAACTAATCTAAGTCTCTCAAGAGAAAGGGGCAGAAAGCCCTAAAAACTGAAGAAACCCCTTTGAGTCGG
Source organism: Scilla litardierei (assembly GCA_030789695.1). Classification (NCBI taxonomy): domain Eukaryota; kingdom Viridiplantae; phylum Streptophyta; class Magnoliopsida; order Asparagales; family Asparagaceae; genus Scilla; species Scilla litardierei. The sequence continues at coordinate 258,938,463 of CM061142.1, read as the reverse complement.
CCAAGCTCGTGAATTTATAGCCCCCCTTTGAAACCCTAATGGTTCGGGTCCCAAACCTGCAAAAAAATCATCACCCGATCGGTTGATGAGTCAACCGATCGAGTGAGAGCCATGAAGATCTTCAACCGGGCGCTGAGGCGAGCGGGTGGCATGACCGGGTCTCGTTCGAGGAATTACAGCTATAGGTGAACCGATCGGGTGAAATGTCACCCGATCGGTTGGAATTCAGCTCCAATTTCCAGAGAGAGAGAGAGAGAGAGAGTTCGGTTTGAACCGGTCAGCGACCCGGTCGGTTGACACTTTCGTTGCTTCATCGGCTGACCGGGTCGTGCACGCGTGCATCACCCGATCGGTTGGCCTATCCAACCGATCGGGTGGGGGGCTGAAAGATGGCGATCTTCGTCGTTTTGCCCCCTGGATCACGAGTGACTCCTCTCGTTGCTTCGGGGACTCATGATATCGTCGTTTTATGTCCCCTACACCGGCAATCTCCTGCATTCGCACAAAAACATGAAGAAAGTGAAAAGATACAAAAAACACGAAAGAACAGGTAAGAAACGATGGAAATCAATGGAAAATCACAAAGAAGACGTGAGTGAATATATAGAATATAAACGCTCGTCAACTTAGAACAAGCGCTTATCGGGAGGCAACCCGATTTTCTTTTTCTTAGTTTTTGTTTTTATTTTTGATTTTATTTTTCAAAAAAACCAAATAAATACGTTTTTAATTCTATAAAAATACATAAACATAAAAATCTGATGAGTTCTTCCTTCTACGGGTTGAACAATGAGGAGAGCATACTAAACGATGAAATGAAGGAGAAGGAACCAAGTGAAGAGCACCTTTGAGAAATACAATCATGGGAAAGAATTCCAGGTGACTCGACCGAGTAGGTACCCTACTCGATTAAGCTGTAGAGAGCTGGAGGAGACAGGCAAAAACGTGCTCTGGAAGTCTAACTCGACTCGACCGAGTAGCACCCTACTCGGTCGAGCTACAGTCAGAGCTGCAAAAAGCTGGAGGAATAGACAAAAAGTCGCTCTGAAAATTAATTGCAACTCGACCGAGTAGCACCCTACTCGGTCGAGCTACTGGCAGAGCCCAAAAACTTCGAGAAAGAGCACTCTGTTTCTAATTCAACTCGACCGAGTAGCTACCCTACTCGATCAAGCTGCAGGAGGAGTCTAAAAAGTGCTAAAAAGGGTGCCCTGGAAAGCTTAATGGACTCGATCGAGTAGCTACCCTACTCGACTGAGCCTTAAGGAGAGAAAAAGAGAGCTGAAAACAACAATCTGTTTCAATTCAGCTCGACCGAGCTGGGTAAGCAGCTCGGTCGAGTACTAGGCCACAATTTTTGAGCTTAAATTCTCATATTTTATATCTTTTTTTACTCGACCGAGTAGCTATCGCTACTCGGCCCGAGCAGCAACTTACAGCTTATAGGGGCCCACATTTAATCCGAGCTCGACTCAGTTTACTCAAATATGAAACAACACGGGATAATCCCTAATCCTATTTGAATTCCCCCAAATTATCCCGAGTTCCCCCCTGAACCTAACCATAACTCTACTCGACCCGACCCTGCTGTCATCGTCGCACTTCGCTCGAGCGCCACTGCCCATCACCGCTCGATCCCCCCCTCTCATCCTATCCCTCTCTCCATCCCCCTCTATCTCTCTTCACCCTCCCACTACCCTTGCTCTGGCAACTAGTCGGCACAGCGTCACCGGCGCCACCCAGCGCCGGTGATGCATCCCCCTTCCCCTCTCCCCATCCTTTCCCCTCTCTACCCACCATCTCTCTTCCCCCCTTTGTTCTGCCCAAACCCCACAGCCACCCCTTTCTTCGGTGACTCGTCAGAGCTGTGCATGCGTACCGCCCGAGCACATCCCGTGCTCGGGCCGCGCAACCGTTCGAGTACATACAATGCTCAGACCAAGCAACCTACACCTCTCCTATACCCCCCTTCTCTCATCCTCCCCATCTCCCCGAATTATGAACCCCAACTCTAATTCTATCAATTTTGATCTCCAAACCCGATTAAATTTCGAACTTTCCTAATACTATTTTCATATCTTATTGCAGGTACACTTTGAGCTTCTTCGAGGATTCGAGGAGCTCGGTTTGGAGCAGCTTGGGGGATCGCTAGATTCGAGGCTTCACACGTGCACATTCCACTCTTGCTTTCGCAGTGATGCTCAGATATCAGTATACCCTTTCCATTTTTATTTTTTATACTGTAGCTAGCCGTCTGCACCATTCGTACTATGCCTCCTCGCCTTAGGCCGAGGAAGCCTCTGCCAACAAAGAGGAAGGCCACCACTGGTCCATCCTCTTCTTGGCCAGCACGACGCCCACGTCGTTCACGTTCCCCCACCCCCGAGCCGTACTTGGACAATTCATCATCCTCGTCTGATACATCACAATCCACTTCCTCCGTGCCTCTAGCCGTAGAGGCCCCACCCACTCCACACACTACCGCTCCACCCATCCCCACTACTGCTCCTCCATTCCATCCAGTTCCACCACCACCACCATTGGGACCCCGGTGACTGTCCACACTTTTTCTCCAGAGGTCACTACCTCTATCTCTGCCATGCCTGGACCTGAGGGCATGGTTGACTCTGCTGCTCCTGATTTCACTTCTTCCCCCCCTTCAGAGCCAGCCAGTTCTGTAGCTCCCGATTCACCTATTTCGAAGGCCGTTGCTGCCAGTACACTTCCCGCACCTGTGGACCACCTCACTTCCCTTCCTACTACTCTAGGGTCCACAGTTTCACTACCTGGAACCACTTCTGCATCAGCATCAGCAGTTTTCTCTAAGAGAGTCATGGTGTCTGTCACCACTTCTAATGCCACGACGTCTCCCATTTTTGATGCTGCTAGTGCTTCTGTCTGTGCACCGGATCTCAGATCCATTCCACTCATATCTTCTTCGACCGAGATCCCTGCTAGGCCACCCTTTCCTAACTTTCAGTTCAGACCCCGAGTATCACTCTCCCGTGGACACCCTACAAGGGTGGTCTTTAGCAGTTCACGCCCACCTCTTAACTCCCGCACCACGAACGCACGTCTTTCTGTGATGGTGACCGAGGTTTTCACCTTGAGACATGCCTTTGACACCATCACGACCTCGCTCTTCTCTTTTCAGTAGTCCATGGAGCGGGACCTCACTGCCATTCTTGATATCCTTAGGCATCAGCGTGCACCCACGGTCATACTTGCACAAGCCCCTCCTCCAAGGCCAAACCCTGTCCCTTCTATCCCTTCTACACCACTCACTATGCCCCGCTCTCAGGCTTCTGCATGGCCTGTCGCTTCTTTCGTTGAGTTGTTTGCACCGCAGTTGGAGACTTCTGTTGTCGACACGCACGTTCTCACACCTGTCGAAACTCCAGGTGTTACACTATCTTCTGAGCATGTTGTCTCTTCCGCTGCCTCACCGGCCGACACACCTGTCGAGCCTTCACCTCTTATGCATGACCTTCCTATCTCTGGTCCCCAGAATTTGGACCCATCATCATACACACAGGGTGATGCCTCTGCTTAATCCTTCCACTCTTTTGGCTCCTGTCACCCTTTATTCATTTTTGTGCCCATCTGTCTCTTTGGGGTCTTGTCCTTGCTTAGCTTGGGGGATGACCTTTTTGCACCACCTGTATATTTTTTCATCTTTTTGCATCTGCATACATTCCACCTGCATCATGTCATCATTTGCATTATATGCATGCCTATTCAGATTTTTGCATCTTCGGCATTAGGTCATGCACTTCTTCTTTTATTTGCATAGTTTTGCTTTTATTATTTTTATTTTTATTTTCCTTTTTTACCACCCGCCCTCCCTAGCCTCATTTTCTCTTCTTGCCAGCATATCCATGTGCTCCTTTAAGAAATAAAAAAAATAAAAAACAAGAGTTCGAAAACCAAAAAGAAAAGAAAAATAATTCATATATCTTATTATTTGAAGCTACACAAAAAAACTTGGGAAAAAGCCACAAATTCCTTTATTATTCCTTAGTTGTGATGCCTCAGGCTAAGCTTGGGGGTGAATCCATTTGATTATTCGAGTGAGTACGCCATTAGAGTGGAGTTGTGCACATTTGGGGGTATTTGATAATGCTCAGACTTTGCGAAATATATTAGCTAGGAATATTTTTCATGATTTGAGATGAATATATGAATGCCATGATCCTTATGTTATTTTCTATTGCATGCTTGGTATGACTCTTATATGCTTCATTTATTTCTATTGATTAAAAAGTATGTCGTCAACATGTTTATACTAAAATATATGAGTTACATGATGTGTATAAGAATTGATTGCATAAATTTAGAGGATCCTTATCTTTGTTCTTAAATGCTTGCAAGTAATATGTTTAGTTAAGATATAAAATTCATATTAGCATGTGATCTATTTTCGAAGCATTGTGATATGTCGTTATGGCTTGAGATCTGACCGAATACTCTAGCACTCCCTCCATCTTACATTCTTTTTCTATTTCTTTTATTTTCATCACCCGATGAGCCTCGTATTCCTCTTCCTCGAGGACGAGTAAGAGGTAAGCTTGGAGGATTTTGATGTGTCCATATTTTACATGTTTTTATCGCATCATTTCATGTCATATTCGCCTCCAAACTCCATATTTTCATATATTATCGCGCTTCTAATGACATATTCGAGTTTTGTATAGCTTTTTGGATTTTCAGATGTTTTGGAGTGAATTGGAGCTATTTTTGGACATGGACACATCCGGCACGTCCGAACGTTATTGGCAAGGCTCCATGGGAGTTCATCGAGGTATAGAAGAAGATCGTATGAGAGGATGAGAAGAGAGCGAGAGAAGGCTTCAGTTCAGTTCAGTTTCCCAGGTGAATCAACCGAGTAGCATCAGCTACTCGGTAGAGCTGACACACAGAAATCACACAGGAAACGGAATTACCCTACTCAACCAAGCAGACAGCCGATTCGATCCGATTCGCACCAAACTGATGATGATTTTGAGCTTTTCTCCAAGGCACCCTAGCTCGACCGAGTAGCAAAACAACTCAACCGAGCAGCTCACCAACTCAACCCGAGTCTTCAAGAAACAGAGCAGCATTTTGGAAGAAGTTCTGATCTACTATAGCTCGAAAGAGTAGGGGCTACTCGACCGAGTAGCCCGTATCAGCCAACAGCAGCAGCAGCAACAAATGGATCCTGAAGCCGACTCGACCGAGCATGCTCTGCTACTCGGTCAAGTAGCACGACGCGACCTGCCTAGTTGTTAGGCCTAAGTGCCCAGAGTCTCTGAGATTTTTTGGGATTTCTACCATATGTATTTAAGAACATTTTTAGCTCTACTTTCACAGAGCTACTTTGGAGGAACTTTTAGTTTAGTTTTAATTAGGTTTTAGAGATTTTGTGCCGTCGCTATTTTTGTGAAGATAAAGCTTGGATTTTTATTGTTATTTTGCCCTAGGAATCTTACTTTCTTAATTCTCTTTGGATTGCCATTACTTCACGATGCGTTGGTAACAATTCACTAACTTCCTATTGATTTTGATGTTTTATATTGCCATGATGAATTCCATTGCACCTATTGAATCTTTTGTTGTTATTTCGATGATGCGTGAATAGTTCCATCTAAGGCTAATGGATTAGCCCATGGATTTTAGGATTTAGATGCAAAGTTAGGATTGTTAGGTTGTGTTGGTATAAAAGGGACGTATTTTGGTTGATCTTGTAAAGTTTGTAGGAGAACTCGTACTAAGATCGTGCCCCGGTCGGTGGAATGGATTGGCTTAAGGAGTATCATTTAGACTTAATTGGGGAGTTAGTGGATTCAATTGGGACTCGTGACCATGCCTGGCTCGTGTCTTGATGGGATCAACTGACGAACTATATTACTAATTGACGGCTACCGCCATTGCGTCAATAAGAGCCATCAAAATACATCGAAGCTCTAACCCACAAGAGTGGCTTGAGCTGAGATCATTCCTCCACAAGAGTGGCATGAATATTGTCGATTCGTAATGCATGTATCGTGTGCGCCTGTCACGGGAGCGGGGTTAATGCGATACATTAGATTCATGATGCTTAGAGACATGAATTCCACTTCTTGGATGCGACAATCCCTAATAATGCCAATGCAACGTAAGAGTCATAACTAAGCATCGACATCCGACGATCCTAGCGGTGAGTCCTAAAGCCCTAGTCTTTATTAATTATTCACAATCCTAAACAAACAATATCTTGAAATCAATTGCTACCTAAATTCTGAGATTTGAAAATAGCCTAAGACACTAACAACTCTACCTTTCATGTGGGATCGATATCTTTTATACTATTACTTGACACTGTACGCTTGCGTAAAGTATCAGGAATTTGCATTTGGGATACATCTAGCCCTTGGCATTCGTGCTATTGCTAGGTGGCTTCTAGGTGTTAGTTTCGGGAGCATCATCCCTCGCTACCGAACGACCCTCGTCGTCAGCCATAAGCCGAGGGGCCGCCCCTCGCTACTGAATAACCCTTGACTGTCGTCAGCCATTAGACAAAGGGGCCTCATCCATCGCTACCAAACGACCCTCGTCGTCAACCGTAAGCCGAGGGGCCACCCCTCGCCACTGAACGGTCCTCGACCGCCATCGGTCGTAAGTCGACGGGACCCCACCCCTCGCTACCGAAAGAAACATGCCCATATGGTCCATGATCTAAAGATCATATTTATCAGGTGAATATTCCTGACATATCAATGACCTAACTTACATTTGATTTTTAGAAAATTGAAAATTGAGTCGTTGAGTGTACATACACGCACATGTACTCAACGGAAACTTGAAGATAGAAGAAACTCAAGATTTCTTTTATTTCATTTCAAAACAGTTACATAAAACATATGTTAAAATTCTACCAGTCTAAGAGGGAGGAGCACCCTTCGGCATAAAGACGTTCTAAAAAGCTTCCATCTCCTTTGTAAACATTGCCATAAGCTCCACCTTATGAATCCTGTCCTCTTTGATTCGATAGCTTTGGCCCGAAGCTCGGCTACCTCTGTTTTATAAGCCTCAACTGACTTCTCCGAGTCATAGCCTTGGCTCGAAGCTCAATTATTTCCCTCTTCGAGGCTTCAAAGTCCACCTAGATCTGGGACCTCTCCCTTCCCCATTGAACCTCAATCGATTCCTTGATGTTAGACATGGATGAGAGGCTAGTCATGGCCTCTGAGGCTGCCCACTCAGCCTCAACATTGGCCACAAGCACTCTCCCCAAGTCCTCTTACATCTTTCTCATCTAGGCTTCGAGCTCAGAGGCCTGGCGCTCAGTAGTCTCTACCCGATGTCCTCCCTCAATTATGTCGACGGCCTGTCGGTGCAATACGGCGCCAAAGATGGACATCTGCAAAAAGCGTCGATCAGGAGCAGCCAAGTTACAAGTCGAGAGACAAATGGCGAATAACTTACCTTGTACCCACATCCTACGAAGAAGTTGTCCATCCTCTCAATATCCAGACCTTGAAGGAGCTCTAAATCCTGAGGGAGAATGGAGTTCTCTACTAGTTGAGCAGCCAGTCCAAAGTTCGACAGGGCCGACTCTTCCTTTCCGACAATAAAGCAAGGCTGATGAGGTTTTCCTCGAACAGGTCCTCAGGAACGAGACGAGAGCTGATTTAGTGACAGAATTCGATCAAACTTCGAGAGGATTGGGCTGACCAAGGGAGTAGGTAGGTTTATACTGCCCCATGGCCAATTATCCGGAGGAGGAGCCACGACGGTCTCGATCGTCCCCTGAGGATGAAGGGGGGCCACCACCCGACCTTTCGCCATATGTGAAAGCAGAGGGTTCGTTTCCTCACCTGCCTCCTTTTTCCCAAATCCTCACCTTCATTAGGGGATTGACATGTTTCTTGCTGACAACTTCGATGGGCTCAAAAGCCATGACAATGTCAACATCCTCCACCACCGGAGGCTCCGAAACAATGGTGGAGGCAATAGGTGGGACAAATAGAGTGATAACTTGATGTGGGGCCTCCCTCGATGAGGCACGAGAGGATGACCGTAAGATCCGCCTGGCCTCACCTCCCTCGGAGGAAGAGCACTAACAGAGAGGAATGAGGGACTAAGCACTCGATCCCTCAGTGCTTTTCTTCTTCCTGCATTGTTCTACCCAGAACTGAACCAGTCCAGGGTCAACGCTTCTATGAGCTCTGCTAGTCATATATGCAATCAAAGAAAATAATTATTGTTAGTGGTTGTGATAAAGACAAAGAAGCAGTATGCATTACCCAGACTCCACAAAAAGGTCTTCAGTCGATGGCCATCCAACAGATACAAAGTCGACCTCTCTTGCCGCGGTTGGTTCAGAAGGAGTTTAGCTGCCTCGACCTCTCCCGATGTTAACCTGGCCTCGACCTATTTTGGCGCTAACCTGGACTCTTCGACAAGGTCAAGGCTCAGAGAACTCCAACCACTGAGTATCGGTCCTAAGTCGAAGAGAACGACAAACACGAAAGTGTATTCCCAACTAGGGTCAGAGAGTGGGAGATTGTTTATGAGCTTCTTCGTCGGGCGAGCGATGATGTGATACCACACCTTGCGAGGGTCGACTATTATCCGGAAGAAATACTTAAACAACCAAATGGAAGGTTGACGTGCGTTTATATTTCCTACATTTACGCACGTTTTCTTCCGTGTTTTTCCGTATTTTACCGCCGTCTTTTATTCGTTTTCTCGTGTTTTCTTGTGTTTCCTTGTTTTCTTTCACTTTTCCGTGTTTTCCGTGTTTTGCAGGAGTTTGCTGGCATTTGAGGCGTAAAACGATGATATCATGTGTCCCGGAGCAACGGGAGGAGTCACGCGTGATCCAGGGGGTCAAACGTCGAAGATTGCATCTTTCAGCCCCTCACCCGGTCGGTTGGTCGTCTCCAACCGATCGGGTGATGCACGCATGCACCACCTGGGCGCAGCTTGGAGCTCACGAGAAGTCACCCGGTCGGTTCAGCGACCGGGTCAGAAGCTCAATGTCTCTGGAATTCGGAGCTGATTGCCAACCGATCGGGTGACCTTCACCCGATCGGTTCACCTGTAGCTGAATTTCAACATCCAAGACTCGAAGTTCCAACCGGTCTCCTCACCCGGTCCGCACCAAAAGTCAACCGGTCGACACCAAGATCCAACCGACCGCATCCAAGATCCAACCGACCGGTTCATACTGACCGGGTGAAACCCCGCTTTGCGCTGTTATTTTGTGAAGCTGCTCACCCGACCGGTTGACTTGTCAACCGATCGGGTGATTTCGTTTTCTATAAATAGAACCCTAGGTTTCCCATATTCGGGAGTTGGTTATTTTTTACTGTTTTCTTCATTTTGTGACGGCTGTAATTTTCCAGTTTTGTAAGTTTTTTGGATCTTTGTAAAACTTTAGTATTATCTTAATTGCTTTACTATCTTTGCATTCCTATTGTCTGATTATGATTTTAACGGTCCATTTTCATTTAGATCGCTTTTTAATGAATATTTGTGAGTAGTTCCCAAATCCGGGATTTTGGCGGAAACCCCTTCGGGGGCTCTTCCCGATGCGTCCATAGGGTTAGGAAATTGATAGGGATTAGGAATCTAACGGTTACGCGGGGTGTTTTATTGTCATCGGCGGGAAAAAGACCGCCTTTGACCGTTGGGCCAAGGGGGATAAACTTGGCGGTTGACTCCCTAGCCATAGCTCACGCCCTTAGCGTAGACGCCGAATCCTAGCATGCGGGAGCGGCAGGACGAGACGTTGGGAGTTATCGTTGCGAGCTTAGTGCTCCCGGATTCGATCAGTGTTAATGGACACGGGAGTGCCCACTGATCAAACCCGGGAAGTCCAGCGTATCATCCTGGGCACCGACCGGAATATCGGGCCCATGGGATGCCGGTACCACTTTTAGAGGCAACGTCTCACCATTAGACCCTAATTCCGATCGCCATCCTACCCGTAGGTCGTATCGGCGAGAGCCGCTTGTTGGGGTCGAAACCAGAGTCCCGGGTTTTTCTTCATATTGTCTATACCTTGTGATCGCACCCCGGATACACGCCCCGGAGCGACGGTTGTAGTTTTACCGCAAGCGCACGGTATAGCGACGAGCGGGTATCGAACACAGGGAGGACGAATGACCGTGCTTTCTCCTAATCAACCTAGCTATTTAAGAATGAAACTTGCCTTTGGCGATCCTGTCACAATCGTCAGACAAATGTGCGAAATATCTAATCAAATAAAGAACGTCTAGGGAATGGGGAATTCCCGCTACTCACCGTATTTCATAAATGTGGTTCGTCGGTATCAAAATTGCTAGAATGAGAGTTTGGATGAACTAGTTGCAACTGAATGTAGAACCAAGCTCACGCTCTCGCGCTGTTGCCGGTCTATAGCTATCCTAGGGTCGGGTCCAATCTCTTGCAAACCCTAGCCTAGGAAAGCTAGCATTAGGATCAACATCATCGTTCAATCGTGCACCGAGCCCAATCTCTTGCAAACTCGGTCCACAATCTAAATTAGGATAGTTCCTACCCGTCCAATCTCTTGCAAACGAGTATCGGCACGGAATTGCAACCGGAGATCCTAGTATCGGTCCAATCTCTTGCAAACCGATACTTCGAAAATCCGACTCCAACCCAATTCGGATTTCTAGGGCTTCCTATCAAATTGGGATCCAATCTCTTGCAAATCCCAATTGATATGAATACCTAGCTATCTGTAGTAAATCGATCCCAATCTAATCCCTAATAGCTATTCTAGCTCAATTTCTACCAATTCAACACAAGTAGGAAATAGGGCTTGTAGGGTTCATCCCCACGCCCCAAGACGTGGAGACTACTCACAAATCATAGCAATATCACAAAAATAATCAATGAAATAGGCAATGGAATTCATCACAACAATGATATAAACAATAAAAATAGAGTTTTTGGGGAAGAGAGATGCAAACCAATGTAGTTCTTCAATTAATCCAACAGAATCCAAGTTTTTCCTCTTCTCCAATCACAAATAATAAAACCAAAAAGTAGTCTCAAAAAGCTGCAAAAAATCTAAGAGATGGCTCCCCAAACTAGGGTAAAAACAGGGCTTAAATAGCCCTCAAAATCGTCCAAAAATCCTGACCAAAACGCCCCTGCACAGCCTGTTTTCCGCAAATTTCGCTACAGGCAGCGCATCGCACTCGGCCGAGTGACAAAAGTCGCTCGGCCGAGTGAAAACCCTGTCATTTTCCAGTAAGTAGGGGGCTTCAGGGGTCATCAGTTCGGGGGCGGCTCGGCCGAGTGAGTTGTCGTCACTCGGCCGATGGCTTCACTGCACTCGGGCGGACGTGGTTTACCACTCGGCTGAGTGGGTCTTCTGAAGCTCAGGTGGCCGAAAAAACAGTAACTTCGATATTTTGGAGGGGCTTCGTCTGGGCGCCACTCGGGCGGACGTGATGTAGTCACTCGGCCGATGTGGTCTCCGTCGCTCGGCCGAGTGCACAGGTAAATCGTGTCTGAACGGGTCGGCCGAGCAGCGTCTCGCTGGTCGGTCGAGTGGCTCCTCCACTCGGCCGAGTGGAACACAAAAAATGCACATTCTGCTTATTTTGGCCTCCTCGTCGCTCCTGTGACGTCCATTCTTCTTCCGCTCCTCTCCAACAGCAAAATACCCCTTGGGGAGGTCGTCGGCGACCGTCTAGAGTAAGCGCATCTCGAGATCACTCCTAATCGCGCCAAATCACCTGAAATGCGACAAAAACAACAAATCGTGAAAAGCATCGCAATATCGTCGATATATCGTGAAAAACATGATTTGGGCGATCTAAATGGCATGCAAACATGCGGAAAAAAGGTGTAAAATAAGGAGTGATCAAAATCCCCCAAGCTTGCCTCTTACTCGTCCTCGAGGAAGATAAGTAAAAGGCGAACCCGGTGGATTCGGAAAATGAAAACGGCGAAAAACGAAAAAATGAAAAACGAAGAAGAATGAAAACCAAATGAAAATAAAGAAAGAAAGAAAGAAGCGAAGAGGTAGGATGCTAGATCATTTTCTCAGGACATGGGTTTCACTTACTCTTATAGCATGCACCGAGTGAGAAATACATGTCAAAGAATCTCATTTTGATATCATAGTATAATAGTGCTAGTAGAAAATAGAAAACCCACGAACAACGGCATAATCATGAAAAACGGAATAATTTTAAAATTAACATCGCCTGAATCATCTAAAGCGGTATACAAATCTCAGATCACACACTTTTCAATTGAACGCTTTCTATCTGGAGTATAAGAGTATCACACCATAGAATAGAGAGAATAGAAAAGTATGGATTTCATGAAATGAACGCTAGGCTTAGATTTCTGGATTTCGTAAAGCTAGAAATAATCTCACCGAGTATAGAATATTACTTAGCCTAGGTTGTCGTGCAATGTCAAGTAGTCACTCTCTCACACATCAATGGATCCCCTCCCCCAAGCTTATCTATAAGCGTGGTGGCACAAAAATATTTACATCCCCATTTTTATATAGCTCCAAAGGCAAAGAAGAGAAAGAAGAAAGAAAGAAAGTGAGATGGGATCTTTTATTGAGGATTTTTCCTCTTTTTTTTTGAAATAAGCAATATATACACAATGATCCCAACTCAGAGAGAGATAATGATATACAAGAACGTTTGTCTTTCTTTTAAATTTTTTTTTAGAAGAAGGGATTTGGAGCTAGGAATTAATAGCGGGGGGGAATGCCATAAAATAGAATCACTAAGGGGAGATTCACCAATGATTTTTAAAAGTAGAGAAATGATGTTCAAGATTTGTGGAGAAAGAAATATATATAACTCTCGGCTCACTCTATAAGACATGCACGACAACTTCAGCAGGGTAATCTAATCTACTCAGTTTCGATCACAAAAAAGCTAACTAATCCAGATATATCATAGCTAACATCATTCAATCATCCTGAAGTGAAGTGTACAATTCATGCATATAGAAGTGATAAAGGAAAAGAAATCAGTACTCCAGATATAGGCATTCAATGCGTGAATCTTGGTGTGTTTTCTGTGATAGCATACATATGAATATTCAGGCTCAGCTAATAATAAAATTTCATCCATTTTCATGTGGAAAAAGTGTGGGTTACTACTCCTAAATGCAAAGCAAGTCATAGCATATGATATCGGAAATGAAATCTAAGACATGACAAATATAGCATGCATATAGAATAAGCTAACTCCACGTAGACATCATCACAGAAAATTCATCTCTAGCATGAGATGAAAAAGAAAGAAGTAAAGATAAAAGGAAAATAGGACTATGCAATGCGGCACACAGGAAAATAAGAAAAACGTGATGCATGGCAAAATAAAAGAAAAATAATGAAAAATGAGTGCAAAAGTGAAAAACGGTGTGAAAAACTGAAAATAAAGGTGGCAAATCGAAAAAGAACGTGAGAACTCACTCCCCCAAGCTAAACGGCACAGTGTCCTCAATGTGCAAAGTGTGGCACACAGAGAGACAAGTAATGTGAGGGGTAAGTGAGGATGCACGCATGATGGGAAGAAGAAAGATAATAAAAGGAAAAATAAAGAAATGAAAATATGATGCGGAAATGATGCATGCACAGATAGGAGTGATACGATAATAAATGCGGCACCAAAAACTCTCCCTCTCTCCCAAAAAAGACATATATAGATGTGATCAAAATGAGAATCCCAAGTAGATATGATATGATATGCACAAATAGATATGATCAAAAATATAATCCCAAAATAAGTGAGGGGAGGGGGTGGACAAAAGTGCATCAGGACCCAGCAGAGACGGGCAGCACAACGGCAGGAATGGATCAAGGCATCAAGAGTGCCTAAGAAGGCGGTACCCGCGCCGTCTCTGTCCTAAGGCGGAGGTCGTGAGGGTGGTGCTGGCTGGACAGGCTACTGAGCGGGGGTGGGCGTGGAAGTGGAAGCAGGTCTAGTGTGTGTGGAAGTGTGTGTGGGAACCTGCTGGGTGGGTGGGGGTACGCGCGGGAGACGCTCCAGAACCTGGGTAAGGCAGTAGTGGATCTGGGGGATCATCTCGAAGCGTCCAGCCATCGCAGAGACGGTGGAGGACAGGGTCCTAAGGTCTCCTCGAAGACCACTCACCGCCAACTCAAGAGCACGTATGCTCTGCAGTACAGTGTCGGGTGGGGGTGGTGCAGAGGGACGCACCGGTCGGGGCTGCGCAGGGCGAGGCTGGCGTACGCGGGTGGAGTATGTAACGGGCTCAGCAGGGAAGGGGACAAAAGGTGTCGCGCCTGCAAAAGTGGGCCTGGCCTCAGTGTGAGGTCGGGGCGGGCGGTGAGAAGTGGAGGCGGCGGCAGCGAAAGAAGAGTACAGAAGCGGCTGTGAGGCGGCTAGAGAGGTCAGTGGCACAGAAGTGTGGACAGACGCCACGACGCTCTCAGAGAATACGGCAGCTGTGGAGACAGAGGACTCTACCGCTGGGGTGGAAGTGTGTGGACCAAAAGGCGCAATCCCAGCGGAGATCATGCTAGCCATGGTCTCCACGACCGCGGCGAACGAGGGCTCTCCACTCTCAACAAAGGTCTGCGGGCGCTCGGGGAGAGCGGAGCAAAGAGGCTCGACGGACAGAGGGCCGGAGGTGGTGGTGGGAGTGGTGGTGACAGCCTCGGAAGTGGTGGGGGTGGGCGCAGCTAAGGTGCTCCCGACACCGACAGCGGTGTCGGGAGCAGCGGAAACATCTGGTATGGGCTGAGGGGCCACAGGGTCAACGGGCTCGGCAGCAGGCTCGGCAGGGTGTGCAGCAGGGTCTACAGGGGGAATGGGGGCCTGCTCGGCCTCCTCGGCCTCGAGCAAGTACGCAGCGGGGATGAGGACATCCATCGCAGGGAGCCAGTCAACGTGGGCCGGTGCAATCTGGGTCCGAGCTGGGCTCGGGAGAATCATGTAGTCGGCACCGAAAGGGCCGTGCAACCAGACCCAGTGACGCTCACCATGCGGACGAAGCATCTTCATCTGGGCCATAACATCTATCGACAAAGAGGTGGGGCCCGGGACGCGTCGCAAGTCGTCGGGGAAGTCCTCGCCGGTCATAAGAGCCAGCAAGGTAATCAGGCCGCCGCAGCATATCGGTGAGCGAGCGCCCACTGATACAATGATGCGGTCTAAGTACCATGCCGCGATATCGATCACGATGGTGGGGACAAGCTCATCTCCATCCCTAGATAGAGCTCTGGGACGTGTCATCGCGTAGAGCATGTAAAGCTCTGGCGTAGACATCGTGCCCGGCTCATATCTGGCCAAAAATTTCGTCGCCATAAGGCGCTGAGCAATGCGAAGGCAGGGATGTACGATGGCCGAGGCCTTGGCCCTACTAGGGTCAAAGGCGGCGTGGAGACCCGTGATATGTGCCCAGAAGGCACTGGCGTCGAAAGAGGGTGGAGGGATATGTGTGGGGCCGTAACCGCGATCAGCTCCGGGGACGGCGGGCCAAGAGAAAAATGCTCTCATCATATCGAGAGTGACCTGGCACTCTCGATCCATGAACCGGAATGAGCATCCCTCATCGGTCCGGGCGATCGAACTCAAAACCTCAAGTGTCGGGCGGGTAAAAGTATCCGCCGACACCTGCAGAAAATCTCGCCAGCCCACATTGTCGTACAACGTGAGCATCCCCTCAAGTACCCCCAGGCGTCCTAGGTCAGCGAGGTGTGCAAACCTGGAGGGTACGATCGAGCGCTGGGAGATACGCTCGAAGACGGCGCGGTGTGCGTCGTCTCGGAACGTAATCCCGAGCGGCCCGACCAGTGGAGCCGGTGGTGGTGGCTGTGGATCGGCAGGGAGAGGCTGTGCGGGCTGTGGGTGCACTGCAGGCTGTACGGGGTGTGCGGGGCCTGCAGGCTGTGTTGGGTGGACGGCATGTGTGGGGGAAGGAGGAGGAGGAGACTCTTCCGCCTCGTGGGCGGGGCCGGCGTCATCCGACCTCTTCCGCTTAGCGGAAGGTCTCCTCGTCCGCGGCCGTGTCCGGGGCGGCATATCGTCCCCGAGCGCGCCGAAAAGTGAAAAAGTGTGGCGTGTGCAAAAAGAATGGAAAGAGTGTACCAAAACACGCCGCGAGTGCTAAGCAGTGGAAGCGTGCGAAGTCCGTGCCTCCACGAAGTCCAAAACAGCCCGTAGAAGCTCCCCTAGGCTCCCCTAAGCTCCAAAGAGCAACCTGCGCATGAAAAAGCGATATCAGCGAGTAATAATCAAAATGTATAGAGCAATAGGGGTATAACAGATAGATATGGGAATTGATTCGGGTTAGGGGTTCGATTAATACACGGATCCTCGAAAAATACGCAAAAAGAGGAGAAAACGGGCAAATCAAGCTATACCGGAGGTGATCGGAGACAAGGCCGCCGGCGGCGACTCGGGCGGGGTGCGGCGATGGTCGGCCGGCGGTGGCTGGCCGAGCTGCGGCGCGCGCGGGCTTGGTCGGGTGAGTGGGGGCTGGGTGAAGCGAGATCGGGCGATGGGAGCTGAGGGGGCGCGGGCGGATTTGGGATTTGCGATTTCGAAATCCGCGCCCCCCTCGCCACTTATATAAAAAAAGGTTACGACTCGGCCGAGTGATGTGCTCACTCGGCCGAGCGAGGCAATAAAAATTTTCTCCCCGATATCGCTTCGACCGAGTAGCTTTTCCAGCCTCGGCCGAGTGACGTAAGTCCATTCGGCCGCGTGACTCAAGCTACTCGGCATGACTCGCCCTAGGAGGGTATCCGTTTTACTCGGCCGAGTGAACAAATGTACTCGGCCGAGTAGCAGTTATATCGAAATCAAGAAAATAAACAGAGAGTTGGGTTCAGCAGACTTCCCTCGTTCATGAGCGGCTCGGCCGGACGAACTTGTGTACTCGGCCGAGTGACTAGTATACTCGACCGAGTGAGCCTTGTGTTCTGCTGTTTGTCTTCGTTTGGGCTCTAAACTCCGTCTTTCTTCCTCCAGTCGATTTCATCCTCCTCCTAAGTGTCGAGCGCCTTCTTGGGGCGCTCCTCGTCGTCTCGTTCATCCTCATCATGATGGATCTACCTATCTCCTCTCCTGTCAAGAAAAATAGGACCCGTTGTCACGAAATTTTTGGTCGAATGACTCAAAACACTAAAAATTTCTAAAACGAAAATAAAGAAAAAGTAAAAATAAAGCAAAAACCGTCGGGTTGCCTCCCGACAAGCGCTCGTTTTAGGTCGTGAGCTCGACCCCCTATAATTTTCAATCAATGCGGGATGTTTGGTGCATATGAGATGCACCCGTCAAACTTCCCGGGGAGCGCGCTTGGATTTGGACGTGGCGGCGTAGCGTTCTCCCTCAGAGGTCTCTTGTCTCGAATAGTGTTGGGGGGAGGCTCCCCCAAGCTAGCATTTGCCCCGGTCAACGGCTTAACCGGCGATGCCGATTTCCGTACCGGCGGAGCTTTCTTTGGAGACTTTAATTTCGAGAGCTTGCAGAGCTCTCGAATCCTTGCGACATCAGCGTCGCCTTCATCTTCATCAGCGGAGAAGTCGGGGGAATCATCTTTATTCTCTTCATCTCGGCCTAAATCCGGGCCTTCTTCAAATTCTTCATCAAAAAGAGCACCGATTGAGTGAGGAATCGCCTCCTCTATCACCTCATCAAGGAGGTCCATGTAATCAAGCTCCTCGTGGTAAGGCATGTGCTTCATTGCCTTAGGAATGTGGAGCTCCACCTCGATGTTGCCGACGTTTAAAGTAAGTGTACCTTAGCGCACGTCAACGATGACTCCGGCGGTGGCGAGGAATGGGCGTCCAAGTATCAATGAGGTGTCTCCCTCCTCCTTAACGTCCATGATGACGAAGTCACATGGCAAGCATATTCCACCCGGGACTTGAAGTGGGATGTCTTCGGCAATCCCCACCGGCCTTGTTATCCGTCCATCGGCTAATTGAATGCGTATGTCGGTGGGTTTCAACTTTGTCCCAGTGTTAAGCTTTAAGAACATTGAGAGGGGCATGAGACTCACACTAGCCCCAAGATCGACCAACGCCTTTTGAAGAGGCACGCCGCCCAAAGTGCAAGGAATCCGAAAACTCCCCGGATCTTTGAATTTTGCCGGCTCCTTCTCTCTCTTGGTGAACCAAGAGCCCTCCTCGGCTAGCATGATCTTCTCCTTCTTTTTCCTCCCCGAAATCAAGTCCTTCAAAAATTTAGCGTACGTGGGGATCTCGACGATGGCGTCGAGGAAGGGAATATTGAGGCTAACTCCTCTTAGATACTCGAGGAATTTCACTAGCCTTTTCTCCATTTTCGCTTTCGCTAGTCTTTGGGGAAATGGGACCGGTGGCATGAAGCGCCTTTTCTCACTCAATTTTTCCGCTCTAGATTTCTCCTTGTCATGTGGCTCCTTCTCCTTATCAACCTCAACTACCGGCTCAACCGGCTCCAAGCTTTCCTCCACGGCCTCCTCGGTAGGAATCATAGCGGGGGTGGTGTCCTTCCCGCCTCTAGTAGTAACGGCAACTACGGCATTGATGTGGCCCGTGTTGCCCCGTGGGTTTTGCTCCGGTTGCGCCGGCAATCTTTGAGTGTTCCGATTGAGCAACGCCAATTGCTCCGATATTTGAGCCACTACGTTATTAAGAGATTCTTGCCCCGCCTTCAAAGTAGCATTCACCTTATTTTGCTCGACCATGAACGCCTCCACTCTAGTTTCGAAGTCGGATCGTTGTGGAGCTTGTGGAGGGTTTTGATTTTGATTCCTCCACCCTTGGTTGTATCCGGGAGGCCTATATGGTGGAACTTGTTGCTTCGGTTGAAAGTTTTGTTGAGTAGGCCCCCTCGGTGGATAGTTTTGATGGTTGGGTGGTGGTGGTCGAGCTTGTTGAGGCGGTGGTTGTGGCGGGTTCAAGGCTCCTTCATTGTTGGCGTAGGAGAATCCCGGATGATTTCTTGCGGCTGGATTGGACCAATACCCTTGGTTCCCCGCAACATATTGTATTTGCTCCAAGGATCCTTCTCCTTGCTCTCCTCCCGCGTACATGGCTTGAGATTGGTCTTGCCAATCACACATTTGGTTGGTCGGCGCGGAGGTGGAAGGTGCTCCTTGGGGCTCCGTGATGAACTTCTCCAATCTCTCCACCACTTTGTGGAGAGAATCAAATTTGCTCGTGAGCTCCGCTACGGCCTTCGCCTCGTAGATGCTAGTTGGCTTTAAGGAGGATGTGGAGTGTCCTCGCTCATCGCCCCATTGTTGGTTATTTGAGGCCATCTCCTCAATTAGGGCCGTAGCTTCCTCGGGAGTCTTTGACAAGATTGCACCATTCGCCGTGGCATCAATAATTTGTTTGGTCCCCGGTTGGAGACCGTTGTAGAAGCTATGAACTAGCTCCCAATCCTCTATACTGTGGTGCGGGCATTGATGCTGCAAATCCTTAAAACGCTCCCATGCTTCATAGAGCGTCTCCTGTGGTCCTTGCTTGAAGGACATGAGAGCGCTCCGGATCTTCACCGTCTTGGATGACGGATAAAATTTGTCAATAAATGCACTCGCCAGCTCGTCCCAAGTGGTGAAGACACCCTCAGCTTGCGTCCTCAACCAATAGAGTGCCTTGTCCTTTAGCGTAAAAGGGAAGAGACGCAGTCTGATAGCATCGTTGGAGACCCCCGGCATCTGGAATGTGGCGCACTTCGACAAGAATAGTTGGATGTGGTAGTGGGGGTTCTCATGTGCGTTCCCATGAAATGGGTCTTGTTGCATCAAACCCACCAATCCAGTCTTTAGCTCGAAGTTCTTGTCAGCCGCCAACCCCGGCATGGCAATGGATGAGGTGGTAGAAGAAGTCTTAGGCCGAAGCCTATCTCGAATAGAGATTATCCTTGCCATCCTTGCCGCCAATTCTTCAGGAGTTTCTGGGTTGGTCATATACCTCCCTTCCGGATCTTGTCTCTTTTCCGCTCTAAGTCTCCGCGTGGTACGTTCGATCTCGGGATCAAATAATAAGTCTTCTGGGTCCGCCGTAGATCTCGTGTTCATGCACAGGGGAAACAGAGTTTCAAAGAAATGATTAGTACCGTGGAAGGGTTAGGCAAGAAATAAGAAATAAAAATAATGATAATAATAAAAAGAAAAAGAATAGCTAGGGTGAAAAAGAATCAAACGCAATCGCCTCCCCGGCAACGGCGCCAAAAACTTGATCGCACCCCGGATACACGCCCCGGAGCGACGGTTGTAGTTTTACCGCAAGCGCACGGTATAGCGGCGAGCGGGTATCGAACACAGGGAGGACGAATGACCGTGCTTGCTCCTAATCAACCTGGCTATTTAAGAATGAAACTTTCCTTTGGCGATCCTGTCACAATCGTCAGACAAATGTGCGAAATATCAAATCAAATAAAGAACGTCTAGGGAATGGGGAATTCCCGCTACTCACCGTATTTCATAAATGTGGTTCGTCGGTATCAAAATTGCTAGAATGAGAGTTTGGATGAACTAGTTGCAACTGAATGTAGAACCAAGCTCACGCTCTCGCGCTGTTGCCGGTCTATAGCTATCCTAGGGTCGGGTCCAATCTCTTGCAAACCCTAGCCTAGGAAAGCTAGCATTAGGATCAACATCATCGTTCAATCGTGCACCGAGCCCAATCTCTTGCAAACTCGGTCCACAATCTAAATTAGGATAGTTCCTACCCGTCCAATCTCTTTCAAACGAGTATCGGCACGGAATTGCAACCGGAGATCCTAGTATCGGTCCAATCTCTTGCAAACCGATACTTCGAAAATCCGACTCCAACCCAATTCGGATTTCTAGGGCTTCCTATCAAATTGGGATCCAATCTCTTGCAAATCCCAACTGATATGAATACCTAGCTATCCGTAGTAAATCGATCCCAATCTAATCCCTAATAGCTATTCTAGCTCAATTTCTACCAATTCAACACAAGTAGGAAATAGGGCTTGTAGGGTTCATCCCCACGCCCCAAGACGTGGAGACTACTCACAAATCATAGCAATATCACAAAAATAATCAATGAAATAGGCAATGGAATTCATCACAACAATGATATAAACAATAAAAATAGAGTTTTTGGGGAAGAGAGATGCAAACCAATGTAGTTCTTCAATTAATCCAACAGAATCCAAGTTTTTCCTCTTCTCCAATCACAAATAATAAAACCAAAAAGTAGTCTCAAAAAGCTGCAAAAAATCTAAGAGATGGCTCCCCAAACTAGGGTAAAAACAGGGCTTAAATAGCCCTCAAAATCGTCCAAAAATCCTGACCAAAACGCCCCTGCACAGCCTGTTTTCCGCAAATTTCGCTACAGGCAGCGCATCGCACTCGGCCGAGTGACAAAAGTCGCTCGGCCGAGTGAAAACCCTGTCATTTTCCAGTAAGTCGGGGGGCTTCAGGGGTCTTCAGTTCGGGGGCGGCTCGGTCGAGTGAGTTGTCGTCACTCGGCCGATGGCTTCACTGCACTCGGGCGGACGTGGTTTACCACTCGGCCGAGTGGGTCTTCTGAAGCTCAGGTGGCCGAAAAAACAGTAACTTCGATAATTTGGAGGGGCTTCGTCTGGGCGCCACTCGGGCGGACGTGATGTAGTCACTCGGCCGATGTGGTCTCCGTCGCTCGGCCGAGTGCACAGGTAAATCGTGTCTGAACGGGTCGGCCGAGCAGCGTCTCGCTGGTCGGCCGAGTGGCTCCTCCACTCGGCCGAGTGGAACACAAAAAATGCCCATTCTGCTTATTTTGGCCTCCTCGTCGCTCCTGCGACGTCCATTCTTCTTCTGCTCCTCTCCAACAGCAAAATACCCCTTGGGGAGGTCGTCGGCGACCGTCTAGAGTAAGCGCATCTCGAGATCACTCCTAATCGCGCCAAATCACCTGAAATGCGACAAAAACAACAAATCGTGAAAAGCATCGCAATATCGTCGATATATCGTGAAAAACATGATTTGGGCGATCTAAATGGCATGCAAACATGCGGAAAAAAGGTGTAAAATAAGGAGTGATCACCTTGCATTCCTTTACTGTGACAACCCATCATCCGATCTGGGCTAGCTCGCCCACGGGGTGATTTTGGTCCTCTTTGACACAAGCACATCCTAGCCTCCCTGTGTTCGACCCCCAAGCCACACTACAACACCGTGCGCTTGCGGTTACAAATATCTAAACCTCCACAGTGGCCCCCGTCCATTTGCGACGTGCAAACCGGGGGCACGTCAAGTTTATGGCGCTGTTGCCGGGGAGGTAACGTGCTTGTTATTTTAGGATCTCATGAACCCTAGTGTCTAGCTCTTATCCCTACCTCGCGATAATTTTCGTATTCTTCTTTTTCCTTTTTATTTTCTTATTTTTATTTTTATTTTTTATTTCTTATCTTATCTGTTTCTTTCCCACTTGTCGCTTCACGGGTATTTGTTGTTTTTCATGCACAGGAGTTCAAGAAGTCTCGACGACTTGATCCCCGTTGATCCAGAGATAAACGCCACCCTTAGGCGTTTGGCCGCCGAGAAGTGAAGAAGAGAGTATCCTGAAGCCATAGGGGAGAACACCCCGCCTCACAAGTCCCTGTTGGAGTACTCGATGCCTTTCATCGAGTCCACCTCAGCCATCCGTCCTCCAGCTATTACGGCCCAAAGCTTCGAGCTTAAGCCGTCTTTGGTGACGTGGATCCAGCAGGATCAGTTTTCGGGTGCACCCATGGAGAGCCCGATCGAGCATCTAGACTCCTTCTTGGAGAAATGTGACACCTTCCGGATTAACGGTGTCACAACTGAGGCGATCCGACTGAAGCTGTTCCCCTTCTCCTTGCGAGATAAGGCCAAGTTGTGGCTTAGGGGGAAGGACCCAAATACATTCAACACCTGGGAGAAGCTCTCAAATGCTTTCCTGACGAAGTTCTTTCCCCCGGGGAAGACCATGAAGCTGAAGAGTGAGATCTCCTCCTTCTCCTAGGCCAGCCACGAGTCCTTGCATGAAGCTTGGACGAGATACAAGGAAATGCAGAGAAGATGTCCCCACTATGAGCTCCCCAAGTGGCAGATTATAAATCTGTTTTATAATGGGCTGAGGGATGATTTAAAATCTTCCATGGACGCCGCGGCTGGAGGGTCCTTCATGTCAAGAAGCGAAGAAGATGCTGGACAAATTTTGGAAAATATGGCATCCAACAATGAACGGTGGTGTGACGAGAGAGCCACACCAAGGTCTGGGGGCATCCATAGAGTGGAAGACGTCGACAAATTGTCAAGCAAGTTTGACTTGCTGTCAACCCAGATCTTCGCATTGATGGTAGGCACCAGTGGTGCCGGTTCGCAACAGATTGCTGCGGTAGAATCCGAAGTTTTTGGAGAGTTCGACGGGGGTGACATCTCACCACCGTTGGATCAGGCGAGCGCATTGTTCTACAATCCTACGGGGAATGCGCCATTTTCACCATGAACCAACTCAAATCCGGCCTACTCTCCAAACAACCGGAATCATCCAACCCTTAGTTACTGGGCACCTTACCAACAGCCGGCTCAGCAATTTCAGCAGCAGCAATTTCAGCAGCAACAACCTCCACCGCAGTATCAACAGTATGGTCCTAGGAATCAGCAGCCCACCCAGCAGCAATACGGCCAGCAGAGGGCCATTTCTCCGGTTGAGTCCCTCTTGACTCAATACATAGCCAACCAGGAGAAGATCAATCTGAAGCTGGAGATGGGACAAAGAGTCCTCACTGATCAGGTAACCCAGCTGGGGTTGTAAGTGGCGAACCTGCAAAGACCACAGAATTTATTACCGCCACAGCCTGAGGTGAACCTTAGGGGGGTAAATCGGACCTTGGCGCTCACACATGAGCATGAGAACGTGTCCGCCATCGTCTTGAGGAGTAGAACTCAAATACCTACGAGAGATCCCCCCAAAGGACCGGAAGCACCGTTGGTCGTGGAACGACCAACTGAGAAATTAAATGACGACGGTGCTTCGTCACCCAAGACAACTACTCCAGAGGGAGTTAATAGAGAGGAGAAGAAGAAGTATGAGGAAGGGAACCCAAGAGAATTCAAGCCCGTTGTGCCTTTCCCACAACGGCTTGCCAAAGCAAAAATCGATGAGAAGTATGGCAAGTTCTTTGCCATGGTGAAAGATCTGAGCCTACAAATCCCCTTCCTCGAGGCCATAGAGACAATCCCTTCATATGCCAAATTTCTGAAAGACTTGGTGACACGGGTATCTAGAAAAGAAAAGGTCGTGTTAACGGCGGAGTGCAGCGCACTCATTCAGCGTGCAAATCCGCCCAAGCTCAAGGACCCCGAAAGTTTCTCCATCCGTTGCTCTATTGGGGAAGTGCAAATCCAGAGGGCGATCGTCGATCTTGGTGCGAGCGTCAGCTTAATGCCCCTATCGTTGTACAAGAGAATAGGGATGGGAGATTTAGAGCCCACTGGCATGACATTACAACTTGTTGACCATTTTTCAAGTATCCGGTGGGAGTAGTGGACGACCTCCCCGTCGATGTGAAAGGAGTATATGTACCGGTTGATTTTGTGGTGATGGACATGCCGGAAGAGAAGCATACACCGATTATTCTTGGACGACCCTTTATGGCAACCGCCGGAGTGTTGATAGATGTGAAGAATGGGAAGCTTTCCCTCAATGTGGGCCAAGAAAGAGTCGAATTTGACTTAGGCTTGTCGATGAAGCATCCAAACCCCCCGGACGATCCTAGTATCAATGTGCTAGAGAATGAAGAAGATAGAGCTGTTGAAACGAGTGCTTGGGAAGTGCTCTCGAGGAATGCCCCCGATAGCTTGGGGGACCTTGGACAGCAAGTTGGCTCCCCTAAGAATGCAGTGGCTAATGAGGCGGTCGCGCGACATGTGATCCCTCCCAGATTTCCTATGTCTCCTCCTACGAGGAGAAAAGGAAAAGAACCCATGGACCTCACCGGTGATGAGGTCCGGATCCTGAAAAAGATGGCGGTAGACGCCAATTTGAGGGAGAAGCCCCCGGATCCTGTAGACAAAGGGAGGGTAGTCGAGCAAATCTTTTTACAGCCGCCGACCATGCCAAAAGCCACAACCTCTGGAGCTGAAGAGATGCCGGATTTTGGGCATCACCTGTATCGCCCACCATGAACATCATCAACGGGCGTCGAGCTAACGATGTTAAACAAAAGCGCTTCATGGGAGGCAACCCATGCTCTGAACTTTTACTTCCGTTTTAGGACTTTTTCTACTTTATTTTTATCTATTTTTATAAATAAATCCAGCCGCTACAACTTCCGTCGTGAAACTTAGGCGATTTTTGGGTTTTTGCAGAAAACAAGGCCTCAACCGACCGGGTGATAACTGACCCGATCGGTTGGGATGTATCAGCTTACAGCCGTGTCTGGCACCTAATGAACCGACCGGGTGGAGAAAGAACAGACCGGGTGAACAGACCGGGTGACCTGGGGGAACTCTCGGAAAAATCTCAGAATTCATCAACTGACCGGGTGACAATATGTGAGACCGGTTGAGGGACCGGGTGAGAAACTCTGAGTTCTCGGGAAAATGTGTGGAGCGACGAACCGATCGGTTGAGTTCTCAACCGATCGGGTCGCCTGTAGCATTTCTTCAGCATCGAATTTTCGACCTAAGGTCAACCGATCGGGTGAAATCGCACCCGACCAGTTCGACTTAAAACCTATAAATAACCCCCGACCACCCATTCACAAACCCTCACCCGATCTCCTCATCTCGCCGTCGTTTCGTCTCCTCCAACCACCCGACTGCCAAAAATCACTCTCCCACAACCTCAAATCCTCCATTAACCTCTCTCTCCAACTCCCCCTTGCATCTCACCGTCTATTTCTCTCTTTCCCTCTCCTATTTCTCATTTCTTTAGCCCTAATTCCCAATACCAACCCCCACTTTCGAATTTTTTGCTGAAGAAGAGTGCCGCGGCTCCACACTTCTCCCATTGCACGGCATTGGGTCATCTACAAGCGAGGAACTCTAATTTCTGTGGGGTAACTTCGCTCCACTTCTCGAATTTCAATTTTTACCCTAGATATTTGATTTGCCTGGTTTTTGTGTGTGTGCACTTTGATAGTACTTTGCACCCATTTGCACCACTCACGCACACACATGGCCCGGGAGAGAGATAAAGGGAAGAGTATCATGCGGGAGGAAGAACCGTCTCGTAAGAGACGTAAACAAACACGTCCTCCTTCCCGCACATGCGAACTAACACTTGCCCCTCCCGTACTTATCATTCCCCCTGTGGACCCCATGTTGGGCCCGCATGGATACATATTTAGGAGCCAAGAGCAGAAAGACTTCTACCACAGACTTGACACTCGGGGGCATTTATCAACCAAGTTTGCCACACCCAATCACTCGTCGACCTCGGTGTCTTCACCGAGGTCGAGACTCTTTTTGCTAACCTTGGTTGGTTGGGCTTCCTGAATGCATCTGCGGTATCCTACCCGTCACTCACCCTAGAATTCCTTTCCTCCCTCGTTTGTTAGTCGGGATCGACTATCACTTTCCAGGTGCGTAACCAAACTATACGCACCAACCTGGACACCATCAATCGTATATTTGGTTTCCCTATTCTAGGGAATGACGCCATCCGACACTACGGATACCCCCCGGAATTTGACGTCGATAACTTTTGGTTCGCCCTCACCCTACTTGGTCGCTATCCCCAGGGTAAGGCCAAGGCCTCCTCCTTCATCCATCCTATATTCCGTCTGGCCCATAGGATCATATCCTCCACATTTTTTCCGCTGGATGAGTCAGGCATCGTGACTATCCCCGATCTTTTCATTCTTTGGGCCATGACTTTTGCTTTTGTGCCTGACGATGATGGGATTAGCTTTAGGGCCCCGACTGTCCCTGTCCATGCCGGCGATTGGCTTGTTTTCAAGCTTCTTGAGATTAGCAGGGCCGGGAAGGGCAAGATCTGCTGTGGGGGCATTATCACTATTATTGCTTCTTACCCCCCGTTTAATATCCATATCCCCCATGGTCTTCCCATCGCCACAAGACCCTCACGTCTAGATCTTGACATCCTGCAGCACATTCACATGATTAAGCCCCACCCCGACGGTCACTTCGAATTCAATTACGGCCATCCACCTCGCCCCTACACCATTCTCCCCAACCCTGATCGCATGACTATTGCTCTTAGGGGAGATTGGACTTTTCCACCCGACCCTGAGTTCTTTGAGGGGTTGTGCCTTCCTTTCCTTCCCGCGGACGCACGTAGACCACCTTCCCCTGCCGTCCACTTAGGCGTGCAGGATATTCCTGCGTCCCGGGGAGATATTGGGGCTGGCCCGAGTCACCCTGTTTCTGCTCCTAGCCCTATCACTTCTGAGCACCTTTTTGCAGCCATTTCTGGCCTTGTGTCCAGTGCCGGCATGACCACTGCCGCCGGCACTACTTCCACATTACCTACCGGCACCACTTCTGCCTCACATCAGTCCACATCCTTTGATCACTGCCAGGTCTCTGCCCGTCTTGCTCTAGAGAGGGAGGCCGCAGCCCTCCGTGATCTCGCCATGCCCTCAGCCCCCTCGGACCCATCACCGTCCTCCTTTCTCGCTCACCCACGCTTCCTCGCACTTGAGAGGAACGTGGCCGCCATTCTTCGCCTCCTCACTCACCTCCACGGACCACCACCACCCACACCACCACCTTCACCACCTCGACGATCTTCTCCTCCACCCTCCCACACATCACCTCCCCCATCACATTCTTCCCCTCCACCATCCCACCCACCCCCACCTCCCCCACCCCCACCTAGGCGATCATCTCCCCCTCCCTCATCTATTCCCATCCCGGTATCCACTTCTTCTCTCCCGGCCACTTCCATCGCACCCACACCACCTTCTACCTCCTCCACCGTCACATCATATGTGCGCCGCAAGAAATTGCAGGTGCGCTCCAAATCCCTCCCACCTCCACCCAGTATTGTCACCATCACATCTTCTCCCCCCAGTTCTATTCCTTTCACCACCGCCTTGATCGCCGTCCTTCCACCACCACCCACCTCCACCGACACCCCTCCCATCGTTCACACCACCACCGCACCTATTCCTCCACCTCTTTCCCCGCTTCTCTGCACACCCCCTGTCTCCCCCACCAACCCACCCACACCCTCTTCCGAGGAGGGCGAGGATTCGCCTTCTCCTGATTTTTGATTTCACTTCATTTGCTTTTGACATCCCCCTTGCATATTTCTGCACTTTCACGATCAAATTTCATTGCTAGCATTGTCATGTCTAGCTTGGGGGAAGTCTGTTTTGGGTGTGTTGTCATATTTTATTTTCTTTGTGTGTGTGTGCTTGTTTTCCTTTTTGTCGTGTCGTGTCGTGTGCTTTTTGTCAATTCGTGTCGTGTCGTGTTGTTTGTTCATTTTCTTCCTTTCTTTTTCTATTTTCGTGTCGTGTGGCTTGATCGTGATTTTTCTTTATTTTCAGTTTCGTATCTGTGTTTTCCTTGTTTTTCATTTCTTTTTGTGTCGGTGCGTATTCCCCCCTATTTTCATTGCCCTCCCGTACTCACTCTTATTGCATTGAGGGCAATGCAAGCTTCAGCTTGGGGGAGTCGCACTTTGTGCGCCATTTGAGTATTTCTTTTTCGTTTTTGTGCCGTTTTCATCGTGTTTTTATTTTTTCTTTTTCTTCTTTTTATCTCTTTCTCCTAGAGATGAACCCTATGATGAATTGCCACAAAATCACACA